>BMAW01110699.1:29411-122229 GCA_019974015.1 Nephila pilipes | reverse complement strand
TATTTTAGTTTTAGAAATTCAATAATATTTTAGTTTTAGAAATTCAACATTAAAGACAAGTTCATTGAAAGGAAATCATCTTGTTCCTGAATGTGAACAAATAATTTTATTTTTAGCAGAATAAAAGAAATAAATTATTTTCATTGTTCGAGTGAACAAAAAAGCTGTGCCTGTCATTATCCCATACTTAACTCTCCTCTTTTAAAGAAATGTGCTTGAGTTTTGCATTCTGAAAATTTTCTCATTTGAAAACTTTTTTGTTGCATTCTCTAATGGATCTATTCAATTCGCCTTAATGCAAATGCAGTACTTAATGACATTTAATTTTTGTTTTCGCACAGTTTCTCTTCCTATCATTATTTCATAAAAAGCTCTCTTAATTTGTAATAACTTGCTGGAAAAAGTGAGAATAAGTTCTTCAAAACAGGAGGAAATTATCAAAAAATATTTCATTTATCTGCATTACGATAATTACTTTTTTTCAGATAATTCAAAGCCATTTCGAAATAATATTATTGCATGGAAATGTTTTTCAGAATTCTTTTTATTAATGAATGATGCATTCATAAACTTTTTTCTAGAAATATTTCTCTTCTAAGACTTAAAGACAATTGTTATAAATTCTAAGGACAGTGATATTTTGTTATGTAATACTAAAACACCCGAATATTCTTCTTATCCACTGGAATCACTTTGATTCCATTGTGATTAATAATTTGTATTTTTTCGAAACATAATATTTCATATACGTAGTTAAAACTTATAAATATGTACATACAAATTTTTGTTTATGCTCTAAAATATTTAAATGTATTATTAGCAGCTGAAGTCTCCAAAAACTTTCATAAATTTTCTTTACTTTTTGTCTGAAAAATAATATTTTTTCATCGAAACCTTTGGGCTGTGTAGTAATTATTCTATTCTGTAAATTCTACAAATGGAGTCTACAAAGAAAGATGTTCCAGTTATTCAGTTTTAATTTCCACAAGATTATTATAATTATCATCAACTTCTTAACAAAACATTACTTTAATCAACTCTGTAGTTCATTTGCATATGAATTCAAAAATCTACTTCATTATGAAATCATAATTCAATCGCATGTAACAATAATCTAAAATTACAGAAATATGATGAGAATGAATGTAAAAGAATTGCTTTTTTTCAAACTTTCTTCGCTGGGAAAATGTTAGACACTATCCGCACTTCAATTTACACTGATAAATCTGATCGTTATGCATGACGTAAATAAGACTTAGCATTCGCAATCAATAACATTCGCAGAATAAATATTTCAACCATCTGAGGGTATTCGTATTTAATTAACTTTTTCAGCAGCTCTCCGAACACGTTTCTTGAATAATTTAAAAGATTCCAGAATTTTTATTGTAATTCAATGAACACCATCGCCTCTCGGAAATAATATGGCCACATTCTATCTTCCGAAATGAAAGAGAGTATTTCTTTTCTTATTGAATTACAATGTATTCTGAAGTTGCCATTGGGAATCGAAATTCTAGTATCTTATATTAGATACGTTTCAATTAAGATAGAAGGAATGTGTTTTGACTGTCAATGTTGACCTTGTTTTTCATATCATAAATTATAAATAAAACTTTTTTTCAAGGGATGTGGATATGTTATGAATTGATATATTGGCAAAAAGGATAGTCAGTTCTTTTAGTGATTGAATAGTAATTAAAAAATAATTTCCCAAATTGGAAAAATATCTCGTTACCACAATCTGAGGTTATCAAATATACATATTATTTTAACAAATAAACATTTAAGAATTGCTCGATAGATATGCAAATCAATAATGTATGTTTCTTGACTACGTAACGAAAAATTTTATCATCTGACCATCAAAAATAATTTGCTACACAGCTACATCGTAAGGATAATATTTTCATATTAAGTTGCTCTTGTTTGGGTGTGAGAAATGAAAAATCAAACTCACTAATTTTAAATAAAACTTTTTATGTATAAAATATCATCGTTTACATATTATATATTCTTATATAAAAAGTTCTTCTTTTAAAAGTACCGATTTGCACTCCAATTAACTGTTATAACCAATAATTTTCCTATGAAGGCCTTGAAATTCGGGCAACAAATGTAAGTGGTTGTTATTATTATTATTATTTTAAAAGCCATCGAAAAATATTTTCTTTTTTGATAAGTATGTCTTAATTAATTAATGAAGAGTTCGTTTTAATTTATTAATTTCTAGTATTTTTAATTCATGAAAGTCAGTAAAAATCCATGTCCGTGAAAAGTTTTTAACATTAATTTATCGTGAATAATTTAATGTATTTACTTTTTTCTTTCTCTCATTGAATTAACTGAACTTAAACTTATTTACATTATAAATATTGAATTTGCTTGAATTATAAATATTGAATTTGGATGCTTAATTGGTACTTTACGCTTCAAACACCCACATTACACCATAAAAAGGTCTCAAGATTTCGCTAATATTTGTGAGCAGCTTCTTTTTCCCTCCCCTTCCATTATTTCTAGAAATTTTCTCCAGTAAACAAAGTTCGGATCCTCCAATATAGTTGTAAGCAAACTCTGAATCTACTAACATGTTGCCATGACACCAAAATTTATTTTTCAAGTTGTTCAAATAAATTCAAAACTATCTAAATTGATAATATCCATTTATTCGGTTTTCCTATTTTTCCATTTAAGCAAGATTTAGGTTAAAATTATTAAGAGCATAGTTTTAATATTCAGAACAATCTAAATTAATGATCTAGTCTCTTTTTTTGCAACGGCAACTGGGTGTGTTAGCGAAAAAAATAAACGCTGGAATGCTCGAATCCGGAGATCACAAATCGAAGTGTTTCGAATTCTTAATTAGTTATCTCAAGACTTTTGGAGAGGTTTCAAAATACGAAAAAGGTTAACCGATGACCAGTTCGGCTAAAAATCATAAGCGTTTGCCTCGACTGATAACCGCCAATAACTGCATGCCGTTAGAGGGGTGGTGGTTGTGCTAAAAAACTGGGTTCAACGCTCGTAGACGACTCGGGGCGATGAGTTTTCAGACAAACTGTTTACAGGATGCTCAATCATGTTATTCTCTATATTAGACGACCAGCAGTTTGCATTCCTCTCACATTTATGCATAAATGCGCTGTTTTAAACTGGAATACCAGTACAGGAGTTTGGGCAATGGATCAATGTGATGTTACGTGACGAATCTGAACACTAATCCTCATCGGCCAATAATATGATAAAAACGTGAAACTCGTTTTCACTTGAGAAGCATCCCGGAAAGGGATCGCTTTTCGTCAAGGAGAGTCTTGTTGTGAGCAGGCATCTTGCCAGACGACCGAACATACCTCCTCATGTTTGAGAAGGGATCTGTGACTGCTAAAAGATACAAATATGAAGTTCTTGATCCTTATATTTGTCTGTTTTAAGGACTGACGGTGTTGATTCCATTTTTTTTGGATGATTGCGCTCCTTGTCAACGTCCGAACTGGATCGATGACTTTCTTAGAACAAAAAGTATCCAACGCATGCTGTGGCCTGCTCTCCCACCTGCTTTAAATCTTATAGAACATGAGTAGGATATGCTCCGGAGACAATTTACAGCCCTTCTGCACCCACCAAGATCCGTTCCAGAAATGAAAAGAGCTTTTCGGAACGTTTGGAACTCTTTAAGCCTACAGCTCATCCACAATGCCGTAGCAAGTATGAAAAACACTGTGTAGCGTGCATGGCTGTCAAAGGAGATTACATATCTTATTAAACTGTAGCATCAACTTTTTATCTCATTTTTTCCACTTAAAAGTTTGATTTATTATGCCTAATGTTCTTTCTGACTGTTTCTTTGAACGATAAAAGAGATTATTATCCTTCTTTCGCATAGTTTTATTGTGTTATAACCATTTTACATCATATATCACATTTCATCTCATTGTGTGTTTCACTACTGCACACGTACATCATGCTTTCCACCACACAGTGGGGGAAAACGGGCATTTTTTGAACATGGACGAAAAATTCAAACCTTTTTCAACTCAGTGAGCTCATATCATCGTCTTATAGGCTCTTGGATATCAGAAAATGTACTAATATACATGATGTATTACCGCTGCTCACCGTGATTGTTTCAAATGCACATGAAATCGAGGGCATTAGGACTAAATTTTCATAAAATAATATCTTTACAATTTAATTACTCCTGGAAGATTCATTCTTTCCATAATGCTGTAATACCATTTTTTACAATAAATAAACACTATTTGAACTTTAAGAAATATAATTAAAAAAAAAACTTGTTTTGATGGATTCTATCCCTTCAGGATAGAAACTTCTGGGCATTTTTTGCACTTTTGAGGGCATTGCAAACAAGATTAAAGTTGTTCCAAAAGAGAACTTCTTAGAAATTTCTCCTAGGTATTGCGTGAGAGAAATATGTAAAAATTATATCGTACTACGTCCACTTTGCAAGCAAATCATGTTTATCGTTGGTAATATCGGATGAAGAATCTTTGTTTCGAAAAACTATGCTGTAAAGATTTATTTTATTTTGTGTTGGAACAATAGTTAAATAGTTCATTTTTATATTTAATTTAATTATTTATCGTTTGCTTTAATTTCAATACTGAAAAAAAAATATCATCAATAATAACTTAAATAATTTATTGCTCACTTGAAAATTTTATCGTCTACCTTTATTATAATATAAGAAAAAAAACGTTGTCAATAGTTTTAATTATTTTGGTGTACTGAAATATTTGATCATTTGCCTTTATTCATTTTGATGTAAAAAATGACTTTTCATTATTTAACTTTTTTTTTTGTTTTTGAAGATTGTGTGTTCTATAAAACTTTGAGAATTTATTCTTTGAAAAAGACAAGACAAATAACTTTCGAATGAAGAATGAAGTAGCAATTAATTTGAAATCAACAATCCTTAAATAGAATGGCCGATGTATCCTAGTCGTGTTTGAACAACTCGCTTCCCGGATCAAAGTCGAAAAAACACAGTGTTTTATTTCCTTTCTCGGTCTTCGTCATTTCATTGTTTTATTTTTTGCATAATGAAATTATCAATATTTGGGTTAAATCATGAGTTACTTGATTTATTATTGCAGCCTAACAGTCCAAAAAATTATCTAATTCTAAAAGGGGGAATTTGCTCAACATGTCTGTTATAAATCTATCTCATAGTAATATTTTATTTCTTGAAAATAAACTTTGGTTCCATTTGAAAATAAAGGTGGATAGATGCTAATTACAATAAAAAAATCTTTCTTCGTAAAATGAACAATGGCTTAATAAAAGTTTTGATTACCCCTAAGGATTCCTTTAGTGTCCTGAAGAAATGGATCTCACGCTCAAGCTTTTCTATGAACTTTCTGAAATGCACAAAATGCGTAGAGTTGAAAAACTGAGGACAAGGTATTGGGAGAAGAAATACTTACTGCTGCGAAAATTATTTTGAGGCAAGAAGATCAAAATATCAATAACGCACTGAACTATTCAGAAGATTCGTATGTATTAAAAAAAAATGTACAATGTCAAAAAGAAATCTGACGTGATTTCTTTCTCAAGCGATGATGCCCTTGCCTTAAACACATCTCTTAATCTGTTCAAATAACAGTACTTTATATTAAAGAATTCCACTTGAAAGCATAATTGAACATCTTTTCATCGTATTATAAACTCGACAAAGCCAAGATGAAATGTTATCTTATAGAACATGCGATAACTGTATTAGGGGATAACATACCTTTTCAAGCTCTCCTGAATTATACCAAGTCGAGAATTCTGTCCGCAGTCCCCACGAATGAGGTAAACTTGAAACGTGGGAATGTGATAGGCCATCAACTTTTTTCATCGAACGATGGCATAAATACGGATGATTCTGATTATAATAGTTCCGGTCAGTTAAATTGACACAGATGATTTATCAGTTATTTGGGAAAACCTCAGACCATAGTCGATACATTTTTGTAGACCTATGAAATTTATGTAGAGTAAAGAAATTCTTGAGATCTTCAAACAGGAAAAGGAATGAATGGAATCAGACATTGCGTCGCTAATCCCCATACATATTAATAAAAAAATTGAACAATAATTTTACATGACTATAGTCGATGACATAACCAAATTTTGTGACTAACACAAGATCTTCTATGCTATTATATGTGTGTGAGGCAACACCAACAATAATGAACGACTTGAAGTGAATCGACAAAATAACTCATAATAACAATAACAGGTTTGACATTTCTCTTCTCCATGCCAAAATCAGGTTTTTTTCTAGTGCTTATTGCACATTTCTTCTAAGCTGGACTTCAAAAAAAGGTTAGAAAGCACAGACTTCCACAAGAACCAGCCACAAGAAAGAAAAATGAAAATACAAAAGCAATATAAGAGTGAGCTCGACCTTCATGTTGATCGGGGGATGTAGAGTTAAAACCTATAACGATGGCAATATGGCACCGACTTTGTATACGTTGTCCCATGGCTACTGATAAAATCAATGGGATTACTGATGAAGTCATCAGAGGATTCGCAGTTGTGTTGTAAGCAATTTCTTCTAATAAGCAGGTTTGCCCAGAAAGTTTGGATCATTCACCGGAAAATCGCTGAGGTTTATATCAAGCATTTCGAGTGGTATCACATGCCACCAACAATGCATAAAGTGTTGATATATGATGAGAAAATAATTGAAAGTTTTATTCTTTCAAATAAAAAATTCTCGTAAAAGGCTCAAGAAGTAGTTAATCCAGTGTTTCGTAAGTGGAGAGAGTTCAGAAATAAAAAATGTTAAGAAATCTGCAGATTAGGATAGTATAAATAGCTCTTTGGTCAGCTCTGATCCTAGGATTTAAACACATAAACCAGTGTTCGTATCAAATAATCAAGCAGTTGCTCCCAGAAACTGATTAGTTGTTTCTTGTTGCTGAATGTATAAAAGCAGGAGAGGAACCAGCGTTAGATTTTTTGGTATTGAGGATAGATATCATGAATTAGAATAACAAGACTTTTTAATTTACTGTGTTGAAGACCTAGAATTTTTAGAAAAAACAAACCCTATGATGGAAGTCAACTAAAAGTCCTTATTTTGAAAAAAAATTTCATTGCTTAGTATTATTATTGTTGTGCTATTTTCAATATAGTTTATTTATTTAAAGTAATTTAATTTCCTTTTTAATACGGTACTTTATATACTTTAGTTTATATTGCTATACAACAAGTTTTGTATTTTGCATTTTAATAGTTTTATATTTAAACTAAATTTTACTTTTACTTCTGCGACTTTGTACGCTTTGAGTTATTACAAATATTTAAGTTTCTGACATTGTAAAATTGTGACATCAATTTTTTAGTTTTGTTTATAATATATTTGGTGAAATTACAGATTCGAAAATTCTCTTCTTATCTCATCTCTATCCCATAAAATTAACATGCTTAATAAAATGCAACAACTTATGTCAAGCACTATGAGATGAATCAAAACGAGGGAGAGAATCAACAAACGGTTTTAAATATTATTTTAGGTATGTATTTAAATTGAAATAAATTCAATTATGGCAAATTTTGCCCGGCCTACTAAAACTCCGAAAGAAAAATTCCCGCAAAATATCTGAATTATCCAAATGATTATGTTTTGTCGGTATAATAAGTACGAAGTTATAATAATAAGTATAATATAATAAGTAATCAGATACCTGTTTAAGTAATTTACATAAGTATTATTTCATATGAAGCAAAACAAAACCAAACAGACTTATTCTAAAAGCTCTAACTTCTTTCGCTTCACTCCCATCATTAAACAAATATTACCATTCATTTCAACACAAAAAATTTCATAGAATACCATCATCATTAAAATTTAAGGAGTGGGGGCGATAACTGACTTAAAATACCATGTCCGGTAAATCATTCATTTCTTTCCATCGTACTCCATTCCTATTTGCATGTATTTTAAGCATTTGTAAATTTGTATATATTTACAGTATTTAATTAATTGACAGTTTTTAAGCAATAGTATATTTCTAGTTTTGAAGCATTTATATATTTGTATATTTTAAAATATCTAATTAATTCGATATCTTAAGCTTTTTTTTTAAGTATTTTATGAGTCACAACGAGGAATGAAAAATATTTTGTATAACGCCGGTTGTTGGTACGAATGATGGTATCCTGTTAAATTAAAGTACGTTTCATTTATAAATATGGAGTCAGTTTAAATTATTAGAGAACCTCAAGTGATACTAAATGTAGATAATTTTCTGGCAAAACTCAGGCTTTTAAAATTAAATTATATTCATAATTTAGAATTGTTTGTATTCATAAAATTTAAGCGATATCATAAGGTTCTTCACTTCCCTTTTTCCAATGAAGACAATTGAGAATAATAAAAATCTTTAAAAATTGAATTCGAACACTAAATTAATATTCTGCAAATGTTTACATAATCCATATCTGGGTTTTTAGCTTAACTATGGATGGTGGGGTTTTTTTTTGCACATTTCACACTTTGTTTTAAAATAAGAAAATTTTGAAAATAATCATGTAATATGAATTCAAATGTTAGAATATAATAATTACAAAAGTTATTAGGTATAATTATAAAAACTAAATTATCTTTTTTCAAATATTATTTTCAAAACCCAGCTTGAGAAAATTCATTCCGTGAAATACAATTTATCTTAATTAAAAATTAGGCTCAATTCTTTCCAATTTATATTAAAAGAATCTTTTTTTTAAAAAAATGCATACTTGATTTATTAATTAAAAATAAGATTACATAATTGACTTACATTTTTGAAAGCTGAGGAACTATCTTTCGGCCATTTTCTTCATAAAGGGAAAAAAATAATCAAATTCAAGAGAAAAAACTGATTCTACGATTAATTAAATTCCACAAAAAAGGTAAATAAAATCATTTCTTGCTCGAAGTAAATCAACTTATAATATTTTTTTCCTTAAAAAAATGCATTTATACAAATTTTTTTACAAAATTTTTGCGGTATCTGTGGAAAGATAAATTTATTTTGCGGGATTTAATTACTTTATATTCTTCTTAAGATTTAAGAATTCAATTAATTAGAATTTCAAAATTATGCTATAAATATTGAAATATAGTGTATATTTCTTTTATTTTTATACATGTAAGATGAAATATTTATTTTGCATATTTCAAACGAAATTATTTCAACTTAGTTATGTTAAATATATTATATAAAAAGAAATATCTTTAAGTTAAAGTTGATAAATTAGTATCAGATGAAGAAAAATAATTTTATTTCTTTGTAATGTAATTTTCAATATTTATAAAACGTATTAAATACATTAACAAATACGTATAACTACCTATTATTTATTTTAATTGTTTTTCGGTCAACTATACATTTGCTTTAATTGAAAATACAAAATAAATACACACACAGTCGGCATTTCTTCTCAAATCTTTGTTATATATATATTCAATGCCAAATCTCAAATCTTTGTAAATTTGAATAATTTAATAAACTTATTTATGTTTCAATATTTTTTAAATATTTAGAATTTCTCTTTGATTTATTAACTGAACGATTTTTTACATAGGATATGGAGTCAATATAGTACAGGTAACTCCCGTATAACACGGCCCTTCTATAACAAGAATTCAGGGTAACACGGTTCGAGGAAAAATTAGGAACCTCCTGTATAATACGGTGCTTTTATAGCACGGATCGACTCTAACACACATCCATCTAATAACCTCATATATCAGAGAAATAAAAACCAACGATAATAAATGGTTTCTAGAAAAAAATACGATTGAGTCAATTGAAAGTGAAAATTTGATCGAGACAGCTGGAAACAGAATGGATACAGTAATAGAAGCTACTAAGTCTCTAAGAGAGGAAGGTTTTGACGATGCGATTGCGCAAATTATCCAAGAATAGTGATGGAAGAAAATATTGATGAAGGAGGTTTGTTAGAAATGATATCTCTGAATTCTATGATAACTCAAAGGATGATATCAAAGGTGAAGGTGAAGAAGTTAAAAAGTTTATTCTACAAAACATAAAGAAAGGTCTAGGCTTAACCAAACAGTTAGAGCCGTATTTCTGAAATGAAAATCCTTCAAATTAAAGGAACAAAAAATTTAAGAAGACTTCCAAAATGTTTAGCACTATATAAGGATTTTATAACGATCTTTTAACTAAAAGTAAGCAATCTAAAATAACAGATTATTTGCAAAAGATAAAGCATGGATCTGGAGTCAATATAGAAAATGCTCAGAGGATAAGGGTATCTTGCTAAAAATGAAATATCCTCGGTTAATAGTGCTTAGACATGACGAAGAAACCATTGTACAGCTCGTAATAATATGTATTACTTCTAAGAAAACTTTACTAAAGAGATTTATCTGAATTATGAAAATATAAAAGCATGTTTTTTTACTTCTTAAAATTTAATCCCCCTTTTCGTACTAGTTCTTTGTTTCGTATAACATGATTTCGTATTACATAGCAATTTTTTTAAACGTAACTCCCTTGCTATAAGAGGGAGTTACATTCCAAAAAATTGTCGTTGGTAGTATGGGAGTTACCTGAACTTCTGCGCTCGAGTAACATGAATAATGGCATCCAAAGAATATATTAAAATTTGTAATTTTATGAGGCTTAAATATAGAAACTTAATTTACAACAGTGATCATGTTTGAAATTTCTGAATAGAACTCATCAGAATTATTTATATACAAGTCAGTGTTAGCTGATTTGTTGCGATCTCAAAGTTCGTAGCGATTTCGAATCCAATTTTCTTAGACCATCGTTTTGTATATTTTATTCAACTTGGCCTCAACATAATTAATGCAATATATCGAAGAAGTAAGAAAAGTGACACCTCCGTTAAAGCATCTTCATTATCATTTGTTCATTATTATAATGAATAATAATTCAAAGCGGGAGAAATTATTTCCTTAATCAGGAAAAACGGGAGAGCAATTATTTTCTTGCTTTTATTTACAGTCTCTACTTGCCAATTATACAAAAAAAAATAACTACAGTATTTACAAATTATATAAGGCTTCCAAATAGCCCATACTTAGACTCAACCCACTTTTGCGGTCAGGGAAACAAATCGCATCAAAACAGGGGGGAAAAAACCTCACACGGTCAAGATCCAAATGTACTCTGAAATATTACCCATGAACCTGTGCGCTCTCACTTACACGAGACAAGGCGCCTCCTTACAGTATCCAAATAATTTATTTCCGACATCCATGGTTTGAAAAAGAAATGCTTGTCATCAATGCAAGTTCTTTGTGGAAGTTCTAGAACTACATTAATTCAAATAAATTTCAACGTCCGAATTTTCTCAGACGCTCAAAATTTTTCTTTTTTTTTCATAAATCCTTTATTCAAATAATGTAAATTGTTTTTCTATATTACATTTGAATATTTTTTTATTTACCTTCAGTAATCTAGTTAATATGTTAAGCTCTACTTCGATCAAAAGCAAACGAATCTGTGTTGTTAGAGTATTTAACCAACTGAATCGTCTAGGGAAGCTTAGTTAGTTAGTTAACTAACTATTAAATAGTGAAATCGCTGTGAATTTGATTTTGAATTCTATCAAAAATTATTTAATTAATAACATAATATGCACTGTACTCTAAATCTTACGAAACTTCCTAGTAAGTATGTGAAGCAGCTGGAAGTTCTAAGACATTTTTTTTTGGTTGGTTTTATTAACGTCGCACTAGAAACAACACGAGGGCTATTGGCGACGGACATTTTAAGACAGAAGTCTTGGCTCAAATTTCGACATAGTCTTCTGAACACAGAAGTTTGAGCCATTGTAATGTGTTAATCAAACTGAAACTAAAGAAAAAATTAAAATTCACTCAAATGATTTCAAATATTAGGAGTTTGGCTCTTAAAAAAGACAAGTTCTAAGATATACGTTAAACAATGTTTCGTTGGTAAGTATTTAGTGTCGTTAAGAAAGTGTTTAGTGTCTAATAAATATATTTTACTAAATGCTAAAGAAATAGTGTAATTTTTATCAAAGTTCAACGCATGCCAAATCCTTATTTATTTTTTTTAATTCTATTATTTTTCTTTTTCGTGGAATATAAAATATTTGAATAAATTCTATGCCACGATAAATTCAAACTCTTTTATAAGAATTTTAAGAAAACAATGCATGTCTATAGCTTTTTATAAATACATTTTTCAAAGATGGTTTTTATCTTAAAAAAATAACTCAGCGCCTCGGCATTTACATGATATTTTTAAAATTTATAGGGGCATATATATGAACATTGAAAACCTTAATCATTCGAAAATCGTTGAAGTAGAGAGATTTAGAGATGACGTGAAAATTGTATTCGAAATATTCTTTCTATATTCTTTTAAAATGAATTGTTTACTATCCTGAGATTTCACTCAGAGAAGGAACGAGTTGTTCCTTTGCCAGATCTCTGCAATTTATCAAGAAACAGCAATACATTTACGTGGCAAACGATTTTGACGTTTATTGCCAACATTACGTCAAGAAACAAGTCTTAAGAATGTTTGACGTGAAAAATAACATAAGAAATTGACATTTAGGTTCGAAATTTTTTTTAAACTTAAGAAATGTAGAAATCAGAATTTTAAAATAGATGTGAACATTTCTGACTTAGAGGGCCATTAATCTGAAATGTTTAATTTTGCGTTAAATATATGGTATGAATGACTACTTACTAAATAAAAATTGGAACTTACTTTATTTTACATTTAAAATAGTATTTTCTGAAAAGTAGCAGGACGTATTATGGTTGAGAAGTTATTATTTATTGTTAAATACGTTGACCTTGTTATGATTCTTTAAAACATTGTGAGATTGATTTTGTGTTGATTTAACCTTTATTCAATGGGATTATAAATTTTAAGATATTGGACTGAAATAATAAATATGTTTTAAATTTATCAATAGAATCATTATATCTAGAAACCTCATATTGATTTGTATAAATTCAAAGTAATTATATTAAAAAAATTAAAATATAATTATATTTCGTATTTTTAATTAAAACATGTTGTTGTGGTTGTTGCTTATCTTCCTTGGCTTAGATAAACTAATACAAGTCCAGTAGACCACGTCACTCAATTAAATCAAAAACTACATATTCCTCACTCAACAGCTGCCCCCCCCAGAGGCACCAATACAATCTAAGAATGAGAGGGAGAATCAATGGCAGAATACTGGCAAACAGCGTGTCTTCTTGTTCCCGTTGAAAATTAGACTATTAATGCGGCCAGTCTTAAATCAGAGTGGTCTGAGCAAATCTTCGACAGGAGCTCTGCAAGGACAGTCCAGGGAAAATCGAAACCTTGACAGGAAAAAGTGGAAGGACAAAATTGATTAATCATTGTAAAGGTAGATTGCTATTTAATTTAGCACATTCAACATAATAAAAATAAGTGTATAAAAACATTTATTCCTCAGTTTAAATAAATATTAAAAATATACTCAAACTATTTTTTTATTTTAAAAAAAATGCTTTTGTTTTTTATAACTCATATAGGACAAAAAAAAATAATGATGTTAAATATTAAGTATCTAGAAATCATTTCAAAACATTTTCCAGTTCTAAATTAGTCACGTATGTTTTTTAATGTTTGTTACATATCTATGCACGAAACTTTTGAATGTATGTCTTCTTCCTAAGCATCTACTATGTCCTTTACTAAAAGCGTTAATTATAATTTTCGAACAGATTTCGTATATGTAACTATTAATAAATCTTTTATTTAACGTAAACATAAAACTAAAGCATTAAAAATGCTTCACATATTTTTATGCAATTAAAACAAATCTATATAAGTGGATAAAAGTTGTGTGTTAATTAAAATAAATTTAAATTCCTTAAGCAGTACAAGCATAACAAAAAAAAAATTTCTAGAGAGAAATACACATAAATTTCAAATTCAAATTTAGCAACTTCTTAAACGCTTATCAATTCCAAAGAGAACCAGAAAGCTATAACTAAGTTCTCCTGGAACAATATTATCAGAACTTTTATATATAAATAGATTGTGCTGAAAACTAGGACACTGCCAAGAAGAGAAAGAGTTATATTCTTCTGTCTTGCTATTCTGCAACACATCCGCTTAATATCCGTAGCAAATCCTTACCGCGGAAGCCAACGTCAGTTGAAGCAAAATCGATTCATGGAAAGCTGATGCTGCCCCATAAGACGCTGTTTCTCTTTTTTTCTTTCGCTTCCTTTTTGACCAGAATCATTTCCTTCGGAGGCGATTACCGTTTTTTATTACCTCAACATGGAAGTTTGATATACACATTACCTCTATAGTCATTGTGACACAGGAATGATATTTATGCATTTAATATACTTCTTTAGTCTGTACTAGTTTGTATTGATTTTGTTGAGGTGTGTTTTGGGACGAAAGGTAAAAAAATGCTTATGGGTAGTTCTTACAGTTGATGGAGAAGGAGCGAAAAATAATTATAGTTACCGTAAGTTTCTGCACAAAAGAAATGTATCTCTCATAATGAAGATTTTTGTTCGTATACATTTCTATTAATAAAAAATACTCTGATTGAGTTGGCTATTTAAAGTTATTTATTTAACTAATAGAAATAATTTTAAGATACTATAAATTTCTAAACAAAAGAAATTATCATTCATAATGAAGATTTTTGTAACCTTTTATTTCTATTTATAAGAAAAATACTGTGAATGACAAATGACTATTAAAGTTATTTATTTAAAGAAAGAAAAATAATTAAAGTTACCATAAATTTCTGTACAAAAGAAAAGTGTCTCTTAAAATAAAAACTTTTGTTATCATACATTTCTATTTATTAAAAAGACTCTGATTGATACGAATGTTATACATTTAAAGGTATTTATTTAAGAAACAGAAATAATTAAAGGTACTATAAATTTCTGAACGAAGAAAATGCATTCCTCATAATGAAGGTTTTTGTAGACATTTATTTCTATTTATAAGAAAAATACCGTGAATGACAAATGACTTTTTACAACTTTTTATTTTAAATAACATTCGTATATTACTTAAAAAGCTTTTTAAGAATCCATTAGTGAATACTGATCGATAATTTTTCTTCTTTAGTTTTCATTCATTTATCTTATGAGGATAGATAATCAGTACTTGAGAGCTTTCAATGTGGTAAAGGATATTTTATTACATCTAATCTTTCTTACAGAATAAAGAAATTGGATACCCATTTTCATTATAAAATAGGGAGACACATGTTAATATAAATTCAAAATTATCTTACTGATTTGTTATTTTAAAATTGATTATTAAGTAAAATATTCGGAAATATTAGAAGTATGTGAACAATCAACGAGAAAAAAATTAATGTGATAACTATCGATGTTCCATTAAAACATTTTTACAGCAATTTCTGACTAATGCATTTTTGAATATTTTTAAAATTTAAAATAATATTGTCATTGAGCATTAAGTTGTATAATCAGATCATAATCAAATAAAGTGAACTTATTAGCGGGTCACTTTATTAATTTATAAAATCATATTTAATTACTCATTAAAATTATTTTGAAAATTGCTGCATTAATTTTAAACAAAAGCGCAGTATCTATAAGGATTGGTTTGGTTTTATCAACGCCACACTTATTAACAACACGACGGCTATTGGTGATGGACCTTGTAATTGTGAGCCTCGGTCAAGTGACGCGGACGACACCTGAGCTGGCAGTCACCTCTACTAACTTCCACGCCAACGGGAGGACTTTGTGGGCCTCGACAGATAAAACGTGCATCAGTCCCGGTTACACGATGGATCTTTTGTGGCATTATGACTCATACCCCGTCCTCGACGAAAACCATTGGCCGCGGGGCCGCGACCACTAGGCAACTGAGACTATGTATCTGTTAGGAACAGAATACAATAATTCATCATAATTTGAATAATCGAATTCCGTTACAAAATTGTTTCTATCTACAGAAGGAAGATCATAACTGTTACCTAATACATAAATGGCTCATACTTCAAGAAGAAATAGTTACGTTTGGGAAATTGATCTACTGGTATAAGTTATTTTCATTTCATTTGAGAAATTAAATATTCACTAATAATCGAAATATCTATTTGTGCTAAATTTTCATCTTTTAGCAATAGCATATTACATACATTTTCTTCTCGTTTGAATAATGACTCGTTGATATGAATTTTAAAACCAAAAACCATTTGTTTTCAAACTTTGTTTTCTTTTATAAGAATACTATTTGAAACTATCTTATATTTAAATCTGACCGTATTACTGCAGTGAATGCTTATTCCCCGTAGTATAAAAGAAGATTATATGAAAATCTAAATTTAAACAGAGTTGCTACAAGGTATAATCTCAAGCAAAACTCTCTTATGCTGGTTGGTTTAATATATATATATATATATATATATATATATATTACTTGCTTATTTTTATGTTTACTTAGTCTACCTTTTATTATTATTTATTTTCTTATGTGTGTTTAAAAGTACTTAAAGTTGCGATTAAACAAAGCATATATAAATATTTATTTATTTTAATACTTGCATTTATATTTAGTTAGAAGGAACCAAATTTACTACAGCACTATCTCACTCTAGAGTAGAAATTAATTCGAGACTGTGCATTTTCATGACAAATAAATAGTTATGATGAGTGCATTAATAAAAACAGGTACATATTTAAAGTTCTCTTGTAAAACAATACAGAAGTTATAGAAGTGAGGCTCTCGTGTTGACTTTTGTCACGATAATATTGAAGAATTATTAATATTAGGGAAAATAAATTCCTTATTCAACCCAGCATTTAAAATTCAAGTATTCTGCATTTATTTAAAGTTTTGTGTCTACAATCAATTTTCTTCTGTTGTAGAATTGCCTTCCAGTAAGAAATATTTACGCTTGTATGTGTAAACTTCTACATGCTATTTAAAAAGACAGGATTTTCATATCATACGTATTGATATAATATAGGACTCTTTTAAAAAAATAATAAAATAATAATTGAATTGAAATGAAAATATTATCAATATGTATCGACTGAATGAAATGTTGTAACAGATGCAGAAGCGAAAGGAATTTGCTTTCCTTTTCAAGCTGAATTTGCCAACACATTCAAATGTTTAATTCAATTTGACGCAAATGTGTTTGGCTTAAAAAATTTCTATCTGTTTGAAAAAGGCAATACCTTAGGAAACGAATTTAAAATGCATTCATTTGTTCATTTATTCGTTAATGATAGATGAACAGTCAAATTTAAAAGGATTACGGTTGAGTGCATTGGTTTAATATATTAGGTCTCTTATCTGAAAGAAACAGGCACCCCCATTTTTTTTTCTCTTCGTGGTATGAAAGCATAAAATCAAATCACCAATGCTTATATAGGACACATTAATCTTTCTACAAAGGATATTTTGAGTTATATACTTTTAAAGGCTGAAAGAAACATTGAAAAGGGTACAAAAAATGAAAAGGGCTGTTGGAATACTGTAAACAGGGAAAATGATTATTAAAGCTTTTATTAAAAGGAGAAATTAAAGGTCATATTTTTAATACCTGTCAGAAATCTGTTGATGAAAAACGTAAACTTGCTGCATATATTACGTAGCAAAATGGGGGGGGCGTAAATCTATCTAGTAATAATTTTATTTTTCATGAAAAATATCGTCTTATGAATTCTCAGATTTTGTTATATTATTGCTAAAATGCTGTTACTTATATGATATTAAAACTTGTTATTTTTATTACAAACACTTAATAAATGTTCTTTCGAGTAACTTAGATTCGCTAATAAAACTTTTTTTTAATCGAAGCTGTTTGCTAAGAATACTTTTTCCAACACAATAAACGAATTAAAATTTTCTCTTTCCCATAATAAGAAGTAATTGTTCATAATTTCATTTTCTTAGATTTATTGATTGGTTTAATTAACGTCACACTAGAAGCAACACGAGGGCTATTGACGACAAAACTCGTTATTTCGAACTTCGGTCAAACGACGAGAAAGACACCACAACTGGCACATCCCTCTCCTTCCACACCATGCTAATGGGAGGACTTTGAGCCTCTTCAAATTTGGTGTGCACCAGCCCTGTCTACACGGTGAATCTTTAGTGGCATCAAGGCTCGAACCCATGACTCGACGAATTCACCTTGACCACTAAACTGCCACAATCATTGTATTTTGTTTTAGAAAAGTTCTTTCATTTCTTTAAATTCATAGAAAACAGCTTCCCTGTATATTTTCTTCGAAAAAGAACTATAAATAATTGATAAAATACCGTACAATTTAACGGATATTAGAAATTTCGAATTTTTGAAAATCAGCCTGCTCCTTCTTCAAATTTTGCTGCAATTTTTTTTAAAAAAAAAACAGTGGTATTATAATATTGTTTTAATTATCATTTATATAAAATAAACTTTCAGTTATATTATACTACGAGATTTTTTATAACATTTATTAATTTCTTATGACAAAAGACTGTATATACATTTTTTCTGAATGATACAGCTTAAGTTATTTTATTTCTAATGAACCATCAAATAATGTTTCAATTCAATTTCACTCCATTTTATAATTTCAATACTTTTTTATCATAATGTAGGAAATATATAAAGAATAATTTAGATAAGAACAAAAAAAAAATTAAAATTATCATTGAGAAATGGAAGAAATGAACCATTTCTAGTTATTTTATACAAATTACTGAATTGAAGTTTAAGTTCATAATGTTAACAAACACATAGGATCAAAATATTTATTTATCTTCAAGTTTTCTTTATTCTCCAGAAATATTTTATTTATAATGCTAAATTAGTTGAAAAAATATGATTGAGGTATCAATTACTGTTTGCACGCAATCAAAACATTACGCTTTTTGAAATATATATATGACTGAAACTGAAGAATGAATCACTAACTCTCTGAAATTGAAGAATAAATAATTCATTTAAATAAATCTTTTCGTAACTAAATTTTTAAAATATTATTTCTTTCATGAACTGCATAATGCATTGCAATAGAAGTGAATAGAAAATGCCATAAGCTCTCGATGTCACGCAATTAACTTTCACTAGTCTTCGCTGAAAATTATGCAGAAAATTTCTCAACAGGAAAATGGCTTTTCCATTCTATTTTGATCATTAGCTATGATAAGATCAAGAGAAAGCTCTTAAGATCTTTGATAATCAGATATAATAAAATCTAAAAAACAAATATATGTTTATGAGATAATATGTATATTGAGACAGAAAAACCAAAAATGTTTTATAAAGATAATATTAATAAATTTGTACAGTAAGACATTCTAAAATAAAGAAATAGAAAAATACAGGCATACATACTCGTACAATGTACAAAAGGAACATGATGAGTTAATATTACATTATGTATAATTGTGGCAATAAAGATAAAAAAATGATTTTTAAAGAAATTATCGTACAAACAAATATGATTTATAAGAAATACAAATTCAGTTAAGTTACTGAATAATCATAAAAAATAGGCTAATCCATAAAACTTAAAAACTGAAGATCAAGTAAGCAATTAAAAATACAATAGATTCACAAAAAAGAAGATAAAATTATTTAAAGTGGTATACCTGGCTTTGGACAGAAATGCAGGGTTAAACATAATTTACTGACAATTTGGACCCAACAATCCAAATAAGCCACCAAAAAAGAATATTATCTAAAAAAGATCACAGTTTCAATTTAACTTGTTTAAAATGATTAATTACACAGCAATTATATATATATATATAAACCTTAATTAATATCTGAAAAAGACAAATAAAATTCAAAATAAATACATCGCTATCTATATTCAAAAAATAAAGAGTAAAAAGTATTATTCCATAACATCAAAAAAATAGTACTATACAAATTGAAAATTAAAAACTTTGACAGAATTTTCAAATAAATTTGCATAAAATAATTTATTCTATTTTATAGTTTTTATACCTGAAATAAGTTTGTAAAAACATTTATAGTAAAATTAGGTTGAATTCAATAATCGTAAAATATATTAAAATTTACAAAAAAATCTAATACATTTGTGACTAAATTTTTACGTACGATATAATTATGATTAATATTCCTAAATATTGAATTATATTTATTACTATTCTCCTAAATATTGAATTATATTTATTACTATTCTCCTGATATTGAATTATATTTATTACTATTCTTATTCACTTTAAAAATGAAATTTTACCTTTTATTGGAAGTATTAATATAAATTTTACAATCAAAATTTTTTATAATTTAATATCTAAATATTCGGTTTCCCTTTTATTATATTATTAGCGTGAATTAAATTAAATAAGAAGGGTAAAGAGATAAATTATGCTTTTATGTTCAGGATTAGAATTATTTTGAAATATAATAAGGTTATTCATATATCTATATAAAACAATATTATTCTTATCTTCATAGTTCTGTAGGAATAATATAAACAGATAAGGCTTTTCTAACATAAAATATAAAGGCCATGTTTAGTCTCCTACAAAATAATATTTAATGAATTTTTTTAATATATTACAGGAAATTTGCGGATTTATGGAATTTCAGTTAGTAAGAACCGAAAACATAATCATATTCGTACAAGAAAATGCATTAAGGACTCGTATTTTGTTCATATCATTTGCTTGTTTGCTTTCATTTGTAGTAAGACAACATCAGAAGATTTAATTTACAGTTTAGATGATCAATTTTGAAGGTACGATGATATTTAAATTGTGCATATCCTATGGAAATTTTACTTCATCATAATGAATTAAAATTGTATGTATTCTAAAATAGTTAAACCATTTTGTTTCATTGCTGTGAGCTCTTTACTTTCCTGATTCAGAAAGTTACTGATTATGTTACAATTCATTATCAGTATTTCATGATACTCTATTTTAATGGTTTAGTTCAGTTTCTTAAAAGTTTTAAACGTAATATTTTTTTTTTTCAGTTTCTATAAAATATAAAAATAATTTCATTTTGTATAAAAATAAAAAGTATTATTAATTAATATCACTATGGATTTGAATCATGAAGAAACAAGAAGGTAATAATTAAGGCTAATGTAAAATAATAGGACCCAATCCCTAAACTCTTTCTGAGGTTTTAAAAAAAACGCTTCAATAATAATATTATATTTTAACTTTGTTATTTTATTAAAAAAAACCATATTTTATAATACTATTTATTTCCTTTAAATCAGTTATTTTTTCTGGAGTAAAATGTGTCCCCGTTTCGTCTCCCATACCATAGTGCTAAAAAGGTTCAAGTTTAATGTCAAAATTATGGGGTGTTTTTTTTAATTCCAAACACCCCTCTAAGAAACAGATATATGCGTTACAATATCATGTATTTATTTGAAAATAGGAACAATTTTGTAATATTAAGACGAAGACAGTCTTAACTTGCAAATTGTTTCTGTGAATATTATGAGATTTGAAATTTTTGCTGAATATGTTAAAAGTTAAATTCAATTTCAATAGGTATTTTTCTCCATGCTTTTACATAATTAATATTAATGCATATTATATCAAAGTTAATTTGAAAATTTTATTTCCAAATTTATTTAAAACTTTTACTTTAACAAACATTTAAAATGTACATAATTTAAAACTTAGTAATAGTATTTTAATTTTTGTATCATAGAACTACGCTTATTTATATACATTCATACATATATATATATATATATATATATATATATATATATATATATTGATTAAATGAAACTTAATTTATAAAACTAAATTAAATTCTAATTCTGTAATTCAGTATTGCAATAATATTAAATGGATTTGGTTATACAGAAGTGTTTATTTTATATTTGTAAAAGAAATTCGATATCGAACCATATAAAAACTATAAACACTATTTTATAAGAAGTTTGATTAAATAAATATTTAACACGACTTTTTTAAAAAAAAATTTGGTAGAAAGTTGAAACATTACAAGTCATTCTAGTTATCTAAATTGTTCATTCAAATAAATATGTCATATTATCTCTCTGATTGAAATATATCTTGTTCATAACATTTGAATTAAGGGGACCCAGGGCTTTGAAATTTCAAAACTTTCTGTTGTCTTAAAAAGTACATTTGTTATTGCGTCATCTGTTCTGAATATTTTGTTGCCGAAAGCTTAACGATACTACCAAAACTTCCAGAGTTGTTGAAAGAAAACTAAACCTGGTTTACCTTTTTTTATTATTATTATTTTTCAACTTTTACATTATTTTTCTCAAAAGGAAACATTTTTAGCTTACTCAAAGGATTTCTCGAAAACTGTTAACATAGTAGTTAGAAATTTCATTCATATATTGAAAACAATTTTCTTTACGACTTATACATCAATTTTTAGGCAAAATGTAAACAAAAAAATTATATATGAATTTTTATTTTTTACAAAAATTTTAGCTTAAGAACAGGATTTCTGAGAAACATATATATATTCAAAACAAGTTTCTTTACGAGTTAAACATCAATTTTTATACAAATTATTAATAGGTAAAAAATTATACATAAATTTTAATTTAATTTTTTCTCAAAATTTCATTTAATTTTCTAAATAATTATATTAAAAACCTTTTTTCCCTAAATTTTTAGAATGTATACTTAACTTCAAAACTAAATATTTTTTCTACTAAATAGCAGAGTTTTTGTAAATTTCAACCAATGTTATACTTCAGTATCTTACGCGCAGTAAAACATTAATTTTCACAATTTTGAAAATTGTCTAATTTATATTTCTTCGTAACGTTTTTAAGATTTCTTTAAAATTGCATGAAAACGTGAGAATTAATGTCAATATATATGAATATTGTATGGCAAAAGTATTGTTTCTTCTTTGTTTCACTGCTAAATTTTATCGGTTTGAAGAAGGTATATTTTTCGCATACATTGATAATTGTTAAGAGTTTTAAGACACTCTTAAATAAATATTTTAACAGAGAAAATTGTGTACAGTTACATCTTCAAATCTAATATTAATTAGAAGCACGTATAATGAAAAACATCCATGCAATAACCATATTGAAACTGTTTCTTTCCAAAAGCTCTTAAAGTTCTTATCATTAATTTTTCAAGAGGAACATCCGTTAACGAAAAAGGCTAAGTATTACTGCGAAAATGAACTAAAGCTGATATTTTTTCATATGGTACCTGATTAATCTTTAACACCGATGCTTAAGACTATTTGTAAGCAACTTTCTGACACTGAATTCTTTTCCTCGAATTAACTAAAACTTTTTTTGTGAAACAACTTCAAAAAGTGCCTTTAAAATTAATGGTGGGAAAAGATGATATTTAATATCTCAAAGAAACTTGCCTAAAGCTATTCCTTGACGAATATTATCCCTAACTGATTAATATTTAACGAATGTCAAACAAATCATTCTGTGTTTACTGATCTGCATACATTTAAGATGTCGTTTTCATGTAAATTTAATTTTTCAATGAATATATCATTAAGTCTGACTCAAATTTGAAAACTTCTTTTAAATTTAATATTTTAAAGTACTTTGCATGAGACAAAAAATAACGCTTTTACAAGGGATTGCTATTATTAACTTAAATATTAATTGTAGCTTATAAATTATATAATACTGTGTCTTAAATATTGATCTAATCGCAGTTCTGAAATCTCTAACTTACTTCTAAGCACGAATATATTAATTAAAATAATCCCCCAATGACAGGTCAATAAGGCAGTCAAACTACTCTTGAAAGCGTTATTTATTTATATTAGAAAAAAGGGGATGTCACAATTTCACTTTCTCTTAATGCGGTCAGCAATAACTTCTTCCAATATATCAAAGGGATTACTCTTACATAACGGGGTGAATTAATCCCCAATGGAAGTAGTTTCAATCCGTCTGCGACGAGTGCTAGTTCCTTATCGATCACTTAGACAAGTAACTCTACAACACTATTAAATTCTTTCGCACTCTTGCTATCTTTCTACTACCACCACAATCTTCGTATACTCATGCTCAATCTGTCCCTTTCATATGACTTCTTTACATGTATTCACTACACTTCTAACGTTTCCCTAATTTGCGTAATCATGTTTCATTTGGTTGGAAAGGACCTGGACACTTTAGTCCAGGCATAAAGTCAGACCGAAAACCTAAATGTAAGGGAAAATTTGCGAACGGTACATGATACAAAATATCCATGTGTGCTGCTTGGACTTTCTTGAAATATTTTTTCTGCGATTTATCATTCTGTTATACATGTTACAATAAATATTAGAAAGGAATAATTTTTAATGATTATTATGATGAAATAGTTCAAGTTAAATTAATTTTATTCAAAACATTTGAATTGATAAAACACATATCCCCCATAATATATCCCCATAAAACATATATATATTATATTACACTGTAAAGATGCCTCGATAATATCAAATAAATATCTGAGCAATTTATTCAGTCTGTTGAGTGTTTTTAACGCAATCTGTTTTATAAATTAGTGAATCCTGCATACAATACAAGTAATAAAACATGACCGCTTCCCAGTCCTGTAAATTTTATTTCATTCAATTATAAATAACACTAAATTACACCTCATATTCTACAAAAAATGTTAAAAAGTATCTATAAAATAATTAAATAACTAAAACTTTTCTTAAAAATATCACGCCATGTAAATACATTTAATAACTAATTATGATAAGACGGCATAATTCTGCTTTAATTCAGTATAGTAACCCATAATTTAATTATATCCACGTGAAAACTAAGAAAGAACCCTCAAAAAACAAAAATACTATTGATTCTATATATTTCTAATGTTATTTAAACATGAATATTATAAGAAATCTTAAAGTTTCACATATTAAGAAAAACTAGACATCGAAGAAATATTAAATTTACATTTCTTTAATCCACGATCTATGATCAGAATTCATATTCAAATTTGGAATGTCTTCTGCATACCTGTTAAAATACCATTAATCGACAAAATTCTGGCACCGAATTTTACATTTAGAATGAGATAAATTTCTAAAGTTTTTAAAACCGATGCTCATTTTCCTTTTATTTAAAAAAAAATGAATTCATACTCTCTCTTTCTTTAATAATTTGCTTTACTGTATTTATCCCCTTCATTCAGAATAAAAGATTAGCAAAATATTATTGAAATGGGGATAAACACTTTTAAATGTTGCACATCGTTTTTTTCTTTTGGAACAAAATTCTATTAAACGTCTATTTTAAAAAAAACATTACGTCATTTATTAAATTTATTCATTCGAAAATTAGTCGTTAAAAGCTACAAGATGAACGATTTATTTTTAAATGTCGTATAATCTGTATATGAGACAGAATACTAAGTTGAAATGAAAAGCACGCATGTTTCTATCGCGTGACAGAAGAAAATCCATCTTTTTGTTATACGTGAAAATCTCTAGTGCGTGTACTTTCCGGAAGATGGCGCTGCTATGTAAACTTAAAGGATAATTTTTTTTTTCATTCGAAGCAGGTAAACGCAAAAAAGGAATCCATTTTGCCTTAAACACCTTTAGGCATATATGATATGATAATGAAGGTGATTTTGGAGTAAAATACTTTGTTGCGTGGTCATAGAAATTGGATATTTCGAAACAGCTATAAATATAAAATGCTGTATACAATGTTTGTTTTTATTAAAATAGAAAGAAATGTGTGCGTAAAACTGTTCCGAAATTATTTTTTAAAAAAGGAACCTTGCATAAAGGAAATATGTTATAAGAACTAAAAGTTTTTTTTTTTGTAAATATCAGAAATTGATGAGGTGTTATAAAAGATGGCGCAAATTTCAAAAGAGTTATTACTGACATTTAAGCAGTTTTCACAAGGGAAAATTAAGATTTGTTTATATTAAATGTGTGTAATGTATCATAAGAGCTTTATTCCTCTATCACATCAGAAAATTCCTTATTTGAGCTTTAACTTAGCATGATAATTTTTACTCTTAACGCATGGCATCGCGTGGAATAATTATCCAAATTATACTTTATAATAGTAGAACTAAAACTTACTATTAAATTTTTATGAGACATTTAAAAACCAATTATCCCGTTTGAAAATTTCATCGGGAATTTATTTTTAATACAATAAATTTATTTAAAAAGGAAAATTGATATTTAATTGCTAATGAATTAAATCAAAATCGATGTTTAATACGAGGGTACTTGAAGTTTAAATCAAATGTAATTATGATATTTCGTATCAATTTAAAAAGTTTGTGAGGGTAAAAATGTGTGAGCAATGGTACTGAACTCCAAAAAATTAACAAACAGATAACGATTAAAAATTATTCCTTATGTATTTCCCGTTTTCTAAATATGTAGCGTACTGCAGTTTCTAAATGAACGGAAATTTTAATTGAGATCTGTCATTTACATGAAATAGTTATTCTCAAGTTTATGGTAACCCTTAAAACAATAATTTCAGACCTTAAAAAAAGCGACAGCTAATTTACTTATGTGTGAAATATAAAATAATTTAACATGCACTTAAAGTATCTATTTTCATTTTATGCAATATTTAGTTCTTAAAAGAGTGATTATTCGGGGTTTTTTTATTTAATGAAATTCCTGTAGTTATAGTATCGGATTTCGTAAATATCTTGAAGTTTAAGATTCAATTAAAGTATAAGATAAAAGATACAATTAAATATTGCAACTTATGAAAAGCTATTAAAAATTGTATTCGTCTGTCTATCTTTGTGTAATTCTTAAATAATTGTGTTGTGGCTTGTTGAACAGACTTGTGATTCAACCGATGAACAATTATGGGCCTCAAAAGATATTTTATAATATTTATAAATCTTAAATGCATGGCTGGAATATAAATCCTGATTCCACTAAACATCATTGTACTGAATAATGGAGGTTGGTACATGTGTGCAACTGAAATGAGAATTGCGTGGCATAAAAAATAAGATATAGGTACCTGTTAATGTGTCTTCCTTGTCATTTTGTCATAATTATCTATTTAGTTTCTTTCACAAATACCTTTCGTGTAATTTCAGAACAATGTTACTTTAAAACTTACCAATATGTCACCAGTACTATGACTTCAAAGTCCTTTCGTGCATGTTGAGGAAGTTATAGAATTGTTTCTGGAAACCTTTAAGCAGTTTTAGTAGTCAAGCTCCTCTCATTATTACATCAATCGATGTTAAACACACTTGGAAAAATAAATTTCATTATAGTTTCAAAAAATCAGTGTTTGCGATTTTTCACGGTTATTTAATTTGTTGCATGCCCTATTTCAATTTTCATACGAAATAAAAGATAAGAGAACATGTTGTTTTTTAAACACGTTACGAATGGATTGTTACGTTTACTTGTGTTACTTAAGAGCCCAAAATATTTACAAGTAACTAGAAAAAATGAATAAAATTGACTTTTTAATTAAATTTATACTTTTATATGACTCATTTATTGCAATTTCAACATTTGGTACGACATGTTTGATAACATATGAATAAAATAATTCAAAAGGCGCATGAATCACAATAAAAAAAGAAACTGATTTCATGGCTTGTCTGAGCCTTATCGATATTCTTTGTTTTCCTACTCAAAACTGATATATTCTTGAAAGGAACTGGTTGCTTTTCACAAAACCACCTCCAAGAAGCAATTAATTTCTCATTTGCCACACCTGTAATTTCCTGTTCGTCTTTTCAATTTTCCTTAACACGTATCGCTCGGAAATTGGATGTATTTTCGCCCCTAATATTCTCGTACGACTACATCCCCGATGAATGATAATAAACTTCAGGCTCCTAGCTACACAAATCACGTCCTTATCATGCGGTGTAATTTTATTCGCTGACTCCATATCACGTACATAGATTGGATATATAGAAAAAAAAGTTATGTGTGAAAAGGTGATTTGTAACAAAGAAATTACATTTTCTGATAATAATAGAATATGTGATTCGTGAGAATTTTTTCGCAACAGTTCATTAGCTTGTAAGATTTTTTGTATTGGCTTGCATAGAATTTCATTTATATTACCGCAAAGAAGTCGAGTCTGTTTGTCCTTGATGTGATTTCTTAACCAGCAAGCTTATTAAGAAAACTCTCGCGGAGGAATATAAATAACATGATTCTAAAAGAATCGAAAGTACTGCCTTTAATGGTAACTTAATTTCTGCAAGTTGTAAAGTAATTTTCTAAAATATAGGACTCAAAATTTAATTATGAAGAACTGCTTCTTTAAATCTACATCCATTTATTTCATGCGAAAGGACCCAAAATATATGCATCTTTTCAGGCAGGAAAAAGGACCAAATTTATCATAAGACGTATGGTTATAAAACATATATATACTCTCGTGTATCTGATAAAAGAATCATTACCCATTTTGGTCGATCCCGTTCATTCCTTTCAGGTACGCTGTAGCATTATTGCCTTCTTTACAGTATTCCGTTATCATACATTCTTGAAAATATATCAGATCATTGTAGGAATTTTAAAAAAAGAAACTAATTGTTTTTGTATCTTCTTCGTTCTCATGAAGCTCCTTACGAAGAACAATAAAACAAATCTTGATGTATAAGCTCAGACATGTGTGAAATTCTTCGGTGAATAGGTTACTGAGTGTATGGAACTAAATATCACACGACAGATTGTGAGTTTTGCTCTTGTTTTTGCTTCATCCTTTCGAATGATTTCATTTTGCTGTATCAGGTTCTACTTTTTCAAGTGATCCCAGGCTAACTCTTCAAAAGGTTTTGTGTAAATAAGCTTCAACTGAAGCGAACTGCATTTTCTAGTTTTTCGATGTAGCTTATTCACTAAACAATCATGCGAAGAGAGCAGACCAGACATAAATAAAAGCTAATTTAGATTAAAGAAAAACCCAATGGGTTCGAATTTAATGTAGTTATTTATCTGAGAAATTCTTTTAGAAATTAAGACCGCATGTGTTGAATATACTGAAAATATGTGATTATAATGACTGGCGTTAATAGTAAAAAGGATGCATTCACGTTTAAGCATGTTAAGCTGGAATTATCATATGTAAAATGTTTTTTTCAAACATAAATTAAATAGAATGACATTTCTTACATATAAAAGAAAAGTGATGAGTAGCTTTACTTAAAATATAAATGATGAAATTGCATATCATCGTTTTTTCATACGAATAGAAAAAAAAATGTTAAAAATTTACAATATATTAAAGCTTTATAACGTTTAGACTCTGGTTATATATTTACAAGCTTTAGTAGAATAACGTTATTTTTAAAATAGTTTTCCTTTAACTTTATCATGTTAAGTGAGATTATAACTATTTCCGAAAGTACAAATCCCACCTATAACATTTGCTGAAAATTATTTTTATAAATAGCATATTTCCTTTGAATGAATCAGGGAGTAAATTATACTTTTTTAATATCCAGCAAACAAACGAGAAAATTCATTTATTCTCTGAATAATAAAAGGTTTTATAAAAAAATAAAACAGAAAAATTCCGCTCAGGAATAATTATTACAAAATAACTCTACAAGGTAATCAGCGACATTTTATACATAAAAAGAATTGAAATTTTCTACAGAAAAATAGTAAATATAGAAATACTGAAATGGTGTAAAAAGGAATTTATTTTCTCAAAATAAAGAAACTTACGAATAATGTTTCAACTATCTAAATATGAAATAATTTGCTTATTCTTAAAAATTGGGACATAAATTCCTTTACGCTACAAATGGATACCATTTACCAACCATTGCAAATTCAATTTTTTCCCAACGAAATCATTATTCAAGTTAGCTGGCGCTTGATGAACTGAAAAATATTTTTACTCATTTCATATCAAGCAAAGAATTCCAGTCCTCGTTACACGTCGTTAAGGGGGTCATTTATCGCTGAAAGATAACTGAATGTTCGAGAGCAAAATATCACTGGTACTAAGCAAAGTTATCAGTTACTACATGATTATGTGTTGAGTGTAAGCCATTAACTTCAGCTTAGTTTCTTTTAAGGGTTTCATACCTTTATGTATTTAACGTAAAAGATTTATGTCTAGCTGGGAACTTAGTTGCAAATAACGTGGTAAATGTTTCCATATATCTCAAAAAATAACATACGTGAACATTTATCCCGTGTTAATTGAATGAAATTAGAAAATTGTTTCTAAAACGATAGAATACTTTCTGCTATTTTGTTCATTTGAGGATTTTGCATAATATCTGTATCAGTTTGAATATATATTCTTTCAATCGAATCATATTCTTTGTATCAATCGAATCAATTGAATCATATATCATATATTTGTATCAATCGAATATATATTCTTTCTTAAACAAAGGTGATGCAACAATACTGTTATTTCTTACAAAGCCATTGTTTGTTTGTCTCTAATAATAAGATTATATTTTCCTTGTAAACAATGTTATATCTTAATGTCATACTCAAGCAAATTCCTTTTCGAACTGAAAATTGATAAGTTTCTGGTTGAAGTTAATTAAATTCTAAGTAAATTTCTTTAAAAAATATTTAATATGCACTCAAAACTTCAATTTCAATAGCTGTGAAATTTCCATCTCTATTTTTCTAAAATATTTAACAAGAATTAGTAGATTTTTATATATTAATTTTAGAATAAAACAAACCACTTTATTTCTTTATATTGGATATCTTATCTTTTTCTCTAAATAAAGTATAGTAAACATCTGTTACATAAAAATGCATATATGACTATTATTATACAGATAATTTAAAACTGTGTTCCGAAATGAGTTTTTTTTAATATGTTTAAATAGTATCCTACTCACTTCCTTTATGTGTGTGCGTGTGTAATTAATATTGTTAGTTAGACACACATTTTAACACGTGTTAATTCATAATAAAATACAAATTAGTGCTAATAAAAAACCTAAACTAAAATAATAAATATTAAAAGTATTCAATTGCAAATATTACAAAAGTACAAAAAGCATATAGTTAAAGAAATAGTTAGGTTGAAAATTTAGATTATTTTTAATTATCTAAAATTTAAAACATACAGAGTATTCAATGTTATTAAATTGCTGGAAAAATAATATTACATTATATTCGAGAATACATAAACACGTAAATAATTAAAAAATTAAATTATAATACAGGTAAATTTTAAAAAATTACAACAATAAAACCTAATACAATGTGTCAAAACCTAATTAAAGCCTACAAACTTGTCTCAAGGGGAAAGAATTAAGAAAATAATTTTAAAAATGGAAAGGTAATTTTAAACTATCTCAGACTTGAGACTGAGGTAGTATGTTTATAATAGTATTATGGATCCAACGCATCACAATTCAGAGTATTACATTATTACAAGATGGCATAAAAACCAAATATGCAAAAATCGCAATTCAAAACATTAGTTCAACCAAAAAAAGGAAATATAAACAAAGGAAGCTAATTCATTTAAACCAAACTGAATTAATGTAATTTATTAAATTTATTAAAAATAATTATACACTTTATCAAATTTTACACTTTTTCACTTTACTAATTTATACACTTTATCAAATAATTTTAAGAACGAAGGAGTTTTAAAACTATTTACCTCATAAGTGAGCACAAATGATGTTCTAAAGCTTGACTAATAATAATGCGTGTTATTTCATATCAGGAAAGCTTTTTACCAACAAACACATTTGACTCATTGATTACACAAAATGAAAGTATATTTACTTAAATTTTTTTATCTAACCAATTTTAAAAGTAATTGCAAAAATCTTAAAATCAAGAAAATGAATTATAAAGCTAATATTAAAAAAAATTTCAATAATTAATAAACATTTTTAAAAATAATTTAAACTAAAAAATGCGTAATAAGATAAACACCGTATTATATATGTATATATATATATATATATATATATATATATATATATATATATATATGATTTTTATCTTATTATGCATTATATATATATATATATATATAATGCGTATATTTCTCTCTCTCTCTCCGTATATATAATTTCTTAATCATTTTTAAATGTTTACCAATAAAATTAATAGGAAAATTTGAATTAAGACAGCTTGTGAAAAACTTCTTATAATTATTATTTTTAGTTTAGAACAAATTATTAAATTATTTCTAATAACATAATTCAATATATTATTTCTGAAAATAGAAATATTTTAACAGCTACTCCATAAAGATACCTAAAGAAAATGAAATTTAAAGATTTCTCTCTTGTCGTAAATTTTCTAAAATTTTATAGCCTGTGATTTTCAATTGTATTTCAAAATATTACATTTCATAGTAAATATTATTATTTTGAGTTTAATTCACATATGTAGGATGAAAAGATATGTTAAGTTGTTAAGTTTATTTTATTAAAAGTATCTCTAATGAAATTATTAAATCCTTTCGTACTATACTAAATTTAATAGGGAAATTAGGAAATTTTAAATTGATAAATATCGAGGAATTTTAATTTTGTATATTCATAATCTTTTTGTAAATCTGTTACTTGTCTTTAATCTATATATATATATATATATCTTTGGCTGTAATTCTTTGATTATCTAGTTTATAGTTTTTACAATTGATTTCTGCTTCAGTGGATTTTTCCTTGTTAACACTGATTTCAGTTTTGAAATATTATAGACAGTACAAATCTTTTAGGTTATTCATTTGGAGCCTTTTTTTTTTTAAATCAATGATTGACAATTTTTTCCTTTCCACTTAATAATATTGCTTATTTTGCATTCAGAATTTTTTATACCATGCGTTTCACCATGTTTTTTTTCAATCACGAAATACGAACATTTCCTCTCGGAAAGCGCGAAAACGTATACTCCGATTTACAATTTATATATGTGTGTGTGTGTGTGTGTGTATTGATGATGATATTTTGTTGTATTGTGTGTGTGTGTGTGTAGAGTTCCTTATATATGTATAAACTTATATGTACGTAGTCTTAGGAACTCTACAAAAAACTTATATGTAGAGTTCCTAAAACTACCTACATATAAGTTTTTTTGTAGATTATAGAAGAAAAAAACATATGTTTAAAATGACAAAAAAATAGAAATACAGAAAATTACATTCACAAGCTAATTATAAAGAGAATAAAATTGAAAAAAACAAGAAAGAGCATAAGATAAACTGCGCAAAATAAGCAAAACCTAGACATGAAAAAAAAAATTTACAAATGCAAAAACTAAACCATATATTATGCAACTTTCAATAATTAGGTAATTAATTTTAATGATAAATGAGAGATCAATTTTGCAGTATAATATATACAATAGAAGATTATTAAACCTTTCTCATTTGGTAAAAGGTCGCATTCAACAACTTTTGAATTAACCATCTTTCCTTCCATTCCTGCTTTGTCCATTGTCACTAATGCGTCTGGTCTCTCTGCTTGTGTTGTTTCCTTCCTTTCAACCCATGTCATCTGTGGGGTTTTTCACCCCTTCCGGTGGAGTTTATCTGGATCATATATACCCGTCGGCTTTAAGTATATGTATATATACTACTGGCCCCAAAAATTGCTATTTCAGGAATAAAAGAAAATAACAAAATGATGTTTTTTCGACAAATATACTACACTGGAAATAGAAAGTGATTGAATTTTCAAAAGTTGAAAGCCTAGATCTTGAGAATTCAATACCCAGAATAACCACTTCTGCAGCAATAACAGCTCTTATACACCTAGACTATGAGTTAAAAGAAAATTGGATGGCACTTACAGGTACAGCTGCCTATGCAGCTTCAACACGATGCCACAGTTCATCGACTATAGTGACTGGCGTATGGAAACGAACCAATCGCTTGGCAACCATTCACCAGACGTTTTCTTTTGATGAGAGATCTGGAGAATGTGAAGTCCATGGAAGTAGTTGAACATTATCTGCATCAAGAAAGTTCCATGCAATTACTTAACTTTTCACAGGAATCGATGAAAGGGTAGAACCACCGACCTTAACACACCAGAAATGTAACGACCAAGGTTCAAAGTGCCATAAATGTGAACAAGAGGTAACCTAGATGTGTATCCAATGGCACACCATACCTTTACTCTCCTTGATGGACCAGTATGGCGATGTCGGATGCACATTGGCAATGTGCGCTCTCCACGATGCCGCCAAACGAGGATGCGACAATCACGATAACGTAAACAGAACCTTGAATCATCTGAAAAGACATCATGGTATTGCTATGTCCAGGTTTGTCGTTGATCACACAATTAAAGGCGCTCTTGTCTGTAATGTAGCGTCAAGGATAAGCGTAGCTATGGTTGCCTGGGGGCAGCTCAATCTCTAACAAACGTCGTCGAACTGTTAATTCAGACACTTGTTGCCTTAAAAACGATCCAATTACTTGACTCAGGGCTACTGACGGGGCTGTACAATTCATTAAAGCTATACGGGTAATATGTCGGTCTCTTCGGCTGTTAGTGATAGTGGCCGTTGAGATCCAGAATGGCGTTCTGTAGGACCATCCTTAACCCATCGATTCCATAGTTTGCAGATAGTCATGAGATCTCGACCGACGTGAGTAGCAATACTGCGATACAATAAACCGCATTCTCAGTAGGCTACAATTCGACCCTTATAAATTCAGAGACTTGCTGGTAAGCATTTCACTCCTTATTACACGAGGCATCACAACAACTTTCCACCAGGCAATCATGTTCAAATGCAATTTGTCCATGAGGGACCTTCTGTATAAATTCTTCATTTAGACATGCTATCTTTTTATCGTGTAAATTTCATGTGTGTTGCGCATCGCCTTCTTGTTGTAGAAATTTAAATAGCCAGTAGTGAAGAGGGTACGTGCATGTGGTGGGTTCTAAATATAATGAGTTAATCAAGTTATTTCGTTGTGTATTCATTCTTGTTTTTACCAATATCCATAGCAATTACATTACATTAAGTTATATAATATTTTCGTTATATTCGTATTTTTGCTCAGTATTCATATTCAAATGGAAACCTTTGACTATTTCGAAAGGAAAAAAATACATGAATGTGTACACTTCCATAATCACCAACTCATTTATAAAGAAAGCTCTGGTGATTTTTACTTTCTAACAATTAACATGATTTAAATACCCCCAAAAAATTACGTTTCATTATTCATACTGTAACGAGTAGTTTGGTATTTAACGATGGGAAGTGTGAAACTAATGAATAAAAGAACAGTGATCTTTCATACCATCCCATAATTTAGTGGCATGTAATTTTTATCTTCATCACGGTGTGAATTCATCATTAATTACCAGGACAGTGTAATTAAAATAATTTGGTCTTACTAGGCATGCTAAGTACTGTAATGTATTTTCAGAAATAACTATAAACTCTTTTAATTGGCAGTAGAAGATATTTTTATTCTTTCCTTTGAGGGAGCTGTTTTTAAATTAGACTACAGGCAATTCGATACAAGTGTGTAATTTGTAGTTTCTGCATACACATATTTTCAAAATGATACATTTCCGTGAGAATAATTTTTACTACAGATATGATTAGCATAAAAAATTTCTATACTAGCTATACCTAAGCGTGTGGAGCATGATAATTATATTTTTTGAATAATGATATCTGGATTAGTTGATATAACTATTTTATTTAATAGTTTAGTAAAATATTTTTAAAAAATGAGTTTGGAAAGCTTTATACATGCTTACCAACCATTAAAAAGTCAATTGAGAAACAGAAATCTACAAATACCCTTAACGGCGTTTCTTTCTCATTCCTATTTCGTAATTTATAAGGTTCATTTGGTGTATACGTTCTTACAAGTTATGAACTAAATCCACATTCACACTACAAGAGAATGATGATGATTCCTAATTAATGATGCTTAAACATTTTAGATACGAGGTGTGACTATTAAATAATGGGACTGATGTTGTAAAGCATTTTGTTTTGATGCCATATATATATTTACTAATTTATTACTATCAATATACAGCCCCCCCCCTCCATCCCTACTATACTCCATGCGAATCTTCCATTATTCGAAACAGTGCTGGAAGTCTTCTGTCAGCTCCTTCAGAACGCTTGCCAATTTCTCTTTCACAGCTTCAACGACTCAAATGTTAATCCTTTTAACGCAGATTTCACCTTAGGAAATGGACAGAAGTTGCATGGCTCAAAATTCGGCAAATAAGGTGGATGTTTTAACACTGGGATACTGTACTTGGCTGGAAATCTCTCAACAGACGCTGCGGAATGAGCCGGCGCATTGCCCTGGTAGAAAAATTTGTCGTAAGGATTCTTTATCAATTCTTACAGTCTCAGTAATTGTACGAATACTTAACTGACGGTCAGATCGAACCAGATTACAGACTTTTTGGATATTGTCATCCATTTCTGACGTGGAAGAGCGATCCACGCGTGAATCATCTTCAACGTCTTCTCAGCCATCTTGAAACATTTAAACCACTCAAAAACACGTGCAGGAGATAAACATTCATTGTCATACACTTATTTCAATAAATTATAAGTTTCAGTAGCTGGCTTTCCAAGCTTCATGGGAAATTTTACAACAATTCTTTGTTCACTTTTCATTTTTCCGGCGAAACAAAAAAATAACTCTAATTTGAACGAAGGCCACGGGTACACGGATTTGTTGACAGAAACGAGAGGCACTGTATTCGAAAAAGAAGGCTTCTTATTAAACAGTTGTCGGTCGCTTACGTTTGGTGTATGAATATTTCTTCTACAGCAGCGTCAGTCTCGTAGATAGTGTATAAATAGAGGAGTCTTCAAAATTTGTACTTTCTGTGAAATAAATAAATTAAATTTCAATGTTAATTTAAATTTAATTTTAATATTAATTTAAATTTAATTTAAATTTAATTTTAATTTTAATATTAATTTAAATTTAATTTAAATTTAATTTTAATTTAATTTTAATGTTAATTTTAATTTAATTTTAATGTTAATTTAAATTTAATTTTAATGTTATTTTAATGTTAATTGAATTTTAATTTTAATGTTAATTTAAATTTAATTTTAATGTTAATTTAAATTTAATTTTAATGCTAATTTAAATTTAATTTTAATGTTAATTTAAATTTAATTTTAATGCTAATTTAAATTTAATTTTTAATTGTAAATTTAATTTAATTTAATGGATTATTTAATTTCTGAATTTAAAAATTTCAATTTTAATGAGTTAATAATTTTCAGAACTGAAAAATCAGATAATTTTTTCTTCAGCTAAACAAATTTTAGAAAGAAATTGTAACCTTCATATTTACTCCGCGCTATTCTTATACTTATTTTAAGAACAAATTTTTATAAAAACCTTCTAATTAGTTATTTTAATATAGAATATTGTTAAATTAAAATGTACTATAACTCGTCTTAGAACTGACAAAAGTAAGTCGATTCTATTTTTTAAAAAATTGATAAAGTTCTAGCGTTTTGGTGGTTATTATAAATTTTCTTGCAATATTATGAATTATACTTTTGTAGAGTAGCATTACATAGCTTCTAGGAATTTTTTGTTTGTTACCATTTGATATCCTAACACAATTGGGTCTTTGATGTTTATACAATAAAAAAAACGGAGTGAAAAAAGGGCGTTCTACCAAAAAACACGCAAGAGGCATTTTCTTTGCACGAATACATAATTTAATACGAAAATTCTAGAATCTTTTCTACTGTAAAATATTTTAAAAAGTATTTCAAAGAGAATACGGTCTGTTATTTTTCATGGTAGCTTGTACGAATCCAAAAGAAACAAATGACAGAAAAAAAGAATTTTTCTACAGCCTATAAATTCTTTTTATTTGCTGTGGCAGTTTGCGTAAGATAAGACTTAGTAATACGAATAGTTTTTTTCACTTGCTCCAAATATTTACGTAAAAACCGTAATCTCAACTTTCTCTGATTTTTATAGAAGCATTTTATGTCATAAACATGTAAACACGTCATATTTGTACTTTACATTACTACTTTTCCTATGATACAATAAACACTTTGAGTTTTTTTTTAGTTTAAGTACACAACTATAAGCATAGTCATTTCATGCATCCATTTTCTTAGACTCTATTTTGAGAATCCACTTTATGGAAAAATAAGCAGTAAAAATTCTTTATCAGAACATACTTCAGGAGGATATTAACTTTAATTTTTGTTCTACATAAATATTTGAATATTTTTTTTATTTATATTTTACTCCCTTTTTTTTAAGTAAGGTGTAGTGAAATGTTGTAATGGTTTACTTAAATTTTCCTTGTCTTCTTTTCTACTGGATTTGTATCCAAGCAACGTTTTTGTACTAGCAGTAAAATAATCGTCAAATTTTTTTTATTTCAAGTGTAAAAAAAATTGACTCGGAATAGGGAGGGGAGCTGGGGGGGGGAGAAATTAACTGTGACTTTTATTCAAAAAGTAATACAATAATAAAACCGATTGTCATTAAAAGCCCGTTTTATTTAAGTTATTGGATAAAACTTTAAAATGAATATTACCTTTGACAAATTTCTTGAAATAATTGTAAAATAATTTGACGTATTCATTTATATTTTACTATTCTTCTACGTTTCCATGGCAACACAGGCAATAAAATTGAAAGTGATTTCATGACTAAAATGTTTAAAGTTTAAATGGTGATTTTAAACTGATACTTAATCCATCTGTAATACTTTAATATTATTTGAGATCCAAATATCATGCACAAAAGAACATATACATTTAATAATAAATATTTTTATAACTTTTGTCAGTGAGATTATTTTATAAATAAAGTTTTGAAAAAATACTTTAGAAATCATTTTTGAAACTATTCTAATGTTTCCCAAAATCATTTAAGCAATTTAAAAGAACTAAAAAATTAAACTATGGAGGAATTTTTCACCAAATAGGCATCAATAAAGCTTTGTCTTTTTATATCTAAATGGCTAAATTATACGTATTATGAATTTTTCAGAAAAATTGTCACTCCTTTGTAAAATAATTGTATGTTTGTATATATATGTATGTATGTATATATATATATATATATATATATATGCTTCCATCCAATGAACTTTAAAAGGCTGAAATTGAAAGAAAACATCTCTTCCACTTGGAGTTTTTCAGAAGAAAATTTCTTCCCTGGAAGAGGAAGTCCTGTATGTCCATTTTCACCACATGTGGTATTGTTAAGGTATTAACGTTATAAAGGGGAGAGAGTAAGGATTAACTATTTTTCGTCAGTAATTATTCACGAAGACGAAAGATTCCAATGTCTGGCGCAAGATTATTTCACAATAATTTTTTTCTAGTTTATGGTTTTCTTATTTAATTGAATGACTTGTTACATTCATATATATTTTTATGGATATTGTGAATTTTTAAAATTGTATTTCTTTTTTATGTAAATTCTAAAATTAAAACAGATATTTTCTAGATGTACAGCATTTCAGAAGTACTAAGAGAGAATGACACGCTGAAATAGTAATCAAATATGAATGAAAATTATTTTATTTATTACTTCTATTTACTACGAGTTCACGATTATGACTACTAGGCTAACCCGGTCTCTTTGAGGTCAAATATGAGGAAGTGAGATTTTTAAAAAAAATAATTTTCAACTTAATTTAATTTCTTTCAAAGATCCTGAGTAAATCTAAAATACTGTAAACTAAGACAAGACATTCTACTAATTCCATATATTCCAATGAAAATAATGTGTAACATTTTTTGATATCATAATTGATATTCTGAATATTTAATCTTAAGAGAAAAAATATTAATTTATTTTTCAATTATTAAAAAAAATTGTCTCTAAACAAAACTTATATCAAAAACTCAAAAAGTTGTTGTAAGCATCGCCTTTGAAACGTATGTTTTAAAAATGGAAGAATTCCATGACACTCTATAAAAGGGGAGAAAAATCAAAAAAAGAATCCGTCTTTCTTTGGCGGCGTAAAATTATAGTATGGAGTATTTATTTTCAAAATCGGAACTGGTTGCTCCAAAACGTCGCCAATGATAAGGAATGCGCACACAACCTGATAACGTTGGCGGAAAATATCTCTACCAAACTGTAGCACAGTCATAAAAAGGGACTTCTGGAAAAAAGGGGGATGAACCGTCACTGAACATACCTTGATGCAGCAGTTATCCGTAACCAAAGTAAATAAGAGAAAAAAAAATTAATAGTACAGCATATGTACCGCCGTGTTTAAAAGGTTGAGCGGAACCGAAACAAATTTGACATTGATTTATAAGTAAGTTTTGATTCGGTACCCATTTGTTATCAAATCAAAATTTGATTGCGAGTTGTCAACGTCGTTTTGCGACGAGTTATACCGTCGATGTTGAATTTATTTATCGTTATACGCCGGAAACCAATCATAATTAATGGGTTGTTTTCGGTGAATTTTGCTCTAAAGAAGGTGAGGATGAACTGATCGGCACGTAAAAGTTATGATAAAGAGATTTTGAACTACGAAAGGCGTCATAATCACGAATACGAGTAATTGAGACTCAGACAGCCGTCTTGTGAGTCATGATCCATACTAAAAGTAAATCATGTTCGATGCAACCAGCGCCAACTCTTTGATCATATACATATATATTTATATATATATACATAGGAATACTTGTTTTTAGATCTATTTTTAATATGTAGATGGCGATAACTGTATATGCTTTGAAATTTAACCTATTTTATTACCTATAACGTAATTTAATCTAACCTATTTTTAAAAATATATATATGTTAGGCTAAATACTACTTTTTGTCTTCCGTCGTACAAGCCTTTTAAATTTGTATAGAAATAAGTTAAACAAAATACACGACATGAAAAAAGTTTGCTTTAAAACTTTTTGTAACTAAACATAGACTTTATTTTTATTTCTTAATTACCTAAATAATGATGTAAGGCTGTAAAAGAGTTTTTATGTTCTCTAAGACAATTTTGGAATCATAATGAAGTGTTAAAAATGTTATGCTAACTTTCATTGCTTCATTAAAAAAAGTAAATCCGAACATTTCTTAGTTACTGAAAAGGAATAGTAATTAACTTCTAATTGTAATTTTGTGTGTTTTATTTTATGTTTATTCTCTTTTTTATTTGTCTTTTCCAAGCATATTAATTATATTTCTTTGTTTTTTCAAAACTATTTAAAGCAACTTATGGGTAAAGTAATAAAAATTTTCCTCGCATTCTTTATTTTCCACTTTTGCTAACATTGAACAAGGAACATCAAAAGATATAGGGATATTTATATTGAAGCAAATATTAAATGTTTTCGTTTTTTTTATCTACTAAATGATATATGAAGGTATATTGTCTTTTCTGTTTAATGAAAAAAGGCTTTTTAAATGTATAGTATAATTTTAATTTTACATACTCTTACAAGACTATACAACTTTGCATGCTCTTATAATGTTCTATTATTGTAATTCTTACAAGTACATTCTTTTCTCTATTTTGAACAATTAATCTGGAAAACGTTATTTATGATTTTAAACCATTTTCACACCTTTATCCTGATGTATTTAAAAATCCTAACATATGAAAATAATTTTTGAAAATATATAAAAAAAAATTGTAGTTCCATTTGGTAATGATATAAAATCAATTAAATACTGTCCTAATTTGCTTTGAAAGAGGAAAGCTTAATTTCAACAAGATTTTCAAGATACTTAAAAACAGTAATTGAAATTTCAAAAAGTAATAAAAAGAGCTCAAACTTCAAATTAAATTTTAGATAAAGTATTTTTCAAATTCCCAGGCAAGTTTAATACTAATAATAAATATTTTACGATATTTTGTAATGCATATTTGTAAATCTGCTAATTAAATTCTTTTTTCGTATTATATCTTTTCCTCCTGCGGGTAATTTAAGTCACAGCAATATTTATTTTGAATAATAATACTGGTAGTACTAACAATACATTCAATAATATTAATTTTTAATGACTACTACAAAACCTTGACTGATATGAAGTACAGTCAAACTTCTATCTTTCGAGATTATGTGAATCTAAAATCTATGTAAATAGAATTTTTTTCCAGTGCTATACATCGAAACATTTTCATAAAAATTAAGTATTAGAAACATTCCAAACATTTCGACGAGGCTTAAGATTCGTTCTTACTACATCTGAAGGAATTTTTACCATTCTGAATCACTTTTATTCAAAGTAGTTCCTGGGATATTAGGGGAAAGTAGTTCCTAATATCTTTTAGAACATGATACTCTTTTAAAAACATTATAAAATAATGTTCCCTTTTATAAAGTTTTCAAAAAAGTATCATGTTCTAAAACATATTAGGAACTACTTTTTCCAGAAACTAAATAAACTCTTATTTTCGTTTCTTGTAGACACATACTTAACTTTTAATACATTGATATCAAATTTATAAATTACATTCATATTTGTACATTTTTCTCAATAAATTTCTTCAATACATCAATTTAATTTTAATTTCTTAAATCTTCTTTATCCCTTAAAAAATAAACCAAACATTATTGTTTTAGTATGAAAATTAGAAAATATTTCCAATTTGTATTCATGAGTATCAAATTTTCTGCAATTTTTTTCCATGTCAATTTCAGCTCGATATACATAATTTCGACAACAATTTGAAATGTGTATGTATTTAATTCCGTTAGATAGTTTTAAATGTGCATTTGTATGAGTTAATTAATTTAAATTTACATGATTTGGATTTAAAAAAATAAATAACATATAACAATTCGCATGTGTCAGTGCTTCCTTAACTTATGAATTATTGTAAAATTTCTTAAGCAAAACATGTCTCACTTAATAATTTATTTAAATCTTCAAGCATTCTCTCATCAGCTGGAATATTGCTATTTGTTAATTTAATTCTGATTGTATTTGTAGTAAGAAGTACTAAAAAATATTTACAGTGAATAATTAACACCATAACAGCTCTGCATATTTTTCTTCAATTTACTTTTTTTATAGAGAATTAAATATTGAGCTGAATTTTTTAATCTCATTATTGGTAATTCAATAATTGATTAATAATTAACACTTTGCATCTATTGTACTTAGACCATAGAAAGAAAAGATTTCAAAATATATTGCATATTAATTTGTTTCGTTCAGATCTCTAAGAAATAATGGAAATGCAAGATATGAATTTATTTTTCGTTTAATTCATTTTCATGTAAATTCTTCATTATGTAGTTTAAAAAAACATGCATAAGTACTTGGATTCCTTTTCAAATAGCAAGAAAAACGAAACAAGAACGTCTAAAATTTAAATTATTTGGAAGAAAAATAAAAACTTTCCACACAGATTCTTACCACTAACTCGATTTCAGAATTCAAGAATATGACTTTAAAAAAAGAGAGTACAGCTCAAAGGAGGGCTAAAATAGTTTCATGTGACAATCTCCTGATATTCGGCGTGTGCGGAATAATATTAGGGAAAAAACAGCAATTGCCATTTTTTTCACGTACCAAGCGGCAAGAAGGATAGATTCTATTGATTTACAGCAAATACCAGAGAAAAATAGTAAATTTTTGGGGAAAATGTTTTCGACTAGAAGCTGATTTTTGTCCGAATTAATTAATCATGCCTAGTTTCCAGAAATAGTAGTAAAGATTTTTCAGTAGATCATATACTTCAAACACTGGCTAGTAATTTTCTATTTCTCCATATTTATGTTGTAATTACATTAATTAATTAATAACTGAAAAAATTTATTTACAGCAGTGATTATAGATTAATAAATAAAGCGAAGTTCTTCGTTGGAAATTCTCAAAATAATAATAATTACTATTATAGAGTTTTAGCCTTTTTCATGAACATTAAATACAAAATTGATTCAAAAGTATCAAACTTAGAAAAATAAACTTTTGAATAGCTGATAAATCCTTTTAATCTGATTTACCTTATAGGAATTGCTCTGTATCAAAACAACTGAAATACTCCATTTTGAGAAACTTTATTACGATTGTGTAAGTCTAAACAGAATTTTGTATAAGATTCATTTGAAAGAAAAATTTGTTACAAACTGAAACTCAACCTTAACTCAAACAGTTTCATGGCAGTTAAATATGTTATACCTAAAGAGAATAATGCAAAATATCTACCTGATTCAAAAACATTTCAAAGATCTGTATGAGCTTTTTCATTTCTTTCTTCTCATATGTTCTTTAAAACCTGAAATAAGTAATTGAGAAATATTTTCATCATTTACTTTGTAATTATTTTTTTTAAATTTCCTATAGTTTAATTTAAAAAAATTTATTAATTAAATGTTTTTATTTGCTTAAATGTATATCTCATAAAAAGTTTAAACATAAAAACAGTCATATTTTTGTAACCAATAATGTACATTCAAGTAAAGTATCTTTTTTTTTTTTTTTCAAAAAATAATTATTATCTCTTTCTCCACTATTACAATGAGAAAAATATAATTATGAACTTAATGACACTTTGATCACGGAAAGTTTGATTTCTAATAGAGTTATTTTTTGCTTTAAAATAATTAGACAATCTTTTCAAATTTTAATAATTGCTAAAAGACTCAAAAATACAAGTCCGAAATAAAATGTTAGAAATAAATTACTTTTTACGATTAACTAAAAGCTGCGAATGAAATGTATTTTCATGTGAAATTAGAAGAATTAAGTAATTTAATTCTCAAAAATTTGAATAATTCAAAATTTAACTGTACAATAATCGTTTCTCAAATTTGTTCTTCAGAAAAGGGCCTAGTATTTTTGTATCTGCATTTCATTATATTTTAAGTTAAATAGACCAAAATTTTAACTATAAATTTTCAAGAGTTCAAAAAGCTGTTATAATATATAAACGCTAATTCCCTTATTCAAATTAAGAACTAGTTAACAAAAAATCTGAGGATATGTAAGAGATTTATACTCTTATACTTCAAAAATATCACATTGAGGTCAATTAAAAATGAATAAACCATCTAAACTGTTTGAATAATAAATTAGAAAGAAATGCTTAAATCAATGAGAGGATAAAATACATTTAATCACTTGAAACAATGGAAGGGAAGAGTGATTAATATCAAAAATATTAAATGTATTTTCACCATTAAAATAAAAGCATGAATAAATTAAATTAATAAATTAAAAATAAAATAATAATTTTTTTTTGATTGTTTTTTTAACTTAATGGTAATATTTTATTGTTGTAAATATACAGTTTTTATAAATAATCATATTCTATTTGATATGTCCATTTCGATCTAACGCAAATAAAATGTATGCTATCCACTTTTGTTCAAACAATGCACGAAAATCTTGCTAATTTACAAATAGTCGGGCACTAGTTAGGCATTAATCAATATTTTTTAAAAATAAAGATTTTTTTTTCGAAATTTTACACTTTTATTTAATAAACAGTGGAGGTAATACGAGCTATTACTTAATTTTTCACTGTATGTATTTTAATGAAATCACGAAATATTTTGTGGTTTTATAAGGGAGTGCATTTTTAACTCAACTTTGTGTGTGTATTGATCTATACTAGAAGCAGCCTAAAAATACGTGCCTATTTTTTGAAACGCAAACTTGTAAAATTTATAAGCATTCAATGCATTCAAAAATTCTTTTGTTCCTCCATACTTTCCTGAAGAAACATCTTACACTTTCAGAATATAAAGATGCATTTCGAAAATAAAAGCTCAAACTTTTAACTCTAGAGTGCAGTATAGGATTAGTTTAAAAAACACAATTATACAACTGTGTTAATAATTTATTATTTTTGAAATTCTCAATATTTTTAATCATACAAATTCATTGCCTTTATTGAAACGCTCTTCATAGTTTGCAGTCAAACAAGATTTAGAAAAAGAATTCAATGTAAAATACAGTAAAATATCAGCTTAAATCATTAACTGCGTATTGTACCAAGTATCTGATACATTTATAATTTTTTTTGTATTTAAATAATTGCAGTAGTTCTCACAAAGTTTTTGATAAAACCTGTTTTCTATATATCATTTTCTACTGATTAACTTATTTTTGCTCATTCTGTATTAATTATCCAAAAATTGTTAATATTGAAGTTAATTTTTTTTTCTTATTTAGTTAATAATTAAGGAATAAAATGTAAATTCATGAGCATTAAAAATCTTTTGACAAAGAAATTTTTTATTACATATAAATATAATATTAACTTACATAGTAAAATACTGCTTTAGGGATCCCTAACATTTTGTTGGAAAACCTTTTGCAATTTCAAAAGAGAAAATCAAAGAGACTCGCAGAATTTAATAGGACTTTAAAAAAGAGAGATTTTGAAATATTCAAACCAAAAACTCAAGCAATGCGTATAATACATTTTTTAAAAAGAAATATTTGAAAAGTGTAGTTCTAAAAATCAAAGAGCGGGACTAAAAAAATAATAAAATTCAGCTATTTTTATGTTTCCCTTACGCATTTGACTGGAGTTTTGACGCTTCATTTGTGACTTCCAAGCACAAAACAGTGTCTTTTTTTCAAATTCTTTGCTGTCCGGCTTCTTTAAGCAAAAAGATTTAGGTCGATTTTGCAACCCATGTGCGCTGCCCCGTTGATTTATTCCTGTGGTGCTTTAAGTTCCGTATAATCCTCTTTTCTGAAATCACCCAAGGAGAAAAGCGGATTTCCGCAGGCCACTGCGTCTGTAGCATAAGCTAATTTACGGAAAATGAGCGGTCTTTGACTAAATGCAGCTGCGGTTCGCGATCTACAGATGATTTATCAAGAGAAAAGTAGAATAGGATGATGTATCATAGGAAAGAGGCTATTAATTGAGAAAGTATGTTAATCTAAAAGTTGAAAATTCATTTATATTTTAACAAAACTTGAACCTTGACATATAACCAGAGATAAGAATTATTTTGATCGTCATAGTAAAATAAACCGAATGTGTGTGTGTGTGTGTGTGTGTGTGTGTGTGTGTACAGTGTATTAAAATATTTAAATTCTATGTCATTCAAGAAAATCTAAATTTTAGTAACGTATATATTTTTATGTGTGATCTGTAATAAATATTTTTCAGTGGGTGAATTAAAACAATTTAGTTTTTCTCCTTTTGCTTCCAAAATGTGGACAATGTAAAATTATATATACAAATAATTGTCAACAAAGATACATGCATCAACCTACGTTTCTAAAAAATTAACACTTTTCTGTTACAAGATGTTTATTAGGAGTAATAAGCCACATACTTCAATTTCTTTTTAAAAAATCAAGCATTAAAAGAATATTTATTAAAAGGTAAGTCCAAATAATAATTAATTTGTCTCATCAAATAGAGACGATAATTATGTGAGGATTGAAGTGTGGTTTAAGAGAACTGTCATTAATCATTATTTAACTGATATTTTGTAATACTGATAATAGTGTATATATTTCATTTAAATATTTTAAGCTTTTTCCGGTTATGTAAACTCAAATTTAAACAAATGTGCATCTGCCTTTCAAAAGTCATTGCAGAAGCCTATAATCAAGACACCACACTTGGTACAATATGACAAAAGATTCAAAATTAATCCTGGTACTAAATATTAATAGCGGAATTCAAATCCACGGACACGGACAAACACGAATTACGGATTTCTGAAGATTAACGCCAAAACTGAAGCTAAATTTAAGCTCGCAAGTGGCGTGCATCTTTTGAAGCTCGCAGATTCATAGATCATCCGGATTCACTGAATCGTCACTGATCACTGGAGGATTCCGAAGTGGACAATGTTGATGAATCGATCCGTCCAATACCAGAGAAAGGCGATTACAGAAGATGGATGACGCTAATGACTGATGAGTTGAAGGTAAAATCGTCGGAGCAAATCTCTAGGTGCTATAATTTGGAAAGGATAATGGCTGGAGGGTTCTTACAGCGAATAAAGAATTGTTCTTTAGAAAGAGATAAGCCTGTATGAAACAAAGGTGGTAAGTAGTCATTTGCCGAATGGGAATGAGAAGAACATTAAACGTAGGAACAGTTATGAATTATGAGATATTAATGTAACTGTTTTCAAAGTTTGACAGAGTAAGAGAATCATTTTTCATAGGTTATATTTAAATAATAATTTAAATTTCTTATAAATTTATATAGCCTGTCGATGCTTGGTTTTTTACTAGAATTATCCCTGCTTTTTTAAATTTAATAGATGTTAAATTGCGGAAATTTTAATGATTGTCTACTTCAAGTTGGAAGAACTTCTAAAATTGTGGAGAAGTGTTTCTTCTAGAGAGAAATTTTTTCAAATTATGTATTTGATATACACATGACAGATGTAGAATACTTTATGTTTTCAAGCTATTTCAACCCTTCTTTTAAGTTTTATCTACTTCACCTTCATATCTTTTAGAGAAAACAAAACACAAATAAAATATATTTAGCAATCATTATAAAATTGGAATTATGAAAAAATGGGGTAACTAAGAAAAAATAGTTTTAAGCTAAAATTTTAAGTTAAACACTGTAGTGAACACTATCCAAAGTTCAAGCAGAGAGGGATAATGGTGTTTCTCTACCACTTTTATTGTAATTTCTACTCTCCAACTGTAAACATAAGTTACTATATACATTATTTATAATTATATAAGTGCCTTCAAAGAACCCACACATACATTATCCCCTAACAGCGGTCAGGAGAATAAAAATGCATCCAAATCATGAAAGACTCGCCTATTCATGAACTTTAAAGTAATTTGAATATATGTCCAATGATCCCTTGTGTTCTCATACTTTAGACGAGACACGGCGTCTCTTTTATTTCCTCGGTATTCAAATAAATTATTTCCAACAAACACCTTTGGTAAAAGTTGTGTTAACGATTTTATCACAAACATCATATTTTAGGATTTCGTTAACTAGTTATATAACGGTTTAAAGTGCTAGTTTTTTCAACCATTTCGACTGTATTGTAATGGTAATATAACCGGAAAGAAAAAAAAATGTTTTGAAGTCATTGAACTGTTGAAACTCGGAGTGAGATCTTGGTCATTTAATATCTCCCTAAAATACACGTTTTATGTTAAAACGTATTGCTTAGTCATAAGTTTGTAAATATTATTAATTTCAGTTGTATTTTTTTATTTATCTTCCTCTGTGTTATCATTCCTCAACTAAGACACTATAAACATCCATTTTTAAGTTTAATTAAGTAAATATGCACTAAAAAGCACCATAATTAATTATTATCAAATTTTTTTTCAATGCATGTCGCATAAATAATTTCTATGCAGATAAAATCCAATTATGATGCGCATCATTTTCTGTAATTTGAATAATTTATCGTAAAATATCAAATTTTCCCCTTTTTTTTAACTGTCGTTTGATTTTACTTAATTTAGTAATAGCTTGAAGTAGAAAAATGATGACGGTAGAACTATCTGCGTAAATGACAGTAATCTCTTTAATAAATTCTTAGAACATGAAAATTCGTTATTAGAAAAAAAGTGCAGGATGGTAAAATAGTGAAAATGTCTCAGAGAAGTATAGGGATAATATATATATATGAAAACTCTGAAAAACAATTTCTTTCATTAGAGAGAGATACGAATGTGACCACATGGCTGCGGTAGCCTAGTGATCATGGTTTCGGATTTGTGAGCGATGGATTTCGCATAGTCGCGGGTTCGATCCTTGGCTGCTAAAGACCCGCCGTGTAGCCGGGGCTGATGCACGTTAAATCTCTCGGGGCCCAAAGTCATCTCGTGGTGTGGAAGTTAGGAGTGGTGATGCCACCTCAGATGCCGTACTCGCCACTTGACCGAGGTTCAAAATTACGAGGTCCGTCACCAATAGTCCTCGTGTTGCTTCTAGAGTGACGTTAATAAAAACTAAACTAAACGAATGAATGAACTAAACCACTGTTGTGTTACTTAATCATTGCTCAGTATAGAGATACGGGGGCTCCTGTTCTGCCATCAGTTGCAGGGAGGAGATGAAAGCACATGGTTATCCACGACGAGGCTACAGTCTGTAATTTTTAAACATTCTTATAAATTCAAATTAACTCTCTCTGTTTTTGAAATATTTATGTTGTAAATACGTTATTTCATATTATAATTAAATTAATTTTATATCTAATCATTCTCATTCCTTGGACCCCAAAACCTCTTGAAACAAACCTAGTAATATTGAGTCTATCAAGTGACAGAGACGACAACTTATCAGGTATTTTTCTAATTTCCGCACCGTGGCCCACGAGAATTCTAGGTTTATTCTATTTAACGTGTAGCATTCCCATTACATTTGAGCAATAGATCTTTATGAAACTCGCGACTGTTAATAATCATACATAAATTATTAATTTTAATTAAACATTCTCTTGTATAATACATATATTTTGCCTGTCATAAGTTTTGAATCTATAAGATTAACTCATACAAGTATGTATTGGGGGGGGGGGGGATTTCAATTCTTTTTCTTTAAGTGATCCATATTTATTTTCCAAAGTTTATACAGATAGTAAGAATTGAGAGAAACTACATTTTCTAACGATGAACTATTTAAATAGCTTTTAATGGCTACTTTTTACTGTAATTACTATTTTTGTACATATTTCAAACCTTTTTTTTAAGAATTTAACTGATTTTAAATACAGCATTTTATCGTCTTAAAAATTTTCTTTGTTGAATTTTGTTTTATTTTCATCAAAATAATTTCCTTCAGTTCTAGGATTAACAAATAAATCCAAATTCTCTTGCAAGGTTAGAAAAACCTAGCTGTCCAGAAGAGAAATAGATGAAACGCTGCCAAGTAACGAATGTAATAAAGAGCATTGATCCCCCTATCTTAAAGGCTTATTTAATCAATCGCTTTTCCTAATGATTCCTTTCAGAAAACCATCTCACTAATTAATTGTATGCTTAAATGAGTCATAGCTGAAATCCCTTGGGAACCAGATAGCATTTTCGCATAAAACAATGATAAAATTAATTAATCGAATTGATTCCAATCAAATAATCCTCTACATTCGTTTCATGAAGAAATCTATTAAATTTTTTTCGTATTTCTTGTTATAATCCCTTATAAATGTCTTAGTTAACATTAATGAAACTGGAAACTTAGAACCTTTTTTTTCACATTTTGAATAGTGTCTAAATTTCGATACAATTTCTTTAGATAGTAAGTCATTATACCCATATACTGCATTGTGTCCTTAAAATTTCGAAACATTCAAAAAATAAGTAACTTACTCTTTTGCATGTAAAACAAATTCTGTGTAAAATATAAAAAATTAAATATGGAACCTTTTGTATACAGGATAAAAGCAGTAATGAATAGTTTGTTAATATTTTTTACTCTCTTTTTATATAGTAAAATCATAGTAAGTTATTAATATTAAAGTATTTTTCTTTTTAAAAACGTATTGAGTGATTGAATCCTATTCTTCAAGTGAAGACAACTTTAAATGTTAATCGCCCTTATATTTTATGCCTACCTCTATAATATTACAAAAAGAGATTTTAAACTGAGTAAAACACATAAAGATATAGATCTATTGCTTAAATAATGGTTCAGAAAGCAACAAAATATAAAAACTTTTCGAAAGGCATACAAAATATGTTCTGTTGCTTCGAGAAAATCGTAGTTTCATTGCATCAAGTATTGACTTTACCAAAAAGATTGTTCAATTCCCAAGGGCTTCAGCTTCAAATTTATTGCTTAAACTTCTTGAAGATTTGATGGATAGCTAAAGAATTATGAACTTTTCAAGCTGCTTTCTAACAAAATAGCTTCGGGAATTTTCTTGACTCAAGATCTTGGAGTTAAAGTCCCTCACTGTCATGTATTTATATTTTTATCTTTTCTCTTTGCCTTCAATCTTATTAACCCTATATTTTAAAAAAAATGCATTTCAGCAGAAAGAATCGATTGTATGCTTTGAATGAATTTTTATATATTTTTGTTATTTAATCTTACATGTCTTTTGGAAATAGAAATCGATGGCTATGGCGTCTCAGTTTAATAAGTTTTCTTTTAACGAGCTTCTTTTGCCAAGTTCTTGCTGAAATTCGATTTAAATAGAACATTTGTGTAGAAATGACTTCACTGCAGAGATAAAATGAGATCCATTTTAAGGAGTTGGACATGACGATTTATTTTAATTTCTTTTGAGCTACAGCTTTCCAAAAATAGTTAATGGAAATAGATAATAGTTAATGGAAGGCTTATTTTATTGAAACTTGTTTCAATAGTCCTGATAACAACCTATTTTAAGATTTTACTAAGTTTATACTGAGAATATTGTTTATATAGTTGTTTCGGAATTATTGTTTCAGTATAAATAATTTTTGTGCCATTAAAAGGAGTATGCAAGAATTTCACTTAAATTAGATAAAATTTTCAAACACATTTTTGCAAACTTAAAAAAAAAATTTCTTTTTGCACTTTTCATTCTTTTTTTTAATTTATTTAACTTTTAAAAAGGATTGTTACTGTCAATCTCTTATGAATTGGTTTTGACAATTGATAATTTATTTGACTGACTGATTAAACAAAGTTTATTATATCCTTTTTTGTAAAAGAAAAATTCTACAATGACTAAATTATTTGGGTAATTTTTAAATATTTTTATTGTATTTTATAATTACATTCGAAAAGCATTCTGTACTTTTGAAAACTCAATATTTTAAAGAAGTAATTTTCATAAATTACAAAATGCAGCATATTTTTAATGAAATCTTATGGAGATTAAAAGCAATTTAAAATGTAATCATGTATATTTTTTTCTGTAAAATCATTGAATCCATTTATTATCAATTGATCTTGTGTCTGTTCATAAAAGTTATTTCTAATCGAATACTCCCATCAAATTCGTGTAAAAAAAGTCAAAATTTTCCGCATTAACACAAATTATTCCTCTATATACGTGAACATAACATGCGCCGAATATAGAAATTAAAAGTAATGTCAATGTAATTAATTTTATTTTTTTAAAAAAGTACTCATTATGCGGCCATTCCAAGAGAATCGACGAATAAGTACAAAATTTAAACATCAATAAAATTCCATCGCACGAGCTATGAGGAGTCGTTTATCTTTTCCCTCGCTCTACCACGTTGCCACTTCAACAAAATAGAAATACCAATAGTAATACCATGAATAACTAATTGCGTATTCACCACATCATTCAAGCTCTTATAAACGAGGCAAATAATCAAATAATTTTCTTAAAACTGATTTCATAACATAATAGAATATGAGATACAAGATGAAATACACAAGGGTGGTTCAATGATTGCGGAAGGGGGGTATTAGGAATGAGAAATGGGATTGGAATAATTCATTGGAGAATTATTCATTGATCAGTTTCCCTTTTGTTCTGAAGTCCATGAATATGACACCCTTCACAACTCCAAACTCGTCACCTTAACTAATCCGATTAATGAGACCGCCTTCGCCTTCTTAACAGCAGATTCAATGGAAGCAGACCATTGTTTTGAAGAGGGGTTTGTTTCCGATGTATAATGCTCAATTAAGGTTTCACTGCCTGAAAAAATTCGACGCAAAATATTTACGACAATCCAATTTTGATTTGGCAACAAATAACTGTCAAACCGAAATTAACCTGTGAATTAGTGTCATTTTTATATTGGTGCTGTTTAATAGAGGACAGCAAATAGTGGAAACACCAACTTGCCTTGAGTTAAATACAGGTACTTTTTGAACCACCCTCTTATTTATTTTATAAAAGTATTCCGTGCTTTAAAATTGACACCTGAATTTCAATAACGTTGGCGTAAATGTACAAAAAATATCTTAAATGAAATTCTTTACTCAAAACTTATCGCTTGTATGAAAAAAGGGCACAAAAGAAAGACAAAGAAATTATATTAAAGTGGTTCTCTGGAAAAGCGAAGAATGTTTCTGCAAAGTTTTTGTTTTTAATGAAGCTTCCATCTCCTACATATATTCATTTTTGTTCACCTGAGTTTTAGAGAACAATCCAATGATGTTAACAGTTAGATAAACGTAATGTTGTTTACATAAGAGTAAAACTTGTGTGTATGAAAAGATTTTCTCTAATTTTATACGAAAATGTCTAGAAACTTTAAGAATTATTTATCTACATAAGCATTATGTTTTTTTCTCAAGTATATATTTATTGAAAATATTATTCTCCAAACAACAAATGTAGGTATCATTCACTACTTATTTTAACAATTAAATTTTTATTAAGTTACATTTTACTAAGATATAATTTTGACTTAGTTGCCATTTCAATTGAAAATAATTGCAGAACATACTTATAATAATATTTCATATTTCTCCTGTAACTTTAAACATTAAAATTTATAATGTATTCATATATTTTATTTTATTTTATTTGCGTCATTTTTGTTAATTTCACTTCAATTATTAATTTTCAAAAATTTGTTTCAAATAAAAAAAAAGTGAAGAGACTTTTTTTTCCTTAGAAAGAAATTAACTAATGAAGCAACGATCCTCACATTTAATAATGCTGTTTAATATTATGCAACATTTTAAAAAAAAGAACATCCTGTCATTGACAGCAAACATCACTTAAACTTTTTTTCATGAAAATTTCATATTATATGCGAATACAAATGAAGGATTTATATATTTGTAACATCTTCCGAAGCTAGACGGCATCAGAAACCAGACCTCTGTTTTGTAGCCTCATCTGAAGAGTTCACACCAGTCTCTTCAAAGGAAAGGGCGTGTTCATGATGTTAAGACGTACGATGTGATAGCTCCTAATGTTATATGAAAACCCTACAATCTAATTTTATTTTGTAAACCCCTAGACATCAACCAATTGAACCATTAACCTCTTTTTTGTAGTTAGGATTATTTATAAATGTATTCAAAAATATAATGCAATAAAACTGTCCCAAACACAATGGACAATTGATGGCATTTTATGCAATACAAATTCATTATAATTATTTTAGGTACAACATTGTGAGTATAATGTTGTTGTAAATAAAACATACTTTTACAAGAACTTTTCATCAATATACTAAATATGAACATATGTAACTGAAATATGAATAATTGTCTCTAATGCATGGATGATTATTCCTTTTTACTTGAATTTCCCTAGATGATACAGAATGTATGACCTCCCATCAATCTATCATCATCCAAGTACTTTACACGTCATTTTCTAAGGAAACTTTCCCTAAATCAGTTTTATTTCATGTTTGAGTATTCCACTCATGCTTGCAGCTCCGTTATCGAACAAAGTAAATTAACTAATTATGTAAAACTATTTCGAGAAAGCTATAACACGTTTGGGTAGAAAACGTTAAATTATTCAACGAATGTGACAGTATTTTCTGTTTGTCGTTGCGCAATAGCATCTGTGCAACTGTTCTGAAATTCCGTATTGTATAATTAACAGTTTGAAAATAAAAGATATTTGCGAAATAAGTGATATATTAAAACTAATTCCAATTTACATACATTTACTTCTTTTCTTTGGGTAGCAGTGTCACAGGAGCGCTAGTATCTGTACGCATAATCAGAATGTTATTTAACTTTCCGTTAAGCATACAGAAGGTTAAATTACATTCAGATACTATGCAGTTATGCAAAATAGTTTTACATTTAAAGAAGGTATAAAACTAAACAGCTTTACATATTATGTTTGAAAATGAGTAAATTTTTGTTGATTTTTTTGTAAATAAGATTATTCTAATTAGTTTGCTATATTTGAAGAATTCTCTTTTAAACTTCCATTAGTGGCCGCGGTAGCCTAGTGACATGGTCTTGGACGTGCGGCCGGAGTTTTTCGCCGAGCCGTGTGTTCGAGTCTTGAAGCTACTAAAGACCCGCCGTGTAGATGTGGCTGATGTATCCAAATCTGTTGAATCCCAAAGTACTCCCGTTGGCATGGTGTGGAAGTTCAAAGAGGGAGGAGCCAGCTTAGGTGTCCTCCTCGTCAAAATTACGAGGTATTTCGCCAATAGCCCTCGTGTTGCCTCTAGAGCGACGTTAATAAAACCAATAAATAATTATGTTCTTCTAGTAAATGGTGATGTAAAATACTGCCACTTGTTGTTTTAGTTAGTTTTATTATTTTAAAGGAATCAAAATCTGTATTCATCATTGAAAATCAGCAAAATTAAAGCTTTAAATGCTTTTGAAATACAAATCAGAAACGTATTCCGAAAAATTTTAACTGAACTTAAAATTTGAATCTTATAAGTAAATTTTTTGAAGCATGTTTATAACTTTCTGTATAAGAAACATAGCAGAAATATTCATTCAGAGTCCAGAAATATTATCATTGTTCGTCGAAATATTCTTGCTTCGTACATTTTCAAAAAGTGCAAAAAACATTGAATTGAAAATGCTGAAAGTTTAAACATACACACACTTCAAGCAGAAATATTCCCTTACAGAATATCCCTTTGGGTATTTGGATTCACATACCTGGGAAATCTCGAAAAATCTTATTTCTTCTACCCTTTAAAAGTGTATTGAATACGCATTGAACAAAAAGCTTTTTATGTATATTACTACTATCTGAGTGCAGGGAATTCAAGAAATTCAAACTCTTCTCTAAAGCTCCTTTTTTGAAAGCATTCCACAGAGAGAAAAGCGAAATATTTTGTGGCACTTGTAGCTGTCGAGCACGTACGAATAAATTACATGGTTGTTCCACCAGATGCACTGTACAAAGATCTATATACAAAGTACGCCTATTACTTTCGGTCCATTTCAGGTGATCGTGAGCTTCACGCGCCTTTTATAGATCGTTAATGATGCAGCAGAACCAAGTCAAATAAAAAGTATTCGGGAAAAACAAATAGGAGGAATAAGCCTGTTTCTGTGTAATGGAGTAGGCAAGCATTTTTGTTGTCTTTCCAGACTAACGCTCCTTGTTAAAACGAGATAGAAATTTACTTCTCTGTTTGTTCCTAAGTTTCTCATCAGAGAGTGCGCTGCAAATGGCATCGTAATTCAGTTGCTGTTTCCAACCAAAAAAAGACTTTAGCGAAAACTTTCATCGTCAATTGTAGGAGATTCTTTTTTTGTCCTTCGTGAGAAATGCGATAGGTTTGATGATTTTATTCCCTTTGTTTTTATCTCAGACGACAAAAATTGAGATATTTTTAAAGCAAGTATGTATATTATTTGTTTTTAGTTTTATATTTTACTATAGAAGCCATAATGTATTTCGAGAGAAATATTATATTGTTTTTACTAGCAATTTGCCCATTATTTACAGCAATTTACTTAAAATTTACTTATTCTGGTAAGTAATTTATTATGTCACATACGGAGTTAGAAATTATGAATTGGTAATGGTTTTGCTTAGAAGGCATTAAATTCTTAAGGGAATAATATAAATATCACTTTTCAGTATATCGTCTGTTTGAATAATATTACTATAAAAATAGTTTTGGTTTAAAATTATGTAACAGGTGCTTCAAACTATCATTACTAAAGTATATATCAAGCAAACTTATGCATTAATTTTTATAGCACTGTTTCTAATTTTGTTTTATAATTCAGGATTTTTATTAATATCTACTTCCTTATGCACTAATTACGCTGAGATTGTTTATTTAATACTTTAACGCATTATATCAACAGCAGAAATACACCCTACTTATGTAAGTACGAATTATTACGTCAATTTAGTTTATTAACAAAAAAAATTCTTTAATTATAAAGGCAAAACATTTTGAAACTTTTGTTTCCTCGATTTTAACAGAATTCGTTAAAGCAACACACTTTCATGTAAACCGATACCTCATTTCAAATGCATTTAAAACCTTTCTAATAAAATTTACATTTAGAGCAAAAAAACTCGTATTAATTTAAGTAATCAAAAAATATTCTGATTTGAGAAAATAGTCATTTAAAAAATTTTAATTTATATACCTGATAAATCTTAGTATTTTGATTAAAACTAATAAAAAAGGTTAATTTCCTATTTAAAAACATAATAAACTCTTTTGAAATTAAAATTTGCTTTCACTCTTACTATTTACTTTTATAACTTTTAAATATACAGGTTTTCACGACAACCCCTTAAAAAATTTATTTTAATATTAATTAATATTTATTACTTTTGCTCTTTTCTAATGAAAATAAATCATAGAAATATTTCTTAAAAGTAAATTATATCAAACTGAGAAAAACATCTCTTTGTATACCTTCTATCTTTTGCTGCCATGTTGACTAATAGTAACAGGTCAATTGAAAAGTCCCCGGCCTACCATAGTAAAACACATTTTTTTGGCTAAATTAGTTTTTTTTTTATTCAGTATAATTCCCTTCAAGGGTGATACACTGATTATAGCGACCCTCAAACTTTTCGATACCATTTTTGTAGTACGATTTGTCCTTTGCTTCAAAATAGACCTCAGTTTCGGCGATCACCTCTTCATTCGACGAAAATTTCTTCCCAGCGAGCCTTCTTTTGAGAGCCGACTGTTGCGTTTTCCCACGCTTTGGAGCGGGTTCATCGTGTGCAGTCCACTCGGATGACTGTCGATTGGACTTCGCAGTGAAATGATGGAGCCATGTTTCATCCATTGTCACATATCGACGCAAAAACTCGGGTTTATTACGCTTGATCATCTTCAAACACTGCTCCGAATCATCAAATCGTCGTTGTTTTTGGTCAAAGGTGAGCTCGCGCGGCACCCACTTTGCACAGAGCTTTCTCATACCCAAATATTCGTGAATGATATGATGTACACGTTCAGTTGATATCTTTAGAGTGTCTGCTATTTCATTCAATTTCAATTTACGGTCATTCAAAATCATTTTGTGGATTTCTTTAATGTTTTCGTCGATAATAACCTCTTTTGGGGGTCCACTGCGTTCACCGTCTTCGGTGCTCATTTCACCACGTCTAAACTTAGCATACCAATCCTTAATGGTTGATTTTCCTGGGGCAGTGTCCGGAAACTCGGCATCAAGCCAAGTTTTTGCTTCAACTGTGTTTTTTCCCTTCAAAAAGCAATATTTTATCAACACGTGAAATTCCTTTTTATCCATTTTTTTCACAATAACAAAAATTGCTTCACTCAAAATGCTATAATTCATAAACTAATGATCCGACAGCTGTCAAATTTATACACGCATCTTTTGAGGGTTAGAGCTAACTAAAAAGATATGGATGTAATTCTAGTAGCGCCATCTATGTGTCAGGCCGGGGACTTTTCAATTGGCCTGTTAATTTATACAAGAAGTTGTTTCAATAGTGTCCTCTCAACTTTCCTCTTTGATTTCACTTTTTTATGATGGATGATGTGGTTATGTTCCAAAATTAGTTTTTTAAATATTCATTACCATCATTCACTTCATATGAAATATCCAGAAACTATAATTCCATACCTGATTAGATTGCTATGAAATACTGATTGGAAAGCCAAATTGTTATTGGTTTTACTATATTTGAATTCAAAGTGTTATACTGTTGCTTAAATTAACAACTGAATGTTGTCTAAGTTTAATACATGAAAAATAAGCAATTAAATCATTTTTTAGATGTCAACCCAAATAAATTATTTGTATTCATTATTAAAAGATAATTATCAAAATTCAATCGAAAACTATTTCATTTTGACAAAAAATATCACAATATAGAATTCTGTTTTATTTGAAAAAAAAATTATCTCCTTTACGCCTTCTTAAGTTACAGTATAAAAAAGACTCTTAAAAAAATTATTTTTTTAATAATGCATATTTGCTATTTTCTAGACAGAGTTTGTTCTCAAAATTTTACATTATTCTCAAAAATCTAGAAGTATTCATTCTTGCAACTGATTTATAACCGTATAATTTAAAATCCTGAGTAAATAAGAGTTGCTCTTAATGCTTTTTTCTTCATACAAGCGCGAGAACTTTTTTACAATAGAATATACCCTTACCTATGCACATAACTTTAGAAAGTTTCATAAAATGTAATAAATGGAAAATTTAAACAATACTTTTTTTTATTTGCTTAAGTGGGATGATACACATTTTCTCCATTTACAATTCCAAACATTAAGAATGTCTAGTTTGAGTCATTAAAATTTATGGCATATTTTCGAACGTCTGAATTCTTGTTATTGCTACACTCAGAAATATCATAACCTTTATGTTCGAAGCGGGACACGAAATGACAGAAAAGAATAAACATTAATTTAAAATTGCAGAATTTGTTGGTATATAAGAAGAAAAATGGCTTTCTGAAAGAATTGCCTATAGTGTGGATTCCAAGATTTCATTTGGCTCATTGCCACAACAACTGGCTGAAACATGGGAGTCAACTCCAAAGAATCAATCGGTGAACGTTGCATTTTATTTTTATTAATTTTCTGGTAATTGCAAATTTCGTTATTTCGCATTAGATTTCTATATTTATATGTGTTTCTGTTTATTCTGAGAATGGGGTCTTGAATTATTTTCTTGACTAATGTGTGAAATGTAAAATTTCACAGTTGTTCGCAAATTAGCTCATTTATTTTCAGTCAAAATGGCTGTAATACCGATGTCAAAAACCCCCTTTTTTGGAATGATTTATAAAACTGATTTATGACCTCATACGAATTACTTTCTGCAATGGTTTTTTCAGTATCATTTGTCCAGAATATACGTATATCTATTCTAAAGAAAGTTATTTTAAAAAAACAATTATAAATGTTCTGAAGATTCTAAGCAATGTATATAGGCTTCAGTTTTTTCCTTAAATTAAATTATTTATAAAATCTGAGATCAAGCCGCTAAATATTTAAATTTCTAGAAAAATAATATATTAATTATTATTTTTAATCTACGATATCTATTGATACTTGTGAATTAATTCTTATTCCAATAAATGCACAGATGCTTTTATTTTAAATTTGAAACCGATTACTAATGTTGTGTTACATTATTTGATCCACACATAGAAAAGCAAGTGTTATTAATTATTATTTTAATGCTTTAAAATAATAGATGTTTCAGTCTTGATTTTCAAATTAATTTTTCATTCATTAACTGCATCTAGTAATTTGAATGAAAAGCATGAATCGAACATAATTTATGGAATATAAAATCTAATAGCTTATTAAGTCATGTATAACTCAAAAAAGAAGAGTCAAAGGAAGGAATAATAATTATTGTAAATATCTTCCATATTAGAAACATGGAACTTTTCTTGTTGTTTATTTTGTGTTTTAAATTTATTCACGATTAACTTTTATTTCATGTCATATATTCAATGTTGATGATTTAATTGCTTTCGCTCATTATTTGTGTGTGATACCTTTATTTAAAATTACTCAAAAACTTCTCGCATATTCTCTTTAGGGTTAGTTCCAAAACATAACTGGAAACTTAGTTCTGATGCAGAGGTCATTGATTTGATGCTGTCATCACCGTATGCTTCAGAGTTAAAGTTCAATCTCAAAACACTTTGTTCAAATTGTAATATATCACGATATTTTTAGTCACGTTTAGCTTTTACAAATACAGAATTTATAAGAATTTAAAAAAATATATTAATAAAAATAGAAAACTAGCCTTTTAATATATGCCTCTATCACTAAAGAAAAGTAAAATTTACATGTAAATATGACTTCTGGTGCTCTCCTCATATAGCTTCTCCACATTTACAGTGGAATGTTGCTTTTTACCTTCCACCAAAAAAAAATTACATCAAACATAAAGTTTGTTAACAATAAGTTATCTTGCAAAGCTGAAGTTAGTATTAATATTCCAAACAAGGAATTTAATTCATCGTAATTTAAATAATTTAGAAAACCGTCCATATTCTTCTTTCGGTTAATTTCTGCGTTTGTGTCAGTATTTCTTTTTTTACTACATCGAAAATAAACAAATTAGCAATTAGAGCTGAATTAATATGAATAATATTTTTTGCACTAGTTTACAATTTAGTGTTATCATTAATTTTCGTATACCACTCGTAATCATTTATTCCTTTTTCTAAGTCAGTATCTAAAAATATAATACGACCTTGTTCATTTATAACTTGAATACTTATAGTCCTTCTATTTTTCATTTGAAAATGCAATTCAATTTCTTTTTTTACTTTTGTCCATATCACTACTGCACTCAATTTCTTGTACCGGGAAATGAATCGCGAAATCAGGATAAATCTCTATTTTGTCATTAGGAATATAATCTAGATCAGCATCACTATCTTCAGCAAATTCAATGTTATCGCCACTTTCACTATCTTCAGATTTCAAAATCAGTTATTGAATTTCTTCATCCGTTAAGCACTTGCGTCGTTTGGCATTTCGTCAACACAATATGAAATAAGAATCGAAACACTTTTTATACGCCATTCTCAAATTTAAAAATAAAGACTCTATCACACTAGGACTACGAAAAAATAATGTGTTTAAAAAGTCGTGCATTACTAGCGATACGCAAAATTTACGTTTTGAGTGCTAGCTCATGAAGTGAGACAAACGAACCGTTGAAGAAAAAATCAAACCGCTTGGCATGCAGGCAACTAAGTGACACCTCGAAGCACTCAAAATCAAACAAGTATATCGGTGGAAGGGAAAGGGCAGAAAAGAACAATTAAAGGAAGACTGCACATAAAATTTGCGTACACTAGTGTTTTAAGATTAAGCCCATAACTTTTCAATTAAACACATAAAATGAAAAGACAGTTTCTTTTTACAGTATATGAGACAGATCGTGGAGCATAATTTATGTAGGAAACATAATTTAACATTATCGTGGAGCATAATTTATGTAATTCAAACAGAAATTTAGAAAATACAGGGTATCAAAATAAAATATACCTCTTTATACTTGCTTGCGGAATTAAAAAAAAAATAATGCTCCTTGTTTGGGTGTTATTCTTAAATAGCGACATTTGCCTTAAAATAAAATTTCAATAAAAGTCATCAAATTGGTTTTTATTTTAAAGAAACTAAGTAATCAGATTTATGGAGACCACGTTTAGATATTTTAAAATGACATTTAATTGCATCTGTATGTCATTTTATAAGTTATTTAGGCGTTTGTTAAGAAATTAAGGTGCTGGTGTTCACTAAAATGTAATAGTTTCATCTCACAATCATACTCACGTGAGATCTTATTATTGGTTATACTTGCGCTGCAATTGCTTAGATTGCTTTAAAAAAACAAATGGGAAACATAAAAGTAAAGCTTTTTAAAAACAATAGCAATTTCATCCTTTCTTCAAATGAGTAGATGTTCTATTTATTTTTACTTATTTCAAAGTTTCTTGAAATGTTCCAGATCATGTCTATTATAGCTTTCAATTTCATATCGAAATCCATGAAATTGCCTTCAAACTTTCAAAATTGCTTTCAAATATTGGATTAAAATCTGGAAGATTTTAACCATAATTTTCGTAACGATCTTTATATTTCTTAAAAAAGCATCCTCTATTTACCTCTTACTTTTATTTTGTATTACTGAAGCTTATATTTCATATTTATCCGAAAGCGCTTAAATATTTTTCATGATCCTATGTATGATTATCATGATTGTCTTATTAATCTGTTAAAAAGAGATAACTATTAACGGAATCTCATCCAAATGTTAGACTACAACTTAATAAACTTACAGAATTCAGTGTGTACTTACAAAAAGAACAAAATATCCATGCTCATATTGAAAACTGAATCACTATATTATCATTTGATTCAGAATATGCAAATATGCGTAACAATTCAGAGAAAATTATCTTCAAATTGGAAGAATTTATGAGGGTTGAAAGTGATTAACAAAGCGTCATCAAATTTTACCGTATGAGGAATGAGGTAACGTTACAAATATAAATAATGCTTTTCCATGCCAGTAAAGCCACTTGGACTCTTATCGAATTAATGAGAAGTACTTTAGAAGATACTTCGTGGCAGAATTTGCGGACTAATATTGCTTTATCGTTAAGCATTAAGTCGACGTTACCTCATTACGTTTTCCGAAGTTAATTTATTCATAATCTGAAGCCTGCTTTTGACAAGATAAAATACCTGCTTATTATTTCATTTAGTATTCTGACTTTACTTGGTAAAATGCTTGCACTTTTTATGTGTGAAATTATATTTTACAATGAAAGTATAATTATTATCCTATCTGGAGCAGAGGAATGAATATTTAAATTAATCACAGCCGAAAATAGCACTAGAAGTTGATACTAAATTATAATCTCCTTATCTGTTAGTTTTTTCAGCGAAGGAAAATGTATTCATTTGCAATTTCTTTAAGCAATGATCTCTTAAATTCCTTCTCTTTTAATATTCTCTCTCAGAGACGTTACTATTTTTCTCTAGGCTAATCAGATATTTTTTTAGAATTTTATAACTCTTTTAAAAGCAATATTTAATGTTTTTCGTTACTCTTTGAATATTAATATTAGTACTGTCTCGATATATATCACGACTAACAAACTTAAAACCATTTCGACTTATTATTCTGAGCAATACTTTGTTGAATACTAAACGCGAAGAATATTATTCTAATCACGTTTCATAAAAATAATTTTTCGAAATGAAAACGCAAATTCATTCAATTTGCTTTGTTAAATCATGAATGAAAACATAAAAATAGGATTCAAAACTAGTTTTCTTGATATTGGAATTTTACGGATGACTTTTTTTTATTTTAATAATGAATGCTGATTTTTCACGCATATGTCTTGCATCTACAATAAATCAATGAATATAACTCATTAATTTAAGCTAATAGAAAAATAAACACTAAAAAAGTTTTACATTTGTACTCTGTTTTTATTCCAGAAACCTTACCGATTTTGTCAAAAAGATTCCATGCATTTTTTTATCTTTGTTTCATTCAGTAGTTTAGTAAAAGCCGTTTAAAAAATAAAATACATTTCGCGCTCGAGCTATGCAGCTAATATGCAATACAACCAGAAAAATGCGCCTTTCTACTATAAAATATAATAAATGCAGACTTATTTCATGGAATGTAAAAATGGTTTACTATTTAATTATTGCGTAAGTCGTTCTCATATTTATTTTTATACGGAAGTTAATGAACAAAAGTTCGTAGGTTTGGATTTCATAGATATTAACAAAAATATCGACAAAAAAATAACAAAACCGTTAGAAAGAGGAGTAATTAAAAATAAACAATTTTAAAAGAGTATTTTATTTAAAAATCTTCTTTTCTTATTTCAAATATGTCACGATATTACTTCCAATCTGAGGAGGAAAATTATTAAATTATATCTTTGATTAATTATTTTCATTTGTGAAAGGATTTAAGTATATTTCTCGCATAAAGAAGCTTCTCAAACTTTGCATATGGAACTGCTTCGTATCTAGCTTTATTTGACAGTCCAAAAAGCACAATACCTATCGTTCATATAACAAAAATTATATATCTCACTTATAAAAATCTACACTACATATAATTTAAAAATATTTTTAGAATTGAAATAAATATCTGTACTCTTTGATATTTGAGAAAAGACATTGTACTACCATATGTCATCATAACATGAATTGCTGTCCCATTGCCGATCCAAAATCATATGATGACCATAAAACTAAATGTCATTGACTTAAGTGTTAATCACGAGCTTCAAAAACAATTAATTGTATGTAAAAGAAATTAAATGCTCTCCCGAGATCCTTTTTTTTCATTAAATGTAAACGTTTGATGTCTGGATAATTAAGAAAAGTCCGTATTTGTATGCATTTGTCATTCTTAGACTAGATTTAAAAGTCCCGTTTTCTTATTCTTAAAATCATGGCAAATTTAATAAGGATTACAGACCTCAGAGTTCAATCCCACAAGGAACTGGGCTCTTAGTCTTTAACCATCTACTTTAGTAATTTAAGTCCTTAAAAATAGTTTAATAACTAAAACAGTTGGCTTCAGTCTTAGCCATCTGGCATTCAAAGTACTATTGGAGAAGTAATTAGTTATTCAATATTTAGCTCTTTCGTTTTATATGAACATTATAGCAATTTCTATCATGCGCAAAATCATTTTTGTACTGTTGCTCTTACATACTATTTTAAATTATTTAAAAGCTGTAATGTTTTTGCTTATAATTCAGTTTAATATAACAAATTTATTTATGCAATATAGTTTCTAAGTAATAAAACTCGTGATTTTGCCATTTTAGAACTCAAAATTACATGTAATGACATAAGTTACTAAGCATTCGTTAAAAAATAAAAATGCTGCTATTCAATAAAATATTACTGAATATTCAATAAAATACTAATATTCAATAAAATAAAATATATTTTTCACATCAAATGAAAAAAAAAGATTCTTTCAAAAATTTAATAGTACATATAGTATTTGCGCATCATACCTCCGATCATGAAATGTGGAAAAATAATTGACAACCGCAAATATGCGACAAACATTTCATCGGTCTACAATTTATTTGTTAAATTACACCAATTGACTACAGTTTTAACTTGGCGAAAATTATCGGAAAGATAATACTCAAGTACCGAACCTTAATATGTGTGGCTTAGAATAAAACAATTCATTGTACCAGTATGGTATTAACGTTTGGATGATGCTGGAAACTCAACGTTCTATGTCGTTTATTGTTCCTTATATTATGGGTTTTCACCTAACTAAATCCACTATTAATAATACGGAACAGTAGGTTAAAAATGTAATGGTTAATACAGAAGCTTTATTCACATAGACTTGAAGAATCCATCAAAATTGTAGAAAATATCTGATGGAAATCAGTGATCATAATTGGTCATACTTGAGTCAATAAGAGTTTCTTCCGATTTAAGGGAATCTTCCCGGTTAAAGTTTCCAGGGGATTTGAAAGAATCTAGTTGGCTAGTGAAGATCCCTTTGGTAAAATAATAATATAACTTTATGATATGCACCAAACAAAAGTGACTTAAATACTAACTTCATCTATAGTTAAGGAATGACACCCCACATTATCAAAAACTCTTTCATGTAGGAAATATACCAAACGTAATTTTTTTGCCACATAAATACATAAAGGACAACACTTTTTACCAATAAAGTGATGATTATTTCTATTTACAGTTCATTTGATTTTTTCCTAACACAACTGTGTTACGTGTTTGTATCGTGTGCTGTAATATCAAATTGTTTCACTGCGCATGTTTATGTTAAAAACTGAATTGAAAACTTTATCAATGTTTTTTTAAATCTTAATATCGCAATATAGTAAACATACATGCGTAAAGTTATCGTAAAGTCTTAATAATTATTATTGAGAAATAACAGAGATATCTGGGAAAAGTTTATTCTCCATATCAATACATTCTTATGTATTACTTAGTGTAATTTACAGATATTAATGGTGATTCGTTTGGTTTCAGGAAGCAGTAAATTGAAGTAACCCCTAATATAGATAAGATAAGAGTTCAATCTTCTATCTAAAAACTTCTATCTTGACCTTTGAAAGGTCAAGAAACGCTGGAAGAAGTGTTTAACTCTGATCAGTGACTATGTTTAAAAGTCTTAAGAATTATAACAAAAAATTATTTCCATCCATCTGGATTATTTTTAGTAATTATTAAGATTTTCCAACTTTCTGGTGTAATAAATAGAATTTTACGATATTCATGGTTACTTCAATCTACAGCTTCATGAAACGAAACAAATCAACATTAATAGCTGCAATTCGCAACATTATGTTCATAAGAATCAATTAATATGCAGAATGAATTGTATTCAATTATATCGGTTATTTCTTAGTAATGATTAAAACTTTATGATATACCCTCGTATGTATTACTTTCGTACTGACTTATATTTATTTTGAGATAAGTGAGTATTTCGTAAAAGTGCTCCGAGCTAGGATTCAACTCTTTAACATTAATTAAAGACAGCCTCCGAAGAACTTTAAAATAATCAAACCCAATGAAATATAAACGGAAAAACAATTTTTAAGAAATGCTCATGCATTTTCCAAAAAAGGAGAGTGGTTTTACCTAAAAATAATTGCATCACTCAACAAGAAGTTCTTGTAACATTTTATAACGTTTATTCATAAAAGAAGCTATGAGATTCTACAAAATTATTTAGTAATGACAGGAAAGGATTTAAGCAAGTTTAAATCCATAAAACAAGTTATAAACTAACGTAAATAAAGAAAACAGTCATTGTCTTAATGAAATTATTCGATTCATTCTTTTCAAATGGAAGATGATTAATCTACTACAGTAACAAAAAAATTAGTATGTACACAAACAAAAAGAACTGCTATAAATCTGATGACAATCTTGACTAGCCTGCAACGATATTATTTGTGTTTCTGTCAACTTCTGATCCTGATCCATCCCCGCTGCTAGGAGTACTGCAGTGAGTCTGGTCAATATTGTCCATAGGTTGGATATCGATTCCCATTTCTTTAAGATTATTTTTCGCTGATTTGATGATATCTTTATCCAACGTGGGCTGTCTTGAAAATATGTCCACGTTTTGGACGCTGCCAAACAGTACAGGATCACATCCCCATACAACAGCATAATTAGTGTAATCAGTATCCACAATACCAAAAGTGCTCAAAGCAAAATGTGCTGTAAATAATGCAAAAACAATTAATGATTAACATTTTAATAGAAGCAAAATTTATTTCTATAAAGTATAACTGTTCTTTTGGGTAATTTAGAAAAGCATAATTTTTAATAGCGTTTAAAAATATTATTTTAATGACGTCATTATTACAATTATAACTACCCAAAATGAAAATATGTTTTATAAAATATATGGTAATTTTTAAAATTTAAGAAAATCTGAAAGCAAAAATAATACATATTCTTTTTTACCACTTACCAAAATATTTTTTAGAATTACCGGCAATGCGTATTCGTAATTAATTAAATAATTATGAGATATCACAGAATAACGCCTGTAAAAATTATTAATATTTACTAACTATAAATTCATATTTATTACTTTTATATTATTTTATTAATTTTGAATTTATTTATTAATGATTATAAGATAGAAGTTACAAGGTATAAAAATTTGATATTAAAGTAATTACGTGTACAAAAGCAGTAAAATTGTCCTTAATTTTTGTATACAAAATTATTATGTAATAGAAGTATATATATAATAAATTCCTTTATACAAGAGCAGTTGTTGCGATTGTGTGTGTGTGTGTGTGTGTGTGTGTGTAAATTGGATCTCCAGAATAATATGAGTCAATTAATTTCCTTTCAGTCTAGCTTTAACTTCTTTAACAAGAAAGTCCTTAAGAACTATAGTTCAAAAATTTATTATATATATTTGTCTCTAATTGAGAGTTTTGACCTCGAATATAAATACTTCAAAAAAAACTAAACTATGAATCGTAATTTAACTAACATTCTAGTGAATGAGTCAGATTCAGTCAGAAATTATACTGGAGCTTTATCATATAAATCTTTGTATTATTTCAATGAAACGTTATATTTCAGTCATTATTTGTGATATATTGCAGTAAAAAAAATAGTTTGTTAAGTAAATCAAACCTTCCTTTTTACGCCAGCGCAAATTTTTGTATTTTTTTGCAATATCGCAGAGTAATATCAAAGAGTTAAGTCTTTATTTACAATGAATTTCCTGATATAGAATAACATTTGCAATTTATCTACTATTTAAATAGACATAAATCTTAATTATGTTAAATAAAAGAAAGCGAACTTTATGTTCCGTCATACAAAGAATAACCTTGAATAAATAACCACGCACAAAAACACAATGTAAAATATTTTTGATAAATGTAATATTACTAACACCAAACGTCAATTCCTTCAAAAGCAAATAGCAATTCAAATTATATTTAAAAAAATAATAATACGATTCTTTTAAGGAATTAAAACAGGTTTGACGTTATTCATTAATCAGTGCCCTGTCACGTTCTCACAAAAAGACATTATGCTAATGCAACTATTTTTTAATGTTCGAAACCAGTACAATACCAATTAAAAAAGATATGCAAACAGAAGCAAGGTTATTCTGTGACGAGAGTATATTTGATGAAAAGTCGAGGAAATCGTGCGAGAGTTAAGAATATTTGCAAAGGTATTTGAGAACAAAGAAATAAATGGTCCAATGTTTTCTTAATGAATAGCACTTTGAAGTTAATGGGCGTTTTCTCAAATGATATTTAATCTTAAGATCTCAAATTTGACCACATGCCAACTTTCAATGATAAGGAATGGTTGAATGCCAAATTTTGAAACTCGGTAGTTGGTATCTTGTTGAATAAATATTTACCATTTGAAGTAAGATAAGAGCTTGAAACTTGTTGAAATTTGCATTTGGAATTTCCATTGAAAATTCATTGCATTAGTTTTGATCAGGTTGGATTATTTTTAATGCAAAATCTATTGAATTATTTACCCGTTGTTATATTAATTTTTTAAATCAAGAATTTGATTATATTGTATTGCATTATTTTATAGTTATACTTTTCTTCATTTCTTTCAGATCATTAATTTTTTTTAATTTAACTTTTTTCATTTAATGATTATTTATTAGTCTGCAATAATCTGTTAGAAATATACAGCAATATTTAGTAACAATAATGAACTGTAACATTTCTTTTTTAAAAAATTTACATATTATCATACATGTGCTACTTTACAAATGGTATATAATATAAGAATTACAAAAATATATTTCATTTTACAGAAGACTAAAACTAGAAACATTAAAAAACAAATAGCTCATGATGATACTATTAAAAACCAATAAAAGTTAACCTTAAATCAAACTGTTGTACTTTCTCAAAACTTTCATAGAACTTTTTCTCTCTTTAAGAAAATTGTTTTCTCAAGATTAAATTTAAATTAACAGACAGTAAAGATTGTATTGATTACTAGAGAGAGATAAAAAGTATAAAACGGAATTTTTTTAGAGGTAATCACTGTAAATTTTGTACATACAGGGAGATTAGTGTAAAGTAAGTACAGTGATTGTATAGTGTAATATTTGTAATATTTTTATACTTGTTTCATTTTTCTTGATACATATAAATAAATCTAAAAGTAAATTAAATTGATTGAATTCACTTGACGATATACTCATTTACATAAAAGATGAAATATTTTTTAATTATTTCCTGTTTAAATCGCAGTGTAACTCAACTATTTCTAATTATGAAATTTTCACTGCTAATCTCAAGAATAATGTATAGAAATTTTGCGATTTAATTTAAGAATATCTGAAAGACTATTATTCCTAAATTTTGCTTCCGATTTTTCTTTTTGTAAAATGTTAATGCAAAAGGACAGGACACATTTTTGATGGATAAAAACCTTATTATTCCTTCAATAAAACTTATTCTTCATAAGGGTATGGGTTATCAGTTTTTCAAAAATTAGAAAAAAAATTTCAAACTAATATCTTAATGAAAATGATTTACTAAATAGATCTCTATATAGTAAATTATCAACTTTAATTAAATTATTCGTTTCGAAATTGAAACAACGAATCTTCCTATCGCTTAAGCATTTTCTTCTACTGAAATTAGATTCCTAAAGGTATATGAAGGAGAATGACCGAGATTCTCCTTTAAATGAAATTCTAGAGCTTCTCATTTAAATTAATAGATTCCGAGGTGTATTCCTTTATGATCTTTGGAATTAATTTTCTCCCACACTCCTCAGTACTTACTAATTAACTTCTAGTTAACATGGATTCGAATTTAGATGAGGTAATCAAACATCCACTTACATACTTAAGTATGACCGAGTTTCAGAAATGAATGCGATCATTTTAAAGGACAATGATAGTCTCATAGTAAAGTCACGACCCTTCTGACCAACGATGCTCGGATTCGAGTTTGTTTTTTTCAAAATTCATTGGATTATAAATTTGAACTGGACTCAGTCATGACGTTGCGTGGAAATTGGGAGAGAAAGGAACAGACTCAATTGTCTTCATTTAAAATTATTTAGTTACTCATCACAAGTCCACAGAACTTAGTTAGACATTAATTCAAAAATAATGGATCATTTTGTAGTACATTTTAAATATTATTGGACATTTAGTTGAAGTTTTCCATTTTAATTTATATTAATAAAAACAAAGCTTCAAGAAAATTACAGCTTATTTAAGTTTGATAAGAAAATTATTTTAATAAAAAACGATAATGGAAAATAATATTCAACTCCCTGTATTGCGTATGTAATTCTAACAACTTTGTTTTCGATTATTTGAGAAATTAGCTATTTCCATTCAACAACTAATATTTTATGCTTGGTTTATTTACAAGGTAACCAATTGGTTACATTTTTTTTACCATGATGGCCGAAATAAAAATTTTAAAACGTGTAACATTTATTAAAGTCTGTTAACTTGTTTTAAAAAGAATTTAAAAAACAGCAAATAATAATCCATTTAATAATTTAATCTATCTAATTTTAAATAATAAACAAAACCGTTAGTTATAAATAAATTATCAATTTATATCTGTGAAATATTTATTTCTGAGACAATTCACAAGCAAAAAATAAGTGTTAAAATTAAATGAAAATATTTTTCTTTTATTCAGGTTCTAAGATGCAAAGACAAAAAAAATAATCAAATTTAATGTTTCATTTTCTTGTAAAGAAATAAGTACTTTTAATAATAATTATACTGATATTGTGATGTATTAGTATTGATATGTTTCAACTCTAATTATTTTCACTTAATCCTTTGCACTCCGCTGTCGCAAATAATCCGATATTTAAAGTATGAACTTTAAATCCACAGTCGCTGTTATGACGACACACTTAAGCGCCTTTGTATAAACTGATGCGTATATTTATCTCTGCAATGTTATCTTAGAAATCAGAAAAATCCCGCATGTGGATCATGCATGATTTTTGGAATCGTGCATATAAATGATTGTTTCAAGAATATAACACTGTGACAAATTACAAAACATTTAATTTTCATTTTGTTGAAGATTTATTAGCTTTAATTTGTTTTTATAATGTAGCTAGTGAATAAATATTTTTTTTCTTTTGTAGTAACCGCATTTCTTATATAAAATACAGGGTTATTAAAAATGATTCATCCGATTTCAAAATTCTGTATTTTCAAAATAAATGACACTAAATGATAAGTAATACATTAATGCAAAGAGAAAATATGGGAGTTGTTTTACAAGTGAACTATATAACTTCCTTTAGTTACACGTATATGTCATTACGATATATAAATTCCTACCAAACGCGTTGGAAATTGGTAGGGGTAACTGATTGTACTGCAGTAGATATACGGTGTTTAAGTTCAAATAAATTTGGAGATGATGGTGACGCATTAAATTGAAATTTTTCAAACCATCGAAAGAAGAAATTGCATTGGGTATCAGGTGATTAGACATGGAAATCGCATATCACGTGACTTAGGTGACTAGCTGTGTAACATCAAGTCATCTGATACACTGCGACCAATCCAACTGTGAGGTAGCTTAGTAAAAGCTTTTAAAACAACTTTCGTGAAATAGATCACGAAGAACACACACACAAGCTTTACGAAGAATATATCTATTTTTTCACGATATAAATTTTCCAAATGTTTCCCTCTGCTTTCGTGTATTACTTATCATTCTGTGTCGTTTATTTTTGAAAATATGGAATTTTAAAATCGGATGTATCATTTTGAATAACCTTGTATAATATGTGCATTTGTAACTAATGTAGTACTAGAGTCTTTGGAGTACCATGAGTCTCTAAGCTAGAGTGTAAAGGGAAAATGTATTGTTTCGAGCTACGATTTGCTTTTAAATGTTTAGTTGCATTTGCCAAAAAATTAATACATCGAAAATGAATCTTCGTTATCAGAATTTTCTGATTAATATAAAAGGAAGGTTGTGTTTCTAACTAATTACAAAAATTTCAGAGAAAGAAACTTATTTAACTTACCGAAATTCCTTTCGACTTTGAAGATGGAGTTAGTATCATTTCTCAGAAACTTTATTTTCCTTGCTTTTATGTATTGCTGGGGAAATCTATGCACATAAACGGGAAATAATATATATTAATGAACATCCATGAATCATAAAAAAGTTAGCTAAAATTTTAAAAGCTAGTAACAAAATTTTAAAAAGAGAAAAATTGGAAAACATTTTACTATCAAATTATCGAATAAAACTGTCATTGCAACAATATACTGAGTGATCAGCTAAGATAAATACGAGCATTTGGTGTAATCTCTTTATTTAGTAATTTATACCGAATAAAAAAGTTAAGACACAGTTATTATTTTGAGGTAATTCATTAGCTTAGTAGTATGTATTAAGTATATAATCACTGATTTTATATTCTTTGGTAATTACTTAATATAAAAAATGGAAATGAAGAGAAAAACGTTACCATAAAATCAATGCCTAGTTATAATTTGCTACTTTTTTCAAAAAAAAAGTGAAATATTAACGAGCAAGTTTATCGAGTAACTACGCATTTTGCAAAATGTAGAAATATTGCCGTTATTTATCGTTGGAATAAAACTTACACGGGGGCATTAAAACAGATTAAGAGCTTTTCATGCATCCGCAATGCCCCTACATTAATTTAAAATATTTTCAAAGAAATGTTTCGCCATTTTTTTACCCAAACATTACTGCTTGAAAAGGATTTATTTCAAGCTTCGAAATGATCATCCATAAAGCTAAGAGTATAAAATCTAAATCATCTTCTGCTTCATCACTGAGATTTCTGTTCGGAACGATCTTAAGCGATGTGTAGTGCTAATTGGAATAAATTCACATTAGAGAGTAAAAAATGAATCGGTTTATTTAGGTTAACATGAATAGGAATAAAGGAGAGAGTTCCGCGGGGTATCTTAAGCATTACAAATATCTCCACAATATATGGTTTACAGGCTGCGATCAATTCCCTTAATCCATAACGTTATATTTCCTAATTCAGAGTTTCGGATGAAAGCAATAAAATGACTAAATCAAACATTTTCTGTCACACCTAGGATTTCAAAATAGTAATAACCTTCTTCATATAATGATTTTCCAAAACAGTATCATTTGAGTGATAAATTTTAATTCAACCTATTATTTTCTTAATATATATATATATATATATATATATATATATTAAGGTTGTGTATGCGTATAAGTTTATGCACTATTATAATATGCTTGGCGAGGTGTGGAAATTTTGAGATGAGGGTGCCATCTCAAATGTTGTCCTCGTCATTTGAACGAAGTTCAAAATCCCGAGGTCCGTCACAAATAGTGGCCGTGGTAACCTAGTGGTCATGGTTTCGGATTCCTGGCCGTCGGTTTTTGTTCAGCCGCGGGTTCGATCCTTGGCCGCTAAAGACCCCCCATGTATCCGGGGCTGATTCACGTTAAATCTGTCGGGGCCCAAAGTCCTCTCGTTGGCGTGGTGGGGAATTTAGGAGAGGGGGTGCTAGCTCAGGTGTCGTCCTCGTCACTTGACCAATATTCAAAATTACGAGGTCCGTCACCAATAGCTCTCGTGCGACATTAATAAAAAAAACTAAAACTGAACCGTCGCAAATAGTCCTCGTGTTGCATCAGTACGATATTAATAAAAAATCTCCCTTTACAGCATACAGTTGCCAAAAAATATTCAAACACTCAACAAAAGTTTTACAATACTGTTGTAATAATTGTAATGTATAAACTCAAACAAATGTAAGATGACTAAGCTAATTATTCTTCCTTGAAAAGATTAAAGAAAACTCTACGTTATTAATATTAATCAAACTTATTTTTTCAATTAAAATAGCTTTTGTTAAAATAACTATACTTGTTAAGATGATAATCTATCAAGTCGTAAGATCCTTTAACATGTTACCTAAGAATTTTATTGTGATATTTATTCTCGAATTATTCATGGATTCTCTTCTAAATTAATTTGTAAATATATTGCCAGTATATTTTAGCTATCAAATTATAGAGGATTGGAATTCTGTAATGACATCACACTTGTTGTTATACTTAAGAATTTTGCACATCACAGTTGAAAAATATTGTATTTTGACAAACATAGATTTTCAAACAATTGAATCTGAGACTGTCCTGATTTTACATTGTTTATGATTTGATGCGAAGGTCAATCTTTTATCTTTCCACCTCGATGAGGGCTTCCATTTTCCTCAAAGGTTTTAAAAACAGTTTTAAAAGTGTAATACCACTAAAGTTCTATAGTTTACTTAAAAACACACTCTTATGAATATTGGATAAAATATATAGTAAAATCACATCCTTTGATTAATATTATCCCACTTACATTATTTTTGCTTATGAAGTTTTCAAAAGTCCTTTTAATATGATACATTGAAGTACACCGTTCTGTTTAAAATAATTGTATGTGTCATTACTTATTGATTCAATAAAAAAATTTAACTTACCCGAAATTCAAACCGAGAGGTCTGCTTGTTTCATTTATCGTGTATGCATCATCAGATCCTTTTTCTATGACGAGCTTAGTGCATGTAGCCATAGGATTAAATCTCTTGACAACGTACCAATCACCTGAAAACTGTAGATAAATAAAGGCATTTGAGTTATTCCTGCTTGGCAAAACTAATAGAAAATTCTCGAGTTTGTCTCCATCAAATTTAATTCAAGAAAGATAAATATATTAAAATCTTCAAAATGTAATGCATTTTTTCGATTTTGAAAATTCAACGGTTTTGAAATATTATTTGTTTCAAAACTGATAAAGAAACTACTGAGTCATAAATTACTTAAAATAAAAATTTCTTTATGTATGTGTTCGTAATAAATATTTACAAAGTATAGATGAAAAACCAATTTAAAATCGTTAAAATACCAATGGTATGATTGAATTTATATTTCATTGAGCAAAATTTTTAATAATAAAAGGAAATCCAGCATATTTTTTTGGTGAAGGGGGAGGGCAGGCTCTAAATTATATTTCAAACGTAAGAAAGTAAAAAAAAATCTTTCAAACATTTTTCCATTAATTTTATACTTGACATAAAGATAAGATGTCATTAATGTTTCAACAAAGCGATACGAAATATTGATACAATACTATTTTTTTTTACTTAAAATGAAAAATAATAGGCAAAGCATTAAGAAAATGCTCTTTTATTCGTTCCACTTTATCGTATCATCCAAATTTTATGATATTATGCAAAGAATAATTTGGTTATAAAAATGCATACAGAATAATTTTGTTAGAAAATTGCATATAGAATAATTTTCATCAAAATATTAGGTAAAAAAATTTCAGAGTATTGTTATAAATGGATGTTATTCCATTTACAATATTACACTGAATATTATAAATAGAACATTTATTTTTCATACTCCTTTTTATTGTTGAATAAATTTTGCATCTGGACAGTTGTAAATTTATTCTTTTTCATTTTATGTGCTTAACTCACTTTTTTTCATACCGAAATGAGGGGAGGGGGGGATTTCCTTCAATGCCAAAGCGATCTGAATTTTTATTTTTCTCCTTTACTCATTAACATTTTCGATCGCTGTCTCCAGTAATCCAAGTATTATAAGATCCGCTCTGACATAATATAAAAATTTACTTTTCAACTTTAAATCCAAAGGGAAAAAAAGATTATTTTAACTTTGCAATATCTTTCCAATAATTAAATTCGGATATTTAAAAAAAAAATGTTAGAATCGCTGAGTATAAAAATATTATATTTCAATCTAAACCCTCTAGACTATGACAATAGTATTAAGTTAATTCGTAATTAAATTTAATTGTCTCTCGTAAAAACGAAAAAATATTGATTTCCTACTACAGAAAATCGTGTTTAAGTAACCAGTTAGTTTTTTATAGTTATAATCAGTATAATTTTTTTTGTATTTTTTCCAAGTAGAAAATCTAGTTACCTATGCAATGTACAACAAAATCATCATATTATAATAAGTGGATAAGATATACTTCTTTTCCCCTGATTATTATAAATATAAAACGGCTGCTTTATTTACTTATCCTCTTAAAGCCTTTATCATATTGCCCATTTTCAAATATTCCATAAGTGGGGGAAAAAATTGGAATTTTACATATAAATCACCTTAAAATCGTCGATTACACAAATGTAAAAAAAAAATCAGTTCCTTAAAAGATCAAGAAGAGAAACAAAAAGTTTAATTTTATATAATTTATAATATGTTTAATAATATCCTTACTCGTTCAAAATCCACTTGTTCCATAACAGTAACACGGGGACATGCCCCCATCTTAAACGAATTTCCATAACATCCTACGGTCACAGAAAGCAAAAGCACGACAACTCCAGCCACAAACATCGTTTACTGTGAAGTGTTCACTGCAACACTAACTTCCACCGAACGTTTGCTATCCTTTTTATCAGCGTTGGAAAACTAACATCAATCACCGCGATGTCGATGCGTCATTTCTTAATGTGTTTAGCAAGAAAAACCGCGGTGTAGGGTGTGTCAAACATCCTGGGTGCTCAAGGTCTACCAGTAAAAGAGTTTTTGTCGGTAAAGAACCAAAAAGGAAAACCAGTTTGTGGGTCATCTGGAAAGTAATCGAAATTTCTTGTCTAGCTGACAGCATCGTCGCTGTTAAAAACAATGGGGGAAAAAGGAGTTGGAAATATTTTGTTTCCGATGTCAAGTGAAATCGACCGTAGAAAACTTGTTTGTCAAATGTAGGTTTTTGAAGTTCTACTTTTCTTTCCTCCATGTTTAGATTGTATAGGTTGTGACCGAATAGGTTAATTGGTTTTGCTGTTCACGATTGCAATATTTTAATTGGCTGAAATGTTCCCAATCTTGCGGATAATATTTGACGCAGATTTTATAAATAACCATATTACAATGAATAAGCTAAAATTGACGCTTTACTGGAAACCCCAAAATATTTCTTTCGCATTTTGAGGGTAGAAAGTTGACTTTCTGGACTTTATTTTTATTATGTCATTCCATGTAATATTTTTGTTTTATTTACATAATTTGTATTGCGTTATCTTAACTATGATATAATAACAAGTTGTTACGTTTATTGAACCTTGTCCTCATTTTACAAGTTTCATTCTTAAAAGATCGATATATGTGCTTTTAACAATAAAGTATGTTTTGGTAAACAGAATATCAGATTTTTAAGAGGTTTCTCAATAGATTTAGATAAGAACATGATGACCATGACCACCTCTAACTTTCATTTTAATTATGCACTTTATGTATTCGTTCAAAAAAGCTGATGCAAATTTATCACTTTTAGGAAGAACAGCTAATATGAATAAATAAATAATGTGTGAATGTTTGTGTTTTCTGCATGGATAGCAATAATACACAAAATCTAAGTTAACTTTAATTTTATTTGAATAAAAAGAATTACATTTAATTTATAAACTAATGTTATTTTCTGATCTACATAAATATTCAATTCCGTTATAGGTGAAATGTGAAATACACTTCTATAATAATGAGTCAGCTGCCCAAGTCCAAAGCTTTAAAATATTTAAGGTTACTAAAAGCTCTTTATTTTCAAGTTATGAGAATACCTGGTAACAAGAATGGACGGATCTCTAAATCTTGCGAAGTAACACATAAATGCTTTGACCGACGATTCAGTTATAATACTCCCTTCCCCCGATAGATATTTAGAAAAATTTTCAGTTTTGAAAAAAAAAATTAACAAAATTAATAAACAAAATCATTCATCAAATATCCTGAAAACTAGAGTTATAAAAATACATAATGAAATATATGTTGTTCTTCAGCAGAACAGACACTAAGAACTAGTAATAGAAAAATATAAACTTTTTTTTAATATACTTGAAAAATTCAAAATATTTTATTTCTAAAAATATAAACATTTGTGTCTTTGCCGTGAAGTATGTGAGAGAATCTCTCTCTCTCTCTCTTCCCTCAGTGAGGGGAGGTCGGAAGGAAGAATCGACATTTTCTAAAACACTTAATTTATTTACTACACAAACCACAACACAAGTTTGATCAATCCAAGTTAAGATATGCACCCAATTAATAAATATGAGAACAATTGACGAAGTATGGGAGATATGAGAAGACTTTAAATATTTTAGTACACTTACTAAATTCAAGAGCTCTGACTTCTTTTCTATCTAATCTAATTTCAATCGCAAGTGACAGATCGTCACCTTAAGTAATACAATTATAAATTACTAAATATTCATTGCTCTGCTAGAAGTCTATCCTATCTCTCCTGTCTTTTTCCTGAAAGCTTATACTATATATATCAGTCTTAATTTGCATGATCACGCTGTCTTAAAGCCATCACAAGTATATATATATATATAATTAATTTTAAACATAACTCTCAGAAATCGTTTATTTTAATTATATTACTATTTACTATTTGAAACATATGAATATATTCAATGAAAATTTGCTGTAGAAGAATTGAATCTAATATAATCTAAATTTTATTTTATTTAAAAAAGGAAAATTTAATTTCGAACTATTTATTTGCAATTTAATTTTCATTTATTTCGAAAACTATTATTTATCCTTTGTTCATTCTATTTCTTTCAAATAAATAATACTAAATGTTAAATCCGATTTGGTCCTGTTTTCCAGTTTTGGTTAATTTTTCTTGCATGTAGTTAATATAAAGTTTTGAGGGTTTTGCCATATTAATGAATATGTAATTGCATTGGTAAAGTTTGAGATACTCTACTGTTATATATGAAAGCAATTATATTACAACTGTGCTTTAATTTTCAAAATTAAAATTACAAGAAGGCATGATAATGGAAATTTTATGACTTTTAAATGTCATCGTAAATAAGTTAATACGAGTAGTACAACTTTTAAATTGTAGGATTTTCAGTTTTGTTTGTGATACAGTTTAATAGGAATAATCATAAATTTCATCTTAAAATAATGTATAATAACCAAATATATTCTTCGTTACATTTTCCGTCAGATAGATTTAATTTATCTATCAATTTTTATAACCTTTACATATATAATATATTACTTCAAATATTTCTTTAGATCTTTTAGTTGTTTTTTTAAACTCAATGTTTTTATGCAATGCTCTTTTTGCTCTAGTCTGTATGCACCCTGCTAATGTAATAGCTATATGGTTCATATATACCTCAGAAAGTGGGAAATAGCAAACCATGAAAAATATCCTAAATTTAAAGGAGATTTTTGACGTTGTTTATTCTTGGAGAAAGGCAATGAAAATTTGATTAACAACAGCAACAGTTAAAGAACAATAAATAACTGACAGCAGAAGTTAAGAAAAAAGACAATAACGATCAATAAAAAAGTGATAGATTATACGAGCCTAATGATCTTGAAAAGGCTTACAGAGCATGAAATTAAATATATTGTCCTCAGATTTAATGCTTCATTAGAAACTTAGATGATCAAGAACATGTCATTTCCAAAGTTCTGCTAAGAATCCATAACGACTTTTCTTCAGAAAAATACGTTCCCCTCTGGCCTAAAACGTAGAGATAAATTCCATCGGCTGAACAGTACAGCTTAGTAATTTAAGATAAGAGAAATGGATGATGAAGTTATTGAATTCCTTATATTTTTAAATTAAAAATGTTCTAGCTAGTTCTCTGATAGAAACTATTTGTTCTTCAATTTTTGAGAATTATAAGCACTTCTTAAATCCATTTTGTGTGTCTATTTAAAAATGGCCACAGAAAGGTCGGAATGTTTTCCTTTTTCTTCAAGTAAGAAAAATGAAACAAATAATGATTCATGTATAAGATAAGAAAACAAGCATAATGAATATATTCATTCATATACCTGTTATGTGTTTAATGCACTTAATAATTAACCATAAAACTAAATTCGCTATAAATAATAATACAACATGCGTATCACTTAATTTCTAATTTTAAACATGGTTTTAAGAATGTTTGGAAATAGATTAAGTAAGTTTGTATCATCAAACAAACTTTCATATCATTTAACATGTTCCTAAAATTACAGATTTTTTTATTCATCTAAAGATGATGGCTCTGTTTCTAATCAGAGGTTCGAGAGAAATAAAATTTTTAGAAATAAAAATGTTTCCAAAACGGCAAATGAAATGCATTAAGCCATGGAGATTGTTGAATGATTATTTTTATAAATTAAGAGATTATTAAAGCTTTCTTATACAAATTTTAATCATTTGTTTCAATTTAAATGCGGGAGTGGTGACTCTCTTCTTTTCCTGAACGAACCGCCGACAGATTTGCTACAGAGAGTATCCCTTTTCCCCCATCCTGAGACCGTGTCAACCGGAAACTGTAAGTGTACGAGACGAAGCTCATCGAAAAGGAGGAAAAAGACCCCTTTGGCAGATCTTGAATGGGAAGGAATGTAACAACACAAGAAAAGAGGTAGATTCAGAACGAGAGAAGGGAGGCGAGACGATAGCCGCTCACTTCGTCTGCTTGAAGAAAGAACACGAAGTGGGAAAAGATGCACATCCCCCGGATGGTGTTCATCGCGATTTTGCTAGATGCGAAGGGATTAATATCCTTCGTTGTAAATAATGCAATAGTAATGTAAAATTTTTAATAATAAGCATCATTAATATTAACTAATTATTATCAAAAATTGTAAAATAATTTAAAGACAGTAAATAGTCCTTTCATAAAAGAAGGCATACTTATATAATTGAATTATAGACTTCGATAAGCTCATTCATCTCTTATCTATCAACTCTTGTAACCATTTTTTAAATCACTCACTTTTTAACTAATGCAATTTCAGTTACAAATATCACCGAAAACATCACCAACATTAAAGGGTTTCGCAATAGTAGTCACAAAAGGAGTTACAATAAAGCTATACAAACCAATTCTACCGCGATGTGACTGTAACCAAACCTAAATAAATTTATTCCTTAAGATTTCGTTGTTGTACGGATCACGTAATTTTAAAAGCTTTTATAAAAATTGTTGCCTTTTCGCTTTCACAATTCACAGTTCTTCACAGTTTTTTACTGATGTTTGCTTCATTATTAAAGCGGGTAAAGTATTTAAAATCAAACAACGGGCGTCACCATCAAGCATTGCTAACCCTTATTCCTGTTTTAATGCTTCGTAAACTTCCCTTTCCTGCTCGAAATCTCTCAGCAGGTGCGATAACCTTCAAAACTCCGACAAAGCTGATGAAAACGGTACTGTGTAACTTCAAGAGGAAATGACAAGCATCATTATTTGGCCTTGAATAACTGCGCTTGAATTTTCCTGTTCTAATAACACTTCTCAGAGAGATGCAATTAACTAATATAAATGAATTTCCATATGAATTAGTTTGTAATTTTATTTAACTATCGATTCAATACTTAAAAAAAAAAGAAAACTGTCACGTTTCCCAGGATAAAAGTATGTTTTGTAAAACGATTTTGTAAAAATCTTATACGTAAAATCTAAAGAAATTATTTTTTTAATATTTCATACAATTACAGTTCTAATAAGTTTTATTGCGAAACTAATATAGGGAAAAACCTTTTTATTAGTGTTTCCTAATTGTTTATCAAGGAAATACTCAAATAACAACATTAAAAACTTATTACGTAGAAAAGATATTTTCATTACGGAAATCGAGAGTGTTGAATGTGTATGTGTGAGTGTGACAGAAAGTATCATCATATCCATTAATAAGCCACTGAACTGATAGTAAATAATTTATTTATCCGCGTCAGATAAGATCAGTTTTTCCTCTGTTAAGTTATGTAATTCCTCTAAATTGATCGAGTTATTGAGCTCTATAACAGTCTGAAACAGTGTCTGTTTTCTATAAAAAATGTTAAATATTAATGTTAAGAAATGTGTTTAAAGTTATTTACATAGCGTTAAATATTTTAATAAAATTTATTTAATCTCAATGCTTTCAAAATACTAATTCGAAATTCATATGAATAAATACGACTGCCAAATAAAAGCCGTAAAACTTCACTTTAAATAAAGAAATAGATTCAACATAAAATACATGAAAATTAATAACCTTTCGTATCAGCTTATGAATAACCCTATTTATGCATTCAAATGCGATCGTAAAGCATAGCAAACTGAATATAAGTCTTCTATTTAAAATTTACAAATAAATTTATTAATTCCAAGACAGTAAGAAACAGAATAACGTTTAATTTTCAAACACATATTCCCAAAATAATAATATTTCTAAGATAACAAATAAAAAAAAAAGTTCTATACAATGTTTGGCAAAGAACAGATTTAGCCACTCAAGATGCTCTTTTTTCATAACTATTATTAAATTACTCAATTAAATATAAGAATTAAAGTAAACGATGAAATATAGAGAAATTGACTACTGTAAACTTTTTCGATATTTCAATTAAAAGAAACGATAAATTATTAAATTGAATATATTTAAGTTCAATGTAATTATAGTTGAAGCCAAAACGCCTCAACTAAAACAATGGCCCCTGGGTGTCTAATAAGACATACAATTAAATTATCTGATTATGCAGACATATTTGTACAGAAATATTAGCTACTTAAATAAATTTTCTAAAAAGGCACTCGATTTTAACTAAATACCTTAAATTGAAATTTTAAGTTAAAAATAAAAACATTTAGACAAGTAAAATAGTTATAAGAATTAAAAAAAAAAATTTACTTTAAGACAATGGCATAAAAGATAATATTACTCTATAATTCGGCACTTAATCTTACCGGCTTGACAGTAATCTAACATTTTCACACAGACAGGTAAGCCTTACAGACACTGATTGGCATCATTTACTTTTATGAAATAATATCGGCTCTCAGTAGTACATCTTTTGTAGTTTTAATTATTTCGTGCATTTGATGTTTTATTTGTATGTACTGTATTTTATACAATAATACTTACTTTTTGCTGTTTAAATCCGTCATTATTAGAGATTTTCCAATAATGCAGTAGTATTTTAGCGCGATATATATTCAATTTAATAATTTATCATAGCTTAGCTTCAATTTTAATTATATTTAGCTTAAATATATTGAATTTAATAATTTATCGTTTGCTTTAATTTCAATTATATTTAGCTTAAATATATTCAATTTAATAATTTATCGTTTGCTTTAATTTCAATTACTTTTAGCTTAAATATATTCAATTTAATAATTTATCGTTTCCTTTAATTTTAATACCTGAAAAGTTTACTGTAGTCAATTTCTCGATATTTCATCCTTTACTTTAATGGAAAACTTTGCAGAGAACATTTTAATCTTTTTTATTATTAATCAATAATTATTAATCCTAATACGGGGTTTTCATTAGAAAAAATAAAAACAAGAAAAATATTTAATGTATACTAATTTAAAACTTCTTATTTCTATAGTTAAAGAAGAAAAATAAATTTATACATTTGATATTTAAAATATCACAGTAATTACACATTTTTGGTAATGTCTTTTAAAGAAAAAATTATAAAATGATAAAACTTACCATTCACAAGTCTGTTTCGTACAAAAGTTGTGTTAGTAAAATTTCATCATGAGCATCATTGACGTGGTTTTCCTCAATTATTTATTAAATAGCTTAGCTCATTCTTCAGTATAAGACATTTCTACTACTAGAGTTAACATAGCTGTCTTGAAGTATAAAGATCATGTTACTCGTATTGATATATTGAACGTTTTCAAACAATAGGCCCATCTATAAAACATGTATTATACTTTAAAAAATTTAATAAATAAAAATACTCACAACAAAGCATATTTATGTTTGCTTTTCGCGACAACAGATTACTCCTTTTTAAATAAATATATTCATTGCTTTATATATATAAATATATATATATATATATATATATTTAAAATCTATTTTAATTCATATAAACATTTCTTGTCTTAATTAATGTCATTAAAGTACTCTATGAAATTTAAATTTAATATCAATCATATAAATTAAAATGAAGATAATCTGTATTATATCTGCTTACAACGTTTGACAGAATAGCAATAACTGAAACAAAAATTTTCTGTAAATTTGATGCTAAGCAGATTTTTATAACGGACTGGAGAGAGTAATTGAGGCATACAATAATTGAAAAAAACTAATTTTCAACAGTTCCAAAACTATTTAAAGCATTTTATATACTAAGTATGTCAAGAAATAGCTAAGTTCAGGAAAAATAGTTTGAAGATAAAAAAGTGGCGGCATTAGTATTCTCTTAAGAATTCTGCAGAAAATATAGCTTTGTTTCTGCTATTATATATATATATATATATATATATATATATATACAGAGAGAGAGAAATATAAAAATTAGTTAATAAAACGTTCAAAACAAAAAGAGATAGAGAATCAAAATAGAAAATAATCGAAACAAATGGTACCCAGCGGGTCAAAAAGAAATTTCAGAGTGAAAATCGAATACGCAGGATTAAACTAGTTTGATGGTACGAAAACTTTCTCCTTTGCGACTTGGTCAGCTAAATTGGAAATATCAAAAGTACAAAAGAGCACATTAATAAAAATAGAGTATTAAAAATTATCTTTCATAAGAATTGTAGAAAAATACAAAAAACAATCAGTATGTAATAAAAGTTATGTAAGCCGTTACTTACAATAAAAATCAAAGACATGAAGATTCAATCAGGTAAGTAGATGAGTAGATAAGTAATACAGCCTTCAAAAAACGAAATGCTTAAAGGTATATATTAAATACTCAAAAAGCAAAAAGCAAAACCTCATCATTATCAAAAAGTCAAAAAAGATGCAAGCTGGTAATTGGTAGGATGTATAAAATATATAAAATTGTAAAAGATTGTAAAATGGTCCAAAAAATGTATTAACAATAGTAAACTGTGTTAAAAATAATTGTTATCTTCACAGCTTCTGAGTTAATCTTCACCACTAACAAGCTGACTTTTTAGGCCTGCTGTTGAAAACAGTGGATTTGGAAATAAAATGCACATAGCTGGTTAATTTTAGAATGCACAAGAATGCGCATAGCTGGTTAATTGACAATTTAGTGTGGGGTTTAATTGCTATTATAAAATTTAAAAAATGTAATGCAATATTTCTATAAATAGGTATTTGCAAATTACCTATCAAAAAAGGAATTTTAATTAAAACCATCTCTTTTGTCCTAAATATTGATAATTAATTTAATATCAACAATTTATAAAACTAAATCCAGAAATTCAATTTTGTTTGAATTAAAATTAGTTTTTAATAAACTAAGATAATCAGGATCCAATGTAATATTTGATTTTAATTCATTTTGTGTTACCAAAAATTATTAAATCATCTGCGTAACATTAAGGAAAGTAAGAATTATTATCATTATATTCAGTTGAAAAAGGAAATGCAAATGAATGATGGCCAGACCATTACTGACCAGACCACCCGGAGGCAGACCTCTAATTTGCTTATAGATTTTGACCAAAAACAATGAAAATTTCTTTTAATACAAGTTTAATGTGAGTTCTGAATTTTTCTCGTTTTATTGTGTTATTAAAACGGTATTTATTGCATAAAAGTAAAAGAACTCTAATCAAATCATCAATATCTATGAAGTTGAAAAAGTCTTCGAAATCATAATCTCTCTGTCCCTCATGACCTAGATAATTTCAAGGCTGTTTTAGTTGTAGTAATTTGTTCAATATTATCAATAATTTTTTAAGAATCGATTAATGAACTCTGCCATATAAGTGCTAAAAGTGATTATATATATATATATATATATATATAAAATCGCTTATAAAAAGCAAGTGTAATAGAGAAACAACATTTTAATTACAACCAACATTTCATTAAGCTTTTCTTCACAAAAGCATACTCATTTTATAACTCATCCCTCAAATTTGTCAACAATTAGTTAAATGTGGTATGACGGTATGTAATTTACATACCATTTAAAGTAATTCCTCGTAATGTTCTTTTTTTAAATTATTTTGATGAGAATTAATCCTCTAAATGAGTTCGCGTACCTTACTATCACATATGTTTTCAATATCCAAAAATAAATTACATAAAATAAATCTCAATCCTGATCAACTATCACAAAGTTTAAGCGATTCGATAAAGTAACGGAGATGGAAAGTCATTACCAAAAGGTGGGGATAAAACATCGAAAATATATTCCACCCTATACTTTTACAAAAGAAATAAGACTCTAAATGCCTGCCAATCCATCATCGTTACAGTTGCTCAAAACTCATTTTCAAAACGTTCCTTTCCTTATGTTTTTTCTTTGTATCTCTCGTTAAAAAAAGGGGGTTGACTTTTCCAAGCCCATTTCAAAAGTTTCATGATTTATCATACTTATATATGAGCTTGATACAAATATATTGCTGATATTTTTTCAAAATTCGATTCGGTTTGACTAGTACGAAATTTCTTACTTTTTTCGCGTCCAAGTAATACCTTAAAGATGGAATCGGATTGGAATATTTCAGCGAATAAAGAAGACTGTATTTAGAAAAAGACTATAAATCTGTATTTTAAATCGGGTTTTATACAGAAAGAAAAACATTTGAATAGACTTTAGGTCTTCATATAAGTAAGAAAGATCGAAATGTCACAGCTATTAAATTTTTGTTTTAATTTTTTTAGATTTTTTTTCCTTATATTTTACATCCAACTTTTATATCTTTCTATGTATTTCAGAGTTTCAAATGAAAAATATGAATAAAAAAAATATAATGGTCCCTTTTATTCCTTTGACTTATTACACAAAACTTTACGATCAAATTGCATTGCGTATTCCAATGGAAATCGAAGCAAGAGATCACTTCTTGAATTCTGTTTCATTTTTCCATATATATTTTTATATCGTTTTCAAAGATACTTTTACAATATTTGAATTTTTTCAAATGTATCATAAATATCTTAAAACATTTCTTCCAAAATTCTCAGCTTAGAATTAGTAGAAAGAACTAATTTTCTGAATCGTTCGGTTTTCTAAGCATTCAAATTATCTACGTTTATGTTACAAGTTTGTTGAAAATCCAAAATTGTGCGTATGCGTGTGTAAGTGCATGCGTGCAAAATAATTCTGGATGATGTTTTAACCCATAATTCACCAAGTTATTAATACGAGCTCGTATCCTTAATACTCATTATTTTATTTTAAAAATTTCACATTTGTAACAACACCCAAGCCTAAATATTTTTTAAAAATAGTACTCTTAGTAGACAGTTGTTTTATATATATATAGTTTTCTTCATAAATCGGAAAATCAATTTGATATGCGTATTAAAATTTTTAAAAATTTAGACTTATCTTTTTATTGTAGAATCAAACTAAAGCCAAGTATTTTATTGTTATAATTACATTGCATAAATTTGAAATAATTCTGTTACGAGTTTTTTTTTTTTTTTTTTTTTTTTTTTTTGTTTCAAAACAAATTTTTGAAGTGTTATATCACTTGTCTTAGTAATGACTCTTCAAGCTACAGCAGAAATGTGTATTTCATAAATTATACGTTACATTGCATTTTGAAAAATATCATTTTCATATTTTTTGCAAAATTAGCAAAATTTCTCTATATTAATGTAATGTTTTAGCGGGGAAATAGAAACTTACACAAAAAAAGTCTTAGAAATATTTTTTAAGAACCGTCGGATATATTATCAGAATAATTGAGTAGTGTAAATTTTACAATTTACATGTGATAATAAATTTAAGAATTATGTCAACTTAAATTTGATCATTAGTTAAAAATATGTTAGTGATAAAATTAAATTGAAAGTTTTTTTTTCTTAAGGCACTTATCGTTTGAGTATAAATTGAGTTTCCTCAACCTTTTTAATATTTTTTTGAATAACAAAATGAAACGTGGTAATGAAACACTCATTTTGTTTCAGACAAAAATAGAAAGATTGAAGAAAGGAAATTCCTTCAGAGCCACCCTTAGAGGCGTTATTTTACAATAAACCATCATTAACACCTTCAGCCTCAGAGAAAGAAAGAAAATCTTGCAAATAAATGCTTTCTATCAAAAACTGGTTGGATGGTTTTATGCTGAACATTTATTTTCCATTTTTTCCCTTCTAAAAAGAAAAGAACATTTTTTACGTACAGTGGATTTGAAAATTGCTTTCTTTTTTTTTTTTATTATTATTAGAAACAATGACTACCAAAAGATATAACTCAAAAACCGTTCTGAAATTTTTTGTTTAGGGGAATTATTTTTCGTAAACTGTAGGGGAAAAAATGGTGATAAATATATCTCAGAAACAAGTATTGTTTTTAATGCAAAATGTTAAAAATATAAATATTTAATCATCTTCATTCTTTAACTGAAACATAAAATAAAGATAACGTATAATTCAAGTAATGTATTTTAATAAATATATTCCTTGATTAAATACATAATGAATTACTTATTTTTATTAAACATTTCAGTTTCCATTTCGTTGTAACTTTTTAAGAAATTACCCACAATGATTTTTTTTTCGAATTTTTTTAGGCTATTCGCAAACATTTCACTTTTATGTAATAGCTTTATGTTGCCAAACATGACGTTCAAATCGTGACCAATATCAACCGCTTATTCGAAAACAAGTATTACAAAATCATACAAAGTTAGATAAGACACGTTTCCGAACCCAAATTAATTTGGCTACTTGAAAGCAGCTCTGTTAATCAAGCGTATACTAAAAAAAGGATAGAAGAATTTTATAACAGAGTTTTTCCAGAATTCTAATCATAATATTCTTTATAATCATTTTATAAACCAAAAAAAATAATATATTGGAAATAGAGGAAAAAAAATACACATTTGAAAAATTTTCGATGATTGGAAATTATATGTGATTCTTTCTTATTTGTACATAAAATGACGGCTCAGAAAACTGTAACTATATAATATATTTCCCTTTAAAAAAATGCTTATAAAATATTTTTCATTACTTCAAGTAATTAATTTTTCTTAAAAATAGAATTTGAAAACTTTTAATAGTTTATTAAAAAAGGTTTCTTTTATCTAGAACAAGTTATAAATTCTTATTTAAAATTAAAGTATTTAATTCTGATCAGATGCTTTACATCAAGTGCAATTTTACTCCCATTTAAATTAAATTTGGATTAATAACAGAAATCAATGTGATCGGCAAAAACCTCGATCATTATTTAAGGGCCAATTAATTTATCTTAAATTATAGGAAACACATTTCTTAAAATTAATTACACTATTAGTAGTGGTTCGGGAGTAAAGAATATGGAATATTAAAAAGTAATTTCAAACAATAGCATAATGTATGATTACATCTATTGGATAATGGCAAAATATTTTTTTCATGGTCTTAGAGAACAAATTCAGCATACCTAGACATTTTCTATCTCTTAATTGTATTTTAAAGTAGGAACAAAGAATTTTTCTTATATTTGGAAAAGTAAATCACAAATCACAATTATCTCTCTTTATTTAACCATTTCTAAAAAAGACCTCAAACATAAGAATTTCAAGAAAAGGTTCCTTAAAAATTAATCGCTAAAAATGTTGTATTCTGAGAGCTTTGTTTCTGAAACTCTCTTTCGTCAGAAAACAATCTCTGGTCTTCATACCCATCAAAACCAAACTGCCCGTTAGCATTGTTTAATGTCCCTTGAGGTTTCAACTAAAATAACCGTCGCGGTTCGAAGAATTTACGACTAGAAGTTTAAAGTTATACATCCACATGTGAATCGTAAAAAAAGTTATTTCATGACGCTTTGCAAAGGATTCTACTGTTCCCTTATCTTTTTTTAACATTGCACATTTCTCATTTTTAACATGTATAGTATAATATCTATTTTTATGTACATTAATATGGGTTTTTAGCTATCTTATCTATAATGTATATGGTTTCAAAATATATATCACAAGGAAGCTTCATAGATAAAAAAAAAAATCCTCAAAGCAAATATATGTATTGCTTGAATATTCAAGAACTACGTATATATATAGAGCTTAAAATAATAATAATTAATAATTATTTGCAGTACTTTTATTTTAGTATAGTATCCGTTGATTAACAATCACTGAATTTAAATGGAAAATTACTGAACTTTCCTACTCTAAAATGTGGTCCTGGTCATGAACTCATGGCCGGAGTCGTTTTCAGCGAGCTTCGAGTTCGAGTCCTGATTCCACTAAAGATCCATCGTCTACTGGGGTTGATTCACGTTATATCTATCGAAGCGTCATGTTGGGATGCTGCGGGAGTTTGAAGAGTGGGTGCCAGCTCAGATGACGTCTTAATCAATTGACCAAGGTTCAAAATTATGAGGTGCATCGCCACTAGCCCTCGTGTGGCTTCTAATTGCAACGTTAATAATCAATCAATCAATCAAAAGCAGAGAATTGCACTTAAAACATTGTTTTTGAATACTAAGAGTAAGGCTTAAAAATTCATGTTTGTAATTCTACGTATAAGGTGTAATAAATGATGATAAAAATAATTATTCTCAAAATCAAATTAATATTTTAAAATACATTGTCATTTGTAAAATGAAAAAAAATTCTCATTTTAAATATTTCATACACAAAATATATAGACCTTTTCTTGTTATATATATATTGTTTAAATTACATTAATTATAGATTGAAACAAATGGACTTTAAAACAATTCGTCAAAAATACACTGTTCAAAATGACATTTCTAAAACTTTATTGAAGCTCTATAATTATATAAATAGGTAACACAACACATATCCCTCTGATTTATGTCTTAATAAATGGTAGGATTTTCTGCTTTCGCTCTATTTTTCTATTTTATTTTCCAATTATTTAATATTAAGTATAAATACAATATTATGCGATATTAATACTGTTACATCTCAATTTTTTTTTAACTATATAAAGTTATGTTAAAAAAGATCATTTATTTTTTTCTTTCAAAACGGCACGTTTACTAATCTTTAGGTAATAATAGGGATTGTCAAAAAAAAAGCACATTTCTCCATATTTTAAGTATAGAAAGTGTATGTACATTGAAAATAATAAACTGAAGAAGCAACGTTGGCAAAAGTTCATAGTTCATAGTTGAATACTACTATATATATATATATATATATATATATATATATATATATATATATAT
>BMAW01110699.1:6278-29401 GCA_019974015.1 Nephila pilipes | reverse complement strand
TATATATATATATATATATATATATATATATATATATATATATATATTGCATCCTTTAGCTTAAATAATATTTCTTAGCCTTTCATGCATATATTCAACTTAATGTGATGACGCTGAACTAGAAATGTAATTCAGTTCTTGTTTGAGAGTATTTATCAAGTTATGTTTATTGGGCCCGTTTCGAGTCTCTGATTAAGAATTTTCCAAAGATGTTCAATGGGGTTGATGTCTGGTATCTGATGAAAAAATTTAATAAATTTAGGAATGTTATTTAAGATTCATAGCCGTATATTTTAGGATATATGCTAGGGGTCATTACCATATGTAAAATCATAATCACTATGAAGACCTGTTTTTCTCTCGCTAGACCGCATATTATTTTTCAAAATGCCAGTACAAAGCTGATTATTCATTATTTTATCAATTCACATAAAACTATAGACCCCCTAGGCCCTCATACAAACCAATACTCCATGTTTCATTTTTGGATGCAAAGTTCTTGAATGACTTTCTGTTGTTTTTTTTTTTTTTCATTTTTTCGCTTATTGTCCGATCCACAGAAAAAAAATGTTAAATTTACTATCCTCGGAAGAAGAAAAAAACTTTTTCCAGTACTTTTTGATTTCGTTTACGTATTTTATAGCGAAGGATGATCATATAAATTTCGATTTCTTTCATTTACAAGGAATATTTTTCGTACAGTTTGGTTGTGGAAACCTTGTTGTCTACATGCCTTTCGAATTGTATCTACAAATATGGCTATAACCTCTGTTTTTTAACTCTGTTGTAAGAATATGCTGTAGTTTTTACTTATTTTTGGATCTTTCTTCACTGAATAGGCGGGAAATCGTCTCCCGACATATAAAATGCAGGTGGATTTTCTGAACAAGAAATTTTATATAGTATTTTAAAAGCCCAAAACCTCCATATAATACACTGCAATATTTAACGGTCTTCCAACCAATATATAAATTTCATTATCTGTTGTGCTTCTTTCGTGTAGCTTTATGATTAATTTTTTAAGAATAACAGGGGTTTTTTTTACTAACGACCCACATCAAAAATTCTGCGTTGTCAAACAAGCTAAAATTGCATTATATCATCGTATATAGACTAGACTTCAAGATAAATGAGGTCACTTATCGACAAATAATTATCCAATACCAAAACACTCATAAAAATTTGCAGCTGTTTCAGTGTAAGAATCACAGAAATAAGTTAAATAAATTAATAAAAATTTGAATAGAATCTGAAAAAAAAATGAATAAATGGAATACCCAATAAAACAAAACTCACTCATTCAGACTGGAGACTGAATTGTAGGGTTAAACATGTTCTATGGTACTCCCCTCAGTGCATTTTGTTGAGTAGAAATTGGATCACTAATTGGATCTAATTGTAATAAGTTAATCAAAATAAACAAGAAGATAAAAGGCTAGATACTCCAATTACAAAAATTTAAAACCAAAATTTTTCTATTAAAATTTTTTTAGATAAAGATTTAAAAGTATAAAACAAAAACATACCCAAATCCAACATTTAAAAAAAAATAAGTCCATTCCTAACAGACGTAAAAGTCAAGTTTTAAAATCTTGTGATATTTGTGATTAAGATTTATAATGCAAAAGGTTTAAGGAACCTTTCAAATTAAGATCTCCAATATCTTGCACTGTTTCCAGATATGATGTGAATATCAATAATACTTAAATAAATTGAGTAAGAAAGAATTTCAAAATTGGGAATATTTAATAAACATCTCATAATCAATACAATCACTAATAGAAATAATATCCAAAGTAATACTAACCTAAAATTTAGTTGTTAAAGATATTTTGAATACATTGAATAAAATACGTGTTTTAAAAAAAGATACAGATGCATAACTATTAATAATGTATTTTTAAAATATTCGAGGCATGAATCGTAATTTGTGTTATCATATTCAATTTTATTGATTAACAGAAAGAAGCTTATATCATTCACGTAAGTAAAAACCAGAATCTAAAGGAAACTTCCGTGATTAAAGTCCAGGCAATGTGACCACGTATGTACATGTGACGCCAAGAAGGGGGAAAACCCAAAAGATTTCCAATCTTTGAAGATAATCGGCTTAAAATGCGTCAGACTACGAATACTGTCTTTATTTGTCCGAAAGCCGATGACCATAGTTTTATGTCACAGTTTAGAGATAGTGTCATTTGAAAATAGGGTCATACCACACTTACATATCTGAGATATGAATCTCTTTTTATTCTTATTGTATTATTTGTTACTTACTGAATATTTATATGTAATTTAAAATCGGGGGAAAGAAAATGTGTGAAAGAATGTTCTTAAAATTTCATGAAAAATACGAAAAGTAATGAGTAAAAAAAACTTTCACATGGCTAAGTTTGTGTAAATCAATAATATAATAAATTAATTCCTTTAGATAATAAATAATGCAATACATTAAAATTGCTTAAATTACTGTAAGTGAATCATGTAATTAAGTTCATGCAAATGAATCATATTATAAATTAATATCTCTTAAGTAAAAAATATTTTCCTATTTTAAAAATAATAATAAAAATATGTGTGATTTAAATATTCAAAGCCAAAACTTTCACGCAATTATATGCATATATTTCACGGGTAATTAGATTCAATGTAACTTACAAATAACGAAGTTCGCATAAAAATTACTTCACTCATGAAAGAATGAAAAACTAATTTCTTTATTTCATAACTATCCAAAAAAGAAAACATTAAACATTAACAATATAATTTAACATAACAAATCATATAAATGCATTTTCAGTAGTTTATCGTATAATTTTGTATTCACAAACTTCGACTTAATCATAGGGGTATCGTATAATTAAATAAATAGATAACGATATTACGAAATATGATGACTAAAAGCTATTGGTTCACTCCAAAATAACTATCAGAATTTACTCGGGAGAGCATGCACGTTTTAAGTACATTTTCAATGATCAGATTCCTTTAGACTGTCCAATATTGCTTCGAGCGAAAACTATCGATTTGTGATTATCGGATAAACTGCCAACACCACGTGATACAGCCTCTGAGATATTTAGAAAACTCTCTCTTCCCACAGATAATGATGCCTCTGTGGCTCAGACTATCTAATATCAGTCATTACAGAGTCCTAGGAGAGCCATTTGATTAATCACAGACGCCCCGCATAATCACGTTGCAAATCTTTGCTTTGGCATCTCTTCTTAGATTCCGTTTTGTCACGCAATCGAGTTTTGAATTATTGATTGAAGGTTTCGCTCAGATTTAGAAAAACAAACCGCTCTTTCAAAATATTGAAATCGTTACTCCTTAAGTCAAATTATTATTGTAAAGCTAGATTTACAGTTTTTCAATAGTTTAATGAGGCATGATTTTCCATACAATTAAATGTATTCTAAACAATCATTGCTTTGAGTTCAAAAATTGAATATTGTTTTATTCTCTTATATATTAAGTAAAAATGATTGAAAAGAGGGTCAAAGCATCGATTATAATAAATATCAATAATAAACAACAATAATAATAAATAGAACAATTACATGTAATTATAATAAGTAACATAAATGATACATATTAAAAAGTAGCAACAATGATATTTGTACATAATAATAAGCAGCAAAAATGGCACATGATAATAACTACAGTAGCAACAATGATACACAACAATAATAAAAAATAGTAACAGAACTAAGTTTTCGTATAATTTTGGGGATGACATTCTTTTAAAAATTTAGACCTCTTCTTGTAATCCTTTGGAGAAATTACAGCAAAAAGATTCAATTCAGATATGAGTTATATTTGTAATATTATTTTATATATTTTATTTTAATCTTTTTGTCAGAATTTAAAAATATTGTTTTATCTTTGTTTCGAGTAGTGGTATAGCAATTGTATCAACATTAAATGTTGAAATTAATGAAGAATATAAAAAATAATTAATGGTGAATATCTTTATCGAAATCCCTAAAAAGGATTTAATTAGCTAATATTATGAATCTTTTTTACATAATGTTTTGAGTAAACATATGTGCAATTTTTTCTATGTGGTTTGAAATTGTGAATTTGTATTCAAAACCTGTCCTTGTAATTCAGTCATCAATTTCGCTTTGCAAAATGAAAACTTGTATTTAGATATGTTATTGATATGTTTTTGTAAAATTGGTAAACTTAAACAAACTTTAAATCAAGTTCCATCATTTGCTTTTTATGATTCAAAATAGGATTTCTATTACGAAACATTCTATTTTAAATAAAAATGAATATAAATAAATTATAAGAGATGCTATTTTTACATATAGGCATTTTTTGTTGCAAAGATTAATATTTCGTTTAGAAAACTAAAGTATTAATATCCACATATTGGTATTTAATTAAAAGAGTTTTAAAAACAATTGCAATATAGTTTTTTGTGGATAAAATACGAAAGAAACTGGTCTCAATTTCAAAACAGAGTTCCATTCTAGTATATAAAATACTCATATTTATACAAAATATTTAAATTTCACTTTTCGCAAGAGAACACACACACACACACACATATATATATATATATATATATCGAAAAATATTCCGAGCTTTCCTAGTAATAATAAGCTTCCTTTTAAAATCAACACTATAGGGTTGGTAATTCGTGAAAAAAGCGGCTCACTTAACTATACACGAACTTGCATCTCTTTCAAAAAAGGCTGCTAGAGCTTTACAGGCCGAAATCTTTAAAAGTTTAGATCCTTTGTTTATCCCTCCACTGAGCAGTAAGGAATAACAAAAATTCCTCCATCTGGTATTTCTCAGAAATTTTTCAACCTCTTTGCAGCTTTAGATTTTTTTTTAAACCAAAACTTTCGTTTTTGGAGAATAAGAAGAGAAAGGAAACGAAAAGATAAAATGTTTTCAAGAATATTTCAGACGGAGTTAAGCAAATTTTTTAAGAAATAAAAGAGTAAATACGATATTTTGGAAGAAAATGAAATTTTAAAAAGAGGTTTAAATATTTTGAAAAGAATTGTAAAGTAGAGAAAGTATCTTTGAAAGATTATTTAGGCTATTACGTAACTTATATTGAACTATATAGCAAACATTTCATAATATTTAGTTCAAAGCTAATATTATATATGGCATTTGAAATACAAAATACCAGTGTTTCACTTTATTATATAAAGAAAGAATTAACCTATTATACTTTTATAATAGTTAAAGTGCTTACCTACTTATTAGATAAATTATTACAATAAAAATTAAGAAATCTATTTTGATAACAGTTATGATTTTATAGCCATTGAATACAACTATTAAATTTTTCGACTTAAAATGTAAATATTTACAACTATTTTTAAAAAATTTTGTAGTTTTATTTCTTAAACTGTTTCAAAAGTAGTTCATCATTTAAACATATAAATCACGTATTTTTAAATCCGAGTTTATAATACTTTATAAGTACTAACATGTTTTTAAAATGTTTTTATGAATAATTTCAAAATTATGGCATTATAAATTTCCTACAAACTTATTTTGGATTTCGTTTTTTTAAATTATTAACTTTTTTTTATTATGCCTATATATAAGTGATTTTTACATTTTCGGAATCGAAGCATTTATTCGTGTGTCACGTGTGTGTTGTATGTCTGTGTGCGTGCGTGCGTGTGTGTTTTTAATTTTAGAATATTACATCTTAAAAGTAGTTAAGAAATAAATTATCAAACTGAGCTGTGAATATGCTGTTGTATATAAATATTGTTACTGCTAATTTCGTTTAATAAAAGGAAATTGCTTTATATAAAAACATATCTAATAACGAAGTTGTTTTTACAATGTTGTCATAACTAAACATAACATGATTTTTTTCTGCCTGTGTTGTCCTATTCTATGTATTTCTACGATAGATTTGTGTTTTGGGTCTTATAGTTCTTGTTACCGAATTCCTCTTACTCATTCTGTTGTACTCGTACATATTTATATTTCTACCTATGGTAGTATGCTGTTGTTTTTGTTGCAAATCTCCGAAGATCAGCAGGATTAAGTCCAAGGTATTTATTATTCACTCATATAAAATCCAAAACCTTTGATGGATTGGCAATAAGATCCTGTTTGGAAAACCCCAAACACTCGAGAATATGGCCAGGATATACTTGGCTAAAGTAACATTTGGTGCAGATTGAAAATGACTTGTTTGCATTAAAGTATGTCAAATACCTAAAATGTCTACTGAAAAAGTAAATCAAAATGATTTTAGAATATAGTTTGCCAGTAAAACGGCTGCTCTGAAATAAATTAATAATCTGAAATAATTCATAATTTACGGATAAATCGGCTTATTGATAAATTGTGAATTTTAGTCTCAAATTGTTACCGGTTAACTCTACTTTGTTTTTACCGGTAATAAGTAAGTTGTATACATAACTATTTATAATACACTTTTCTTTTGACATCCAATTACAGTTCCGGGAATGAGAATTTGTTGTTCAAAATAAAAGCGTAAATACAAAATAGGGATAATAGCCTTTGTTGCTCCATATCCTCCATCAAGCAATCAATACAAAAATTTTAAAAATAAAATCGCTAAAACAGAATTGGAGTATTTTCAGCAGGTGAATATAGTAATGGGATAAGACGTATTCAAATAGTGTATGATTCTTTAAACATGTATTTAACCAACAAGTGTAAAAACTGAAAGAGCTTTTTCGTGGCCGAGGGATTTTGTACATAAATACGAGCACATCAGAATTACGAAATCAAAGAGTTGAGAAGCTATATTTCTTATGTGTATATGTTTAAAACAATATTGACAAATTAATTCCTACTCAATTACATTTTTTAAAAAAAATTTCATTGTAAAAATTATTTATTATATATTCATGAAAATTTCCATGCACATTTTATTACTTTTTCATATAAAAAAAATTGCTCATCTCTATACTATACAATGGAAAATTATTCATTACTTAATTTTTCACGTATTATCATCTATACATTATTTACAATTCGTTGAAAAATTATTGAATTTTATTTATGTTCCAAATACAGTTTTTTTTTTCATTCAATTTTGTCATACTATACAAAAATCAAATAAAATGTGTTAATATAAATTTTTGTTTTATATTCGGGGTTTAAAGAATTCCCGGAATTTTGTCAGTATATTAGTGTTGTTTGAAACTTTTACCGGTTATATGAAAGGTGTAAATTTACTTCCGGTAACACAGCCGTATCAGATGGCTAGGATTCTAAAATAGAATCTTTCAGCTGAAAAAGTTTTCCACTATTACCTCCTGACAATGACATAGACAGGTACACAACAGAAAGAGTTACATAACAAGACAAAGACAGAGAGAGAACCTCAACGCTTAAACCTTAGCAATGATCGATTACAACGGTTCAACTGATGTCATTCCTTGTCAGAACAAATAAATAAATGTGTCTTTAAAATCACTTTACCGGAATGCGCTTCCTTTGGTGGAATTTATACCGCAAGGTATTTGCAGTAAATAACTTCACTTAATCAAAGTAGAGTTTCTACGAAACTAAATAAATTGTGAAGCTTTACAGTTTGTAACTTATTTAAGAAGGGCCCTTGAGATAAATACGTTTGTTCACAGAGAATGTGGATCGCAAAACCTAATCTAAACCTTATATCGAATCCAATAAACACTGCTTGTTGAACTTGATCAAACAATACCGCCTGAAGCCAACCTTTGCTAGGTAAGTTCAATGCTTTGAAGAAGAATTTTATTTCTTATCTAAGGAAATTCAAGAAAGCAATCGTGGAACGCAGTATATATTACATCGAAATTCGTGGAAGCAAACTTTGTTTACTCAACGCCGATTTATCCTTTAAATGAATGCAATATTGAATTCTCTCTCTCTCTTCCTTGTATTATTATTTGAAGTTGTTATTTATTTTTCGGTGTCTTAAAATGTATTCCTTACTTTTAGAGAAACAAAAATCGAACTTCTTGGTAAATATGATACGTATGAACCTGCGTATGAAAAATAAAATAATACGAACCGTAACAGCAAATTATCCAAAACTTTCATTCCAGATCATTAATGTAACCTTTATTTGACTTATGACAAAAATTGTTAAAAAATATGAGAAAGTATCTTTGATATTTGTTAAATATCTCTTTGAATTATGGTTAAAACGAGTATAATGATGTACTTTGTCTAACTTAATTGGACACATATGAGGGAACTTTTATTCGTTGCTGTAGATTTTATTTATTATATTATAATATGCTTCGAAATAAGACTACAAGTATAAAGAAAGACAAATGCTGGGAAACTACTTGTTTGAGCAAAATTAATTACATTTTCTAAAAAAGAAAATGAGACACGAATTTGCTCATTGTTTTTCTTTCCTACTGTAAGCAATTGAAAGAACCAATAAAACACCATTAAATAAGAAAGAGGAAAATGGAAGAAGAAGAAATGAATAGAAGTTGTTTCCTAAAGATTATCTGTAAATCACATGGAAGTAAATTAAAAGTGACTGTTTTATGAAAACATATTTGTTAGAGCATTTTTATATCTGCTTCAGTTACAGTTATTTCTTCAATTAAAAGAATTTAATTTTCGTAATTAGTGTACAGAAAATTTAAATTTGAGCTTTTCGTTAAATCGAGAACATTATTAAGCTCATTAGCTTATGAAGAAGTTACTAATAAGTAAAAATTCAAAGCTAAATTTCGTACTCTAAAGCGAAGGTGAAAATATATATTGTGTAATGAATTAACTAAATAAAAGGATAGCTGAAGTAATAGTGTGTAAGACCTCAATACCATTATTTCGAAACTTGGACAAAGAAATGATTCATTCACACAAACTGAGTCACATTAATTATTAAAATACAACATAAGTGTAAAGTTGTTACATTTTATGGCTTAGTGATTAATTATTAAAATTGATATATATTTCTTATTCAAGCTCATACGAGCTCACATAACACTGCGAGTTAGAAACAAATAAAAGTTCAAATTCAGCTTCATCTTTGTTTAAACTGTGCCTTATTCCGTTCAAAAAAGGTCACTGAATCATCTAATTCGATTGTTCCATAGATAGCAGAAAAAATGGAGTATTTTACTTATTGTTTTAAGATGGAAAAATGTACGGAAAAAAATTTCTAACATATGCTGAGATGTGGATGATTACTGAGTGTTATCAAAGTAATATTTATATATATATATATATATATATATATATATATATATATGGGGAGCCCTATTTACATGGAAAACCAGAGTGTATTATCAATAATCAAATGAAATCACAATAATTTGTATGAAATTGAATAAACAGATTAAAAATAATATAACATTTTGTTTAAAATTTATAATTAAGTATACTAATTAACTTTTTTTTTCAATTTCCTTCCGTATTAAAAGAGGATTAGTTAATATACATTCTACTTTTATTAAGGATTCATTACGGCATTATGAGGAATCTTAACTTAATATCTCAAAGTTTTTGTTTAAAATGTATGAAGAATTTTACTTAATATCTGTGAAGAGTTTTATTTAATATCTATGAAAAGTTTTACTTAATATATATTATTAGTTTTAGGTAATATATATGAAGAGTTTTGCTTGATGAGGAAGTTTAGTTAATGTTTATGTGAAAGAATCTTAAATTTTACCAAAATGAAGGTATTTTAACTACTTCTTTATACATTAAATTTTAAGGAAAATTATGCTATATTAAACCATCCAAAAAAGGGTATCATTACAAAACTATATACTCTATAACAAAAGCAACGACACACCAAGAAGGAGTTGTCCGAAGGATTTGGCGGCAGTGGAAAATTATGCACAGAATAGAAAATAGTTAAAACTTCAGAAAAATTGAATGATTTATTTCAGAGTTACATAGTTACAAAATAACGAGCTCATTAAGGTTTTGACCCACCTCTAGCCTGGATGCAGGTAACCACACGACGTGGCATAGAGTGATAAAGCTTCCTGATGATCTCTTGCCAAATTTGCTACAATTGTTGGGCGAGGTCATCAACATTCCCTGGTAGATACATTCGCCTTCTCATCATATCCTAGCCATGCTCGATTAGACAGAGATCCGGCTGGTCAAGGAAGAGCGTTTGACAAGCTCATAACAACACATGCCGTATGTGGTCTGGTAATATCTTGCTGAAAAATGAAGCCAGGGTACTGCTAAAAGAACGGTAGCAAAACAGGTCTCAGAATGTCGTAGACGTACCACTGTGATATAAATGTACTTCTAATGATTACCAAAGAGGTCCGGCTATCAAGGGAAATGGCACCCCACACCAAAACTCCGGTTGAGGACCTATGTGGCGTGCAATTGTGTAAGCAATATCGGGTCGCTGCCCTGGGCGTCTCTAGACACGTCTTCCATGATTGTCAGGACACAGTTGGAAGCGGGATTCGTCACTAAACACTGTACGTCTCCAGTCAGCTTCATTCCAACCTGATCGAGCCAAATACCACTGTAATCTGGCTCGACAGTGTGCAGGCGTGCGTGGCAGGTGACGTAGCAGTCGGTACGAACATAGATTTCTCTCTATCAGCCATCTGTGAATGGTCATGGTGGACACTCGTGTGCGGGTCGCACGTCTGATGGTTCATAACGATCAATCAGGCGCTGTGATAGTTGAACTGACAATCACTCTGTCCTCCCGATCTGCTGTAGTCCTAGGTCGACCGCTACCATCATGACGATGAAATCTGCCATTGTCCACTCATTGTTCCCAGCATCTTCTAATCGCCGTCATTTGCATGTCCTGTCCAAATGACTATGCATACGAAATTTCATTACAATCAGGCAAATCCTTCTTGGTGCGTCGTTTTTGGCAGCATTTTCAATATTTGTATCAGGCAGTTTTTTTTCTATAAGTTTTTGGAAGTAGGCTTACGTATAGATTAATTCATCAATGAATTGATGAAAAACAACTAATCTTATTTTTAAACATCCAAAAATATCAATGAACTTTGATTTCAAACTTGACAAGAAAATATAACATTTTAGCAAATCATGAAACATCATATCGAGTATAACAGGTTGATTGAAAAGTTCCCGGCCAGACACATAGATGGCGTTACTAGAATTAAATCCATATGTTTTTTAGTTAGCCCTAACCCTCAAAAGATGCGTGTATAAATTTGACAGCTGTCGGATCATTAGTTTGTGAATTATAGCATTTTGAGTGAAGCAACTTTTGTTAATATGAAAAAAATGGATAAAAAGGAATTCCTCTTTTGGATAAAATATTGCTTTTTGAAGGGAAAAAATACAGTTGAAGTTGCCGAGTTTCCGGACATTGGCCCAGGGAAATCAACCATCAAGGATTGGTATGCTAAGTTTAGACGTGGTGAAATGAGCACCGAAGACGGTGAACGTAGTGGACGCCCAAAAGAGGTTGTTACCGAAGAAAACATTAAAAAAATCCACAAAATGATTTTGAATGACCGTCAATTGAAATTGAATGAAATAGCAGACACTCTAAAGATATCAACTAAACGTGTACATCATATCATTCACGAATATTTGGGCATGAGAAAGCTCTGTGCAAAGTGGGTGCCGTGCGAGCTCACTTTTGACCAAAAACAACGACGAGTTGATGATTCGGAGCAGTGTTTGAAGATGATCAAGCGTAATAAACCCGAGTTTTTGCGTCGATATGTGACAATGGATGAAACATGGCTCCATCATTTCACTCCGAAGTCCAATCGACAGTCATCCGAGAGGACTGCACACGATGAACCCGCTCCAAAGCGTGGGAAAACGCAACAGTCAGCTGGCAAAGTTATGGCTTCTGTATTTTGGGATGCGCATGGAATAATTTTCATTGACTATCTTGAAAAAGGAAGGACCATCAACAGCGACTATTACATAGCGTTATTGGACCGTTGGAAGGACGAAATCGCCGAAAAACGGCCGCATTTGAAGAAAAAGAAAGTGCTGCTTCACCAAGATAATGCACCGTGTCACAAGTCAGTGAAAACGATGGCAAAAATCCATGAATTGGGCTTCGAATTGCTTCCTCATCCACCGTATTCTCCAGATCTGGCCCCCAGCGACTATTTCCTGTTCTCAGATCTCAAAAGAATGCTCGCTGGGAAGAAAGTTTCGTCAAATGAAGAGGTGATCGCCGAAACTGAGGCCTATTTTGAAGCAAAGGACAAATCGTACTACAAAAATGGTATCGAAAAGTTGGAGGGTCACTATAATCAGTGTATCACCCTTGAAGGGAATTATGTTGCATAAAAAAAACTAATTTTGCCAAAAAAATGTGTTTTACTATGGTAGGATGGGGACTTTTCGATTGACCTGTTATTTCTGCCCAACAGAATGTGTAAAAACTTATGTATAATGCATCAAATCACATAAGAATAAACTGCTTCATCCTGAACATTACTGCAATGGTATTAGAAGCGAAAAGACACGGTTGCTGAATAGCGTTTGATGGAAATTCTTGACGTAAAGGAAAAAGTTACAAACAAAATATTTTCATCACTTTTCATCGTGTCTGAAACATTTCAACCGGATAGCTCCATGGGACGAAGAGTTATTAGAAATCCGGTGAAATGCCCCAGAGTGAGTGATGTTGTCAGGGGCTTTGAATGGCACTTAAGAGTAGTATCTACGCACGTTTCAAACTAATGGAATTTGTTTTAGACGCAGGCCAGGCGGTCGGTACCATTCAGAAACTGAGCTTGAAAACTCGATTATGGTTGCGGAAAATAACCAATGGTTCAGTTGAGATTTTATTTCGTAAAAAAGCATTATAATTTATAAATGTATTGAATAAAACATGCAGCTTCTGAAATGTGACAATCTGATATTGCTCTGCTTCTTATTTTTGAAAATTGGTAGTGAATAAGCCGAATGGTATTAACCATCAACTTTATTTTTAATATTTTTGCAAATTTTAATATTTTTCGTAAAGACGTGTGGCTCTCACGCACAAAATGTAACAATTTATTCTAGTTAAGTATGCTATTTCTGAAATTTGTTAGTACATAAACAAAATTCGTTTAATCCATCAATTTTGTCTGAGAAATGAATAATAAACAAAATTGAGATTGGTTTTGGCTCATTATATTTAAGTTTTAGTCGATATACGTATAAAACTAAATGATGTAACACTTAACAGAAAAGTAGCTACAAAAAAGGTTTTTTAATGCATTTGACTAAAAAACAAAAAAATCAGTGTTCAGGTGATAAATTGTTTCTTATTATCTCTTATACTCCATTTTTGAATAAATTTTTAAAAATTCCAATTTTAATTAATTTTCCAAGACTTCATAAAAAAAAACTTAAAACATTGGAATAATTATTCTCCTAAATTCTCAGAAATTATTCTATTCTAAGAATACATGAAACTGTAAGATCAATATTGCAACTCAGTTCGAAATATTTTCATCCAAAACACTTGTACATTATGAATGTTACCGAATTCATTACGCATTTTTTTTAAATTCCGTGGGAATTAGCTTTTAATTAAAGTTAGCATAGTTCTGAAATACGTTTTGCTTAACTTAAAATGACTTTCGCTTTGAAACTTTCATTGCAAATTTAATTAATTTCGCATTTTCACAATCGTTATTAACTTGTATTGCAGTAACACGCATTTCTCAAGTTGTATTACTACAACTATGCGTGCATACTTGCAATTAAATATATTTTAAAATTCAAGAGTGCATCGACATTACAAATAATTTTATTTCAAATTTCTTCTATTGTCTGTATTCATAAATATAACTTTATAAGTTGTAAGAATTCAGTCTATTATTGCATTTGTAAACTGATGCAAAACAATTGTTTATTTATGTATAAAAAACATCAATTTTTAAATTTTCTTTCATTTTAAATCAATGTTCTTATAACAAATTTCTTATATTAATAAAAAAAAACATTAAATATTCCTTTTTCTTTGTTGTACTTCCTGAAATGTTTGCTTAAAGAAAGAAAATATTTTCTTATTCTTCTACACTTTGATAAAATCGTAAACTTGCGTGTTTTATTGGAATTTGAAATTTTATATGGTTTGGTATTCTTTGTATTTTAATGATTCATACATGAACTATATAATTATAGTAAAAGGAACTTTATTCATGCTTCGGTTTTTTAAATATGCATATATATGATCAAAATAAAAGAAAAATTTTAAAAGATATGTTATAAATAAGAGAGAAGTAGCTAGGTTAATAAAGGGTTCGAACACTTCCATCCTAAATGCCATAATGAGAAAAAAAAATGATTCAAACAAAATAAAACTATCTGGAAGGATAAGAATTTTAATAGCACTGGACAATCGATAATTTTTTCAACCGAGAAAGGTCTTTTCATTCGTAAAATTTCAAAACGTTTCAGAAGAAAAAAATTCACATGTTTCAGTTTTGAAGAGTCTTAAATCAAATACTAAAATAAACTTCAAACTTTATAAAAATGGAGGAAACACCAAAGTTATTGAAATATCGAGAAAAAAGACTGAAATGGGATTAAAATGTCATGTCAAGACACGATGAATGGAAAAAAAATTATTTTTTCTGATGAAAAGAAACTTAACCTTGACAGTTTTGATGGCTACAAACACTATTGGCATGACTTGTGGAAGGAAGAAAAATTGTTTATGTCTCCAAATGTGAAGACGATGAGTAAAAAATTGCTTGGGGCCTTTAGTGTCATGGCGGATTGTACGAGTTACTACAAATTTCGGGACTGTGGACTTTGCACAACATACAGCTATGCTATATGATCATCTAATAGCATTTGGATCTTTATTAAGTGGTGCTAACTGGATATTTCAGGTGGAGAATGTTTCTTGCCATCTAAATACATCCAGGCATGATTTTAAAAAGGAAAAATTTATGGTTTTGCCTAGGTCAAATCAAATTCCAAAACTGAGCCCCTTGGAAACCCTTCGAGGTATATTATGTCGCAAAATGTATGCTATTAATAATCAGTTTTTATCATCCCATAGACTGGAGGAAGCCATAGTTAAAGTATGGTAAGATATTTCTGAAACTGAACATAATCATCTAGTCATTCCAATGAAAAGCTGAGTGTTTAAGATTATCTGGAGGAATGGAGGACCAATATCATATTAATATTCATGCTTTTGTTTTTAGACAAGTGATCTTATAATTTGTTGACAGAGATTTTTCATTTATTTCTAATATTTTGTTAACTAAACCTTATATTACATTATTTAAAATTATGAAACCTAACTATAATAAATACATGTTTTAATGTCATATTTCATTTGTTAAAATTCTACTTTTCACCTTCATTTATTTTATAATTTTAAAAATCAAAATCTTCCTACTATTTGTTAATGGACTGTAAGAATAGTTACAATAATTTCAACTACATGTGACCACATTTTTATACAGTTGGTATGTTATTTTTAAGCATATTAAAATATCATTATGCAAAATTGTTACAGTTCTTCAACAAAATATCATAAGATATTTGAGGTATAATATCTAAAATTATATTTAATTCTGATATAAATTTTTCTTCCGAAAGTTACAATCATTGTTTTCTTCTTTCAACCTTTATTTTTAACTGTATACCAATAAATTTCATTTAGTCCTTTCTGATATTTCTGATAGTTTTATCAATGTGATATATTATAAGATATTTATGTACAGGAATTAAATATGTGTTTTGTATTCAGTATTAATTTTTAACCCTGATTTATTCAGTATACTTATTTTTAGAGTCGTTACATATTATCAAAGAAAAATATATGTATAGAACTGACATCGTTATATCATTAAACTACTGTTAACTGCTGTACTACTTGTGTTATTCCATTTATTTATCCTGTGGACTAATATTAAATTATTATATTTGTATAATAGTTGTAAATAGGTTGAATGAATTGTTAACGAATTTTATCATAATAATGAAAGACTTAATTTTAAGAATTCGTTATAGCTCATCAAATATTCTATTTGGACTAAAGTTTTCATTTAATTTATTCTCATAGTTGAAAATATGAATAAAAGCACTTAAAAGCGCCTTATTTCATATTCAGCTCAAGCAATTTCATCTTGAAAAATGGCTGCCTTTAATCCTTTCAAATGTTCTAACACAAAACGCAAGACTTTCAAAATATTTACAAATGGGATTAAGTTTAATTGAGAAGAAATGCAAATACAGGGTCTCTAGTCCGCCTTTATTACAGAACAAACCACAAGTTAAAAAGTTTTCAACTGAATATACTGGAATATAATGGCATTATGGTGGGAGATAACTGCTTTTTGAAAAGCATTCAGAGAATAACTACTTCAAGGAATTTATCAAAAGTTTGAAATAAAAGAATCTCTCAAGTCAAAAGACAGGTTTGGTAACTGAGCGAAACTATGCTGATATAAACGGTAGCTTGCTATTTTAAAGTTAATAAGTTTAAAAAGAAACTTTGATTGAAGAGAATAAATGATTCTACATACATATAATTAATATAATTTGAAAGAATTTTTTTTCCTACCTCTTAATCACAATTTGTGATTAATTATCTTCAAAATAATTTGTTAATTATTGTAACTACAATCCTTTTATTTAAAATATAGCTTATTTAAATAAATTTTAATTTTTCATGTTAATAATAACTTATATTAAAAATAATTACTTTTTATTACATTACTTAAGCTTTCTTATTTGACCAATAAACTGTAAAAATCATTTAAAATCATCTAACAACATTAATAATAACAGCAACAATAATTTTAGAAGAATACGTGAATTTCGAAAAGATTAGATTGAAAAAGAGTAATTACAGCAATCGAATTATCAACTGAAGCGGTTACAGTTACTGGAATGTGACGTATGCTGCAACTTAATCATTATTATGATGTCACATCTGTCAAAGAGCGTTTTTTTTTGAGCTACAAAAATATTTAAAAACTAATTTCATCATCAGAAAAACCAAACGACTCATTTACAAAATTTTGATTGACCCACTCTGTTTACGGTGCTGAAACAGGGGAAATGATTGAGAAAGCTATAGATACTCTTGCTGTATTTGAAAGAGGAATTTTGAGAAGCATACATATTGCATTAAAATTAAATTTGTTAATTATTGGAGAAGAACCAATTCGGAAATTTACAAACTATTTAAATAGCCAGATATTATTGAATTTATAGCAATACAGATGATTAAATGTGCAGGAGACTTAATAAGATTGGTTGACAATCGAGCCACTAAAAGCAATTTGGTACCCGAAAAGAGGGGGAAAGACTTGAAAACTATTACAGGGACCAATTGGAAAACCTTAGCCAAGAACGGAATGGCATGAGGAAGGCAAGGCCTATAAAGGACTATCTCACCAGTGAAGAAGAAAAAGAACAAAAGTCAAAATTGCAATGAGAAGTTTTTGCTAAAACATTAGTTACATACAATTAGAATAGTGGTATCGTAAAAATGTTTGTTATGAACTGCGAATTTAACATTCTTCTTATCCTGAAATCCATGTACATTTTGTTCCTCAGCCGTATATTTTCGGATGAAATAGCTCGATATGCCCTTCTTTAAACATTTTTTACTTAATTTGTGACTTATATTGTTATTTGTGTAATAATGGGGTCCAATAAATACTCGTACAAGCACAGTTTTATATATGAGAATATGAAATCGAATTTGGAGTGGGTGGGACAGGAAAGGTTTGTTGGTGATGAATATTGAAGATTTTAAATCATAGTTAAATGATGAGAATATTGCCCGAGGCAATCTCCTCGTGAATTTCCAATTTTGAAAGTTCTCTAAATTCAGTTTCAACATGCAAATTTTCTACTTTTCATGCATCTCATATTCAGAAATTCGTCTTTAAAGAGTATTTTAATATGACTTTATCTTAAATTGATTCTTTTTTTTTCATTTTCAAGAATTTTACGTTGTTTCTAAGAGAGAGAGAGAGGCTCCTTACTTTCTTGTACAAACTTCCTCTTTTGTAATTAAATGCATACCTTATCAGAATATATTAAAACTTAAAAAACAATATTTTCATCCGATGTATACTTAAATTTCGAATATAATTAAAATTACTTTATTCCATCGATTATAATATTTTGAACTTTGATTATCTTTCTAAGCAACATCTATCCTTTCCACAAAAAAGAGCATTTTTACGTTAATGAATTTCACATCGATTATTTAATGAGAAAAAATGCTAGAGCATTTTTCTTGCAATTCGCAACAATTGACTATAAAATATAAACTTACAGAAATATTGTAAAGGATATTCTCAATATTTACGATGAACGAAGAATATCAAATCCAAAATTTATATTTCAATCTTTTACAACCCATGATTTTCTTTTCAAAGAAGTTCTTTACAAAAATCGATGAGATATATTGTCATTCAAGGCACGTACAAAACAAATTGCTATCTTACAATGACAATGTTTGAACCGGGGGTTTTTGACACTACATTTGATTCAAAATGCATTTGGCATTAATTTTCACCTACTTTTTCTTTTTGTAACATTATCATGTGATTTAATGTTATGTTGTATATTTAAATAAAAAAGCTGCTTTAGATTACTTAATTTCTTAAATTATGCATGCCTAATAATTATAATGTATTTCTATAAATGAGTACTTCGTTATTACAGCAACATAAAATGACAATCTACGTATATTAAATGAGAAGAAAAATTTATAATTAAATTGAATAATATTCCTATTTTTTATTGTCTAATCACAGTAACAAAGACAAAACAAAAATTTAAATATTAAGAAACAAAAAATTTTACGAGAATGCTAACTTTACAAATCAATAATTTCACAAAAAGTAATTTTCAGGACTACAACTGTGACTCAAAGAAATAAAAACAGTTTTAAGAAATTTTTAAAAGAATATATCTTCATAAAAACCTACATTCGCTTATTTTGTGTGTGTGAAAAAGGAAACACATGTAAAATTATATGTGTATAAAATTAAATTTTATTCTTAACAACATATAATTTTTTCATGTTTCTATATTCCAACATACTAAGATTTATTTCTTCATTTTTCTTTATCCTTATTTTCTAAAAATTATGTTTCTATGTTTTAATACTTTAAGATTTAGTTTTCTGTGCTATAATATACTAAGATTGCTTTTTCCATGTTCTAATATTCAAAGTTTTATTTTTCGTGTTCCAATATTCTAAGATTTATTTATTTTTAATTCAGGTCGCTTCTCCGACAGATTTGTTGCATGCTGTCATAGCTCTGTACAACACGTGTCTCCCAGATGTTACAGTACAATCTTTGTACAGAACAGTCTGTGCTGAAGGTACAAAAACGCTACTTCTGCTTCGAGACACATCCGGTAAGTTTTATTGATTTTTTTTTTTTTTTTTTCATGAAAGAAAAAGTATCATTTTTCACAAAGAAGGAAAAGAATTAGGAACAATATTTGTAGGGTGTAACTCAAATTTTAAAAGCATGATATATATATATATATATATCATTGTATGTAGTGTGCATTTTTACCATTTCGCTGTCAATTGTCAACAAACGTTATTTATTATATAAAGTAAAAAAGAAGTAGTAGCTCAAATAAAAATTTATTTGTCACGTGACTTAAATAATAATTAATATGTATGTTATTTGAAGTCACATAAAAATCATAACACCCCCCCCCTTAGGAGTTAAAACTTGTTTAGCATTCAAATATTGAAATACTATGTAAATTAGCAAATGGTCAGTATCAACAATAATAATCATATTATACAGGAACTTTTTAATTAGTAAAATCTTTTTTATTCCTTACAAAAGATATACTGATTCATTGTAATAATAATTTAAGAAAAACTTATGGCTTTCTTTTGATTACTTTTTCGAATAATATTTTACAATATTTAACTTTAGTGATGAAGCTTAAAATTTTATACTAAAAAAGTTTTTAATTAGTTTTTAGTGGACCAAATTTAAAAGCTAAATTAATTGAAATTGTTTCGTTAATTTAAATTGTTTTCGTAATAATTATTTGCCCCATTTCATTTCATTTGATTCATTTCAAATATATCTGAGGCTTTTTCCCCTTTATAATAAGTATTTTTGAAGAAAAGAAAATTCCGTAGAATTAAAAAGTGAAAACAAAACATTTTAACTGTTTTTACTTAAAAAATTAAATTAAGTTACACTATATTATGGTCTTAAAAAATCTGAATCATTCATAAGAAATGAATCTTTAAATCGTATTTTTTGAATTGGCAATTTCAATCAAAGCGAAATTCCGAAAATACGAATAGCAATTGATTTTTCAAAAAATGACAAACCATTTTTATTTTAAAACAACAACATTGAGTTTATTTGCAAAAAAAAATTATAGTTTCTTAAACTACCACAAAAGAATATAACTGAGTTAACAGCTATCATCAATGTTTATAAAAATGACTACATTAAAACTTATTATTACTTCAGATAATAGATCAATAAAGTACTCTAGTATTTTCGAACAGTATTACTTAAATTCAAATATTCATTTTATATGTCAGTAATTTGAAAACAACTCTTTAACTTAGAAGTTTCCCAAATTACATAAAATCTCTATGAATTCAACTTAAGGAACATGTTTACTTCGAAGTCAACGAGTATTCTCAACAAACAGAAGAAAAATTACCTTCCTTTGCTCATCCATTCATTGGAAATTCCTTGAAACTTGTATAATTTAAGTCAAGTTGCTAACTAATGTACTCTTTTCACGAAAAGATTTAATTTCCTGATGACAGCAATTGCTGCAGATTGAATTCATTTGTGTTTGGAAACACTTGGGAACGCATCTATAAATTACGCGCTGCGCTTCAGTTCCTTTAATGAATCAATTCTTGAACAGCAGAACTCGATGTTTCAATGAAGCCTTGGTCATTAACACTGAATTTATTCAATTCACGCAATTCCAGCAATAGACGTTATGAATGCAGATTAATGTAGGAACACAGCGCTGATACATCTAATGCTCAGTAGCAGATTGTAAACACTACATAGAACAAATTTGGCTTGGAAAATTCTGTTAAATGTTTCATTAAAGTCTTACAGATCATCATTGATAAGCAGTACTTTAATGAATATATAAATATTTTCATATATATCCTCCGAAAACACATCCAATTAACTTCTTCCAGCAATATATTCCGGTCGATGACTCAGCTCTTAAAATACGAATGGTTAATTATATTTCAAATGTCATATTTCAGGAGAATAATAAATTTTATATAAATTTTTTTCTTATCGTATCTTAAAAAGTTTCAACTTCACACAGAATAGATATTCTTTTTTTAAACTCTTACATAAGTAATTTTGAAACATGAGCCTCAAAGTTATTCAATAACAAAAAACATAGCACTCAGATATTAAACTTAGAGAAATTTGGGCAAACATACGATTTTTATCTTAGAAATGAATAAAATGTATAACAATGTTATACACTGCTATTCATATACATTCGCTATATATATCATAATTTTTATACAAATGATATTTAACTGACGTTTATTAAACAATGGATTTAATTATCGGCAATATTTCTAATGATTTAAAAATTACATCTGATTAAAGAGAATAGGGATTTTTTATACAAAATAAATACACTAAAATAAATACAAAATAACACTGGCGTGCAAATATTAAGAATGAAGTCGAAAAATTAGCATATCAGCGGAACAAAATGGCAGAGCGTACTGAAAGACCAATCAGGAGATTAACTAGGGTAGCACATGCTCAGATATGCTGTTAGACATAATATGGGAGTGTCGGAGTGGGATAAAGCACGCCAGCGGTGTAAGATCAGCATTTCTGGGAAAGTGATTGCACGGCGTATATCAGTTTAGAAGACGTTGAGTTGCTACCATAGTGTGAAATGTCGAACAATCAATCTTTTAGACGACAATTGGATGACTTTACCTGAGGTCGAATCATAATAAAAATAGAGGAAGGTCGAAGTGTGACAAGTATGGCTGCAGAGTTCATGACTTAGGAGATAATTTCAAACTACAGGAACAGCTGTCCAACAGTTCAGCAGTGGTCGTCCACGAGCAACTACGAAAATATTTTAAACATTCTATATTGCTAAGGCGACCAAATTTTTTTCAATGAGAAGGAGGGCGAAAACAATTTAAGAAAAAAGTAGAGCGTAAATAAATCAAACATATTATTAATTCAAACAAAAATGCACTAATTATTCTTACATCCTTTTTAATTATTTAATTAAACGAGTATTTTTCCATTGAATGAATATTTTTGTCAATGTATCATTTTCCAATAATATATTGGAAATTGAAATTTTGGAGTAGGAAATGTCTTCCATATTGAATTTTATGGTTAGAGTTGCAGCTAGAATATCAACATTTATTCTTGATTTCTCACAAATGTCCAATAATCATTATCAATGAAAAAAATCTTTCAATTGCTGCATTAGTTCCAGGGCAGCACAACGTAAATTCAGCAAGAATAACTAAATTTTCATATGGAGTGTGTTTATTTTTGAAATGATTAAAAATTTCTACTCATCTTTTATCAATTTCAGCATGTTGATTTTCCCATCTTTCTAATTTATCTGAATTTAAATATACATTTAGCCTTCTGATTTCTTCAAACAAACAATCGTCATCGATTTTAATATCAGGCATTTATTTTGAGAACTCGACACAATTATCAATACCTGCCCAATTTACTTGCGATGAAGTCAAAAAGCACCATTGAAAACTATTATTTCCTGTAATATTTGTTTCAGACCATTCTTCGACATATTGGAAACATGTTTGGTAAAAATTCTGCATTTTTTTGGTGCACTTTTCCGTTATGCCTTTTATTTGACTCCTCTAAGTTTCTCTTTTTATTATCAAAGGAATAATTTCTTTTTTCAAATCATTATTTATATTGAAGCACAAAATCATTTAAAATAGGACTAACTTTTGTAGCTGAAATATGTTCACCTTCAATCTTTTGAATAGCTTAGGGGAATATAGATTCCTCTGATTATGTGCAAAATATATTAATATCTCCGATAATTAATAATTGAAAAAAAAAAGATTTCAGAATTTTTGGACATTTGTCTCAACAAAACAAAATGAATGGAGAGGCTCAAATAATTGTAAAATACGCTCTATAGCAAGTGTTAGAGCGAGCATTCTAACTTTT
>BMAW01110696.1:0-16347 GCA_019974015.1 Nephila pilipes | reverse complement strand
TTCAAAACAGAGTTTTTCTTTTAAATTATACCGACTATTTCTCATTTATCTCTTATAGTTTTTTTATATTGGGGCGAGGGACTAACTGCAGTTTGTGGATAAATGTTTAACTAAACATCCTGAAGAGCACAACATCAAGGCGTATAATTAAATGCTTAATATTTGTGCACATAGATGGTAAATTTTTGAAAACAATATCTTACTTTTCGTATTAATATAGAGGAATTAATATCTTTGATAAACTGTATTAAAGAATTAATACTATACATATTTTTATTTTTAAGTCCAAAATACCTGTAACTTGAAAAAAAAAAAACGGAATAAAAATAAATTTATTTTAGTATCCTTTCGTTTATTTTTGCGTTTAATGAAGGTTTTAATGACATTGCAATTTTTTAGGCTCCACCTATTCTCAAAGTTAATGAAGAAAACAACGTAATCTTCAGATACATGTAATTTTATTAAAATTACTAGCACAGTTATTATTATTTTTTAAAGGAATTTCATTACAATTATCTATTGAAGAAAATCATTTGACTCTCAACTATTAAAAGAATACTAATAAAAATAAAAGAAATAGAAATAAATTGAAATACAGCAAACAAAAATAATGTTTAGAAAATACAAATTAATCAACTAAATTAAAAGGAACAAAAAATTATAAAAATAATTTTTTTTAAGAAATAATGAAATTTGAACAAATCGATGAAGTTGAAAAAATAATATATTTTAAAATTATTCAAAATCATTTGTACTTTAAAATATATTTAGATCATTCCTATTACTGAATATTCTAGTACAAAAATTAGTGCTCGATAAGACAAAAAAATTGATGGAGAATTTGCCAATAAAAAAAAAGTAAATTTGATTTAAAGTATTATTAGAAGCTATTTCTTAAGACCTTTTCAAAAAAATATCACCTATCATAACTAGCATTTCATTCCTGAAAATCTTTTTATAAAATTGTCTCCTACTAAATGTCGATTTTTTTTGTCAACAAAAGTATCAGAATTAGAAATAAGATAAGTAAAAATGTGTCCTCCCTTGTGAAAGTTTTCCTATTTAAAATATTTTACCAATTTATAATGAGTAGTAAATGTGTAACTATATTTACTGCTTACAAAAATTGCAATGAGACTTTTTTAAAATTTTAATAAAAGGCATTTTTGATTACAATGAGTGAAGGCTTAATTAAGAGCACAGGGATTTTACACATATTTAGAAATATCAAATGTAAATAATTGCTTCTCAGTTAACCATTTGTGGAACATTTGTTAAAATGCCATTGACTTTTTGTTTTACAGGTAATATATTTTTTTAAAAAAATATTTCAAAATTATTTTCTTGAATTTGTTTTTTTTTTATTAATGTAAATTCTGTATATTCTCTTTTTATATATAAATAAATTTGCGAAGAGATAAACTTACTCTGCTAGTTTTAAGGAAAGGAAAATTCTTAGCTAACTATATGCATACATAAGAACAAACTTTTTTACAATGCATATTCAGCAAACTTTTTATGCTGATATAAGTTTTCAAAGCTTCCAATTTACTAAACTTCTTATAGACGTATTATTTTACAATTCCCTTTTCAGTTTTTTCTTTGTTGTTATCGAAACATCTTCCATTTCATGAATATACAGGCATTCCAACTGAGAAAAAAAAATTATTGTAATCTCCTCAGTTCCAAAACTTTATTTCCATTTATAAAATTTTAAAAGAAAGGTAATTGCTGCAGAACATTTGCAATGTCAAGAACTAATGCCCCAGAGTATTTCTGCAAATTGTTTTCGAAAACAGCTATTAAACTGTTTTCAAAAACATATTTAAACTTATTCATATACATTTAAATGTATTTATTTAATATTTGATAACAGGAACTGGTTCCCGAGTATATTTTTTGTAGATTTCTAAATTGTAAAAGTATAGTGTTTTTTAAATATTTCAAGTAATAATTTTCATAAAATAAATTACTACTAATAATGAGTAATAACCAAGTTGTAATTAAAATGAAGTCGAGAAAAAGTTTTTTTTTAGCCTGAGACGCTGAAACATTGTGGTACTAAATATTGTTTTTTCTTATTAATAAAGAAATAATTAAAAAAGTATTTAAAATGTATTATTTTTATGAATGATCAAACAATTTTTCTTCAAACTGATTTCCACTTACATTTGATTGAAATGAAATTTTTAAAATTTTAATTATTACTAGATAGTTAAGTGTTCATTTAAATATCAATAAAAACATTATTAATGAGAAAAATTCATGTTCATTTAAAATTCACTGATGTTTTATAGAAAGAGAAATCAGAGGATTAATTAGTCTGAAGGAAAATAATTTCATTTTGAGTATTATGATTACTATTAAAAAAAATTAGTCTTCAATTTGATACTTTTATGTGTATTTTCATTACTGGGTATAAGGAATTTCAAGCGCTTCATATGTATATAATAACACTCATTTGTTTTATTAATACACTTTTTAAAAAAAAATGTATCCTATTATACTATCAATAGAATGTCTAATATTAGTAATATTGATACAGATGTATTATAAAAAACAGACTGAATCATTTCATATAAATAACCAATATGCCATGCTACATTCTCTATAATTTTATGACTTTAAACAAATCATTTCTAATTATTAAACATAAATTTTCATTGAATAGTTTACTTTGATTTAATCAAAATGTTGGAATTCAAATTTTTAAGACCAAGGAATTCAATCTGTATAAAAATCGATATTTTAATTTATTAAAATTAAAAAGAAAGAGATTATTAAAAAAGATAGTATTACATGTATTATTACAGATATTAAAAAAGAGATTATTAAAATATTTCAAAGATATATTTAATCCTCCTTAATTTAGCAATAGACATCGCATGTAGATCATTAATAAAGATAATGCAAGATATTCTTTTCACATCAAAACAATTATTTCAATGAACAAGAATTCTACCTAATGTTATATTTGACTCGAATAATTTATAAATGCAATAAGAAAAATATTAAATCACAACAAGCCATCATATTAGGACGCTGTTTTAGAGAAATGAAAGTAGTGTTTTCAGTTAGTTAACTTAAGCCTTATAACGATTTTGCATCAATTAAAAATAATCAGCCTTTCCCTCAACACATTTATTTGAGTTATTAGTTTAGTTTTTTTTATTAACGAAGCACTAGAAGCAACATGAGGGCTATTGGCGATGGACCTCGTAATTTTGAATCATGGTCAAGTGATGAGCACGATTGTACTTGAAGATTATTATCTCCAATATCTTATGCTATTTATATTATTTTAAGTATGATATATTAATCAATGAAAGAGTATAAATAATTTAATTATTTCTTTAAGAAGTATATATATATATATATATATATATAAGCAGACAAATGATAAAATTTTCATAAGACTATCTTTTTAAATTACTTCCTTATTTTAGTTTAATCCTAAGAGATTTAACGCCCAACCAATTTTCTCGCGAAACCTTACTATAACTTTACCTTTATTCTAGAATATTATACTCATAATTCATACTTGTCGCTATATGATCTTCAACTCGCTGCCACTTTCTCTCTTTGGTCTTTTGTGCTAGTCTCTGCTTACTGGCGCGTTTGTATTATTTTGCTACTCTTCTGATGAATGTGTGTATGGATACATCAGTTTAAATAAATATTGATTGAACGACAAAAGAACTATAATAACTGAACTGAATAACAGATAAAAAATTCATTGAATAATTTACTTCAGATGGTTTTGTAATGTATTTCATTTTATATTTTCTTTACTTTTTCTTTGAATTTTTCAAACACACACACACACACACACACACACACACATAATTGTACAAACACTGAACTCAACTATTCTGAAAAAAAATTTCATACTAATGTAATTATTTACTTTTTTATCTATTTTTTTCTACATTTTTCTTTTTTTATTCGTAACATAGCATTTTTTCTAACCTGAGATGTAAGATCAAGTATGAATTCAAGATTATTTTAAAAATATCTCGCAATGGCTATATGGGATTTTAAGGTACAATCTACATAAAATCGAAATAAGTTTTAGTTCAATTTAATAAAATAATCGTAGAAAGGAAACCTGGGCCACTTTATAATCTCAAGATTGAATCGGATGAAGATTAGATTTCCTTATCAGTACATTCGTTTCTCAGTCATACGTAAAAATATGCTGTCAAGCTTCTAAAAATAGAAAATCCCGTAGACAGGGAAAGGTATCGGACTTTGAAACTCGCATTTAATGCTTGCGAAAGGACCAAAGTGCTTGAGAATGCAAATGAGTGGTGTCTTTTGACTATGGACTTGGAGGAGAAATTTATGACTTAAACGGATTCTGCTTAATGCACGAGCCGTTTCGAGTGAAACTGCGTTATTTTGGATATTTGAGTTTAAAGGACGACGCCGTTGTTGAATTAAACTTACATTTGAATTAAAATATATGAGATTCTTGATTTTTGAGAAGGTAATGTCTGTATACTTATTCTAGGTGCTTTAGTTTCTACAAAGGACGAAAAAAAAAAACTTCTAATGTGATTTTTATGTAAAATACTAACACCGAATTTTAGTTTTAAGTAAGTTAACCTATCATTCATTCTATTATATTTGTTTACTTTTTTTATATTTTCACCTCTTTTCGTAATTTATTCCTAGAGAATGGATGAATAACTTAATTAATTTAATTAAATACAAAAATTTGCAAATTTGTATAATTTGAAATTAAAATTATTCTACATGTAAATTAAATAAAATTAATTAATAAAAATTTAAGCATTTTTATTTAAATTAAATAATGATACATCTTCCCTTAAATTTTCGACTGAAATCTAATATTTGCCACAATTTGATATTCTTCTTGATGTTGCTGTAGTTTATAAAAAAATAATTTCATTAATTTCTTAATACAAGGAAAACTTTAGTTGGACTTATTTAATAACTTTCTAAAATGGCATTTAAATAATTTTAGAAACTCATAACTAAATATCAAGATATATGAAACACTTACTTCACTGTTTTAAGTATAAGGCTATTTGAGTTTTTGAAATATTTATGTAAGAATTATTGTTCAATACTAAACATGATAGAAACTTAATACTGCTATTCTCAAATGTTTATATTGTAAGCTTATATCTATGGTATAATTATGTTTGATATTTATTGATGAAATGTTTTATTACAATAAACTAAGAAAATCTGTTACGAAATATTTCAAAGAATTCATATATTTATAATGATTTGGTTTAATAAAATACTACTAGAAATGAATTCAATACTTTACTCTAAGCATTTAAGATTTATGAAAACGAATAGAACATTTAGATTTACTTTAACTTTAATTTTTTTATCTGTCCTTTATGTCAATAATTTTAAATTGATTTACTTGAATTTGAACTTCAAATGTAACCTATACCACTAAAGAAACAACAATCAGAATTTATAATGAAATAATAAAAAAAAGAAATTAGGGAAAATTGTTGTAGATATTTTTTCAAAAAAAGTAATACTTTGAGAATCATTCGTGAAAACTTATAAATGAGAACCAAAATTGCAGCAGTTGAATTCTAGGTACAAACGCCTATATACCAGATGTGGTTATTAATTAACGAGACTGACGCTATAAAACATTTTTCTTTGATGTCAGATATATTTACCTATTTTCACCGTCAATATACATCTCTCCTTAACTCTACAATGTTCCAAGCGCATCTTTCATTGTTCGAAAGAGTACCGCAAGTCTTCTTATATCATCTCCTTCAGGACGCGTGCCACTTTCTTTTTGACAGCTTCAATGGACTCAAATCATGTTCCTTTTAATGTAAATTACACCTTAGGAAACAGATAGAAATCACATGACGCAAGATCCGGTGAATAATGTGGATGGGCTAACATTGGGATGCTGTATTTGTACTGGAAATCTGCTGACCGACAATACTAAATGACTTGACCTTCCCAAATTGTAGTAATTTTTTTTATTCTTTTACATTCAGCAAGAAAGTGAAAGTATTAATATTGATTAATAATTTGACCCTGTCAGGAACACAGGGATGGTACACAATCCCATGAATATCGGGAAAAAAAAAACTCCTATCATTTTTGCTTTGAATTTTGATTTGCTCATTCGATCTTTTTTGGCTCTCGGTGCAGATGAACTCATCCAGTGCACAAATTGGCGCTTCGTTCGAGAATCATAAATAAAAAACAACGATTCCTCATACCTTATTATCTTCTCCAATAAGTTCGGGTAATTTTTAATGGCATTCAAAGAGTCAGTACAAATAATTTTGCTAGCTTCTTCTTGTACAAATGTAAGAATTTTAGGCACCATTTAGGCAAATACTTTTTTGCAAGATTAAATTGTTAATGAATATTTTTCAACGTCTTCTTGGTCATCTGGAAAACGCTTAAACCACTCAAAAACATGTTCACGTGATAAACATTCATTGTCATGCACTTCTTTTAATAAATTATGAGTTTCAGTAGTAGCGTTTTCAAGTTTCATTTGAAATTTCACAACAATTTGTCACTTTTTTTTACACTTATCATTTTTAAGGTGAAACAAAAAAAAAAAAAATAACTCTAATGCGAACAAAGGCTACGGATTTACGGATTTGCTTACAACAGTGAGTGGCATTGCTCTCAAAAGAGAAGGCTTCATGCTAAACCCCTGTCGGTTGTTAGGCTTCGGCGTATGCCTACTTCTGTAGGAGCATCAGCTTCTTTATTTAATAGTCACATCTCGTATTATTGTGTACTTTCACCAGGACAAATATTTTCTTTCAAAGAAAGCTATCAAATTTTGCAAAAAAAAAATTACTCTAATCATAAACGTTATTATTTAAAAACCATTCATTTGACAGTTTTAAAATAAATTAAATTTTCAGTATACAATCTTAAATGTCTCTAGATTCAGAATATATCTGTAAAATCAAAAATAATTCGTAAGTATATAAAAAGAATATTTTTATATTCAATAAAAATAAGAATATATTTTTCGTAAAAATTAGTCATAGAAATTTAAATTATCTGTGAAAAAAATAAGCTTTTAAACGAAGCAATTTATTTCTTATAAATAGGAATCATTGATCGTTGTCTTTTAGCAAGATGAAAGAATATTTTAAGCACTGCAATAAATCACTTGAATAAATACACGGAAGTTATTCTAAAGTACATCATAAGAAACAAAAATTAGTTATTTAAAAAATGTCTCACTTTGGGAATATTAAGAATGTATAACCGACAGCGTTCTCTCATGATAAATGAAATTTCTTCCACGCAAGTATCTGGGAGTTTTCTCTCGATAAACTATACATTTTTTTCGTTTATAGTAATATATCATGTTGTTCGTGGAATGAAAACACAAAAATAAATATGTATTTTACATATAGACTGAATAAAATATACACCAATAAATTACCATGACCTTTTATGGAATTATTTCAACAGCTTGGCTATTGTGACAAACTTTTACTCTTTTGGTACAATACATTGACATTTATGTCACGAAGTGGAAGGTTGGGCTGAATATGATTGTTATTAATGTACTTGTCTGTTTTATTATCATAGAATTAAAATCCCATATGAATGTATACATTTTTTGGAGAACTATTTTGAGAAATAATGATCTGTTTCTTTAATCCCCACCTGAATTAGGGAACTGAGATAACTATTACTTTAAACGTGGTCCTTAGGTATAGCAAACTGAATGTGTGCTTCTTGCTAAAGTTGGTTACAGCACCACCAGGTGGAAGACAGTGGAGTTCCCGATCCTATTTTTAAAAACCAGGGATACGGAGAAAAAAGGTTACACAGTTCTAGAGCATTCTCGATTTAGTGCAAAAAGACAACTTGCACACAATAGTGCTGTGAAAAGATCGTATAAAATGTTAGGTAGTTTGTTCTTAATTCCCAGCACTGTTATGCTATGAAAAACAGTGGAAAGTAAAATGAACAAGATCTTTATATGTAAAAATAGAGCTTTATTTTCGATTATCAACATGTTCTGTGTTCACTACAATGCATATCTCCATTAGTTTTTGATTTCATGCTGCACAATTTGAAGCAGATTAGGTGGAACACTGGATCTTCCTATTTTATTGCTTTTTCTGCCGAACAGATATGTCAATCCGTACGTGTTTGTACGTATTATTACATAAATACGAATATCGAATTACATATATGCGATTAGCATATCAAATGTAGGTTGAATTCGTGCTCCTTGAGAGATAAATTAGATTGATTAGCACACAATATACAAGTTAGTTTTTAAACTGACTATAAAGTTTGCTGTCGCGATATTTGAACCATGAGTCTTTCGTAGGTGAAATAATACGCGACTCACTTCACAATGATGCCCGTTAATTACAGGTCACAACGATTGCATTTACTCTTACTGCCTCCAGTTTCTTAACGTCATACGTTTGGGAAATGCGGAGAAACAAACGCGTAATTTACACTATTTCTTCGTACTTTTGAGCGCTTCGTGTCTTTTCTTACTAAACCGCGCTCTTTTTTGAAACTTCTCTTTTGTTTTCCACTTATCTCCAGGCAGAGCTGTTATTTAACTCACCATCTAGTACATAATTACTTTACTGAACTTAAGACTTCACATTCAATGCAATGCTTTTGCAGTTCTAAATTCAGGTGGTTGCGTAAGGTGCTTCAATGAGCACACACACTCACTATATATATATATATATGTGTGTGTGTAGGGACATTTGATGACATAGCCGCACACGTTTTGGAACAATCACTAGATGTGTGAGGAGTACTGTGTAGTAGAAGGACTGAGAAAAGTCATGGCTTGGAAGCCATAAGTAATGGACAGTGAGAGACCTGGCTTGGTGGCTATACAAGAAAAACGTACGATTACTTAATTGCAAGAACCCTGAAGTGTTAGAGAATTGGTTTCGCACCAGTTATGTCTTTCAAAACATCTGAAAACTGTCTAGATGAAAATGATTTTAAGCATTGTTTCACATTGCATACATACTTAAAATATAAACTTGACATTTTTCAAAAATATGTGTAAAGCAATATTAAGAGTTTTAACTTAAATAAATGTATTAAAGAAATATAATCAAAAATGCAATACCAACCAAGTACTTATTTTTTTCTTTTGCTGCATTTCATGGTTTATTCAGTTGTGTTAAACTGTTACGTTGAAGATCCCATAGAAATACTAACAATGATAATGTATTAATAGCAATATTTCACTTATACGTTCTTGATTATTATTTATTTATTTGCAATTAACTTGAAGAGTGTTTATGTAGAGTCACTTTCATTTAAAGTCAAATTTGTTTCTGAAGACTCCCCCCATCTACCTGCTATTTTGATTTCGTAAATTTTATTCTTAACACTTTAACATATTTTGTATTCAATTTCTTAACATGTTTGTAGCATTCTACATTTAAAATTGAGTACTACTATTTAAAAAAAGTTTATTCTTCTTCATTTGAATAAAACTGTATTAAGGAAACAAACTATCCTGGACATTAATTATTGATATTCTAATGAGACTTTATAGCAAAATAACGCCACCATAGACATAAATCTTTTTATTTGTTAAACGATTTTCGAAATTCTTGTTGTGTCTGAAAGCTACACGTATCCGCTTGATACATGCATTTTCTATGTAATATGTTACTTAATTTTGATGTATTCTCCATCCCTTTCCAAGTACGTCCGCCAACACGAGACTAATCAAGATCTCTCATTGGAAAGTAATTTTGGTGGTTGCTATCAACATAGTGGTTGATATCATGCTTTAATGGTATCTTTCACCTCATTGTTGTAACGAAAATAATATATCTTAAGGTGCTCTTTCTTCTTTCAGTTTAGATGAAACTTGCAAGGTGCAAGTTCGAATGCACAGACATTTCGATGCTTCAATCTTATCTCCATATGGATCACCATATTATTCTGTCTTTAGCTCACCAGTGGCACCTGGAAAGAAAGAATAAAAATAAATCACACAATGGACACATAACAGACACAACAGAATTTTTTGATTGATTGATTGTTCAACAAATTTGAGCCTCGTTTAAACGACGAGGACGGCACCTTAGCGGACACTTCCCTTTTCAAACTTCCAGACCATGTCCACGGCACCTGGACAGATTTAGCGTGCATCAGCCTCGGTACACTGCAGGCCTTTAGTGGTATGAGAACTCGACCCCGCAACTCATTGGAAACAACACTAGCCTCGAGTTCGCGACCATGACCAATAGGCTTCCGCGGTCAAGGAATTTTGAGAATCGAGTGGCAAATAAAAGTTATGAGAATGGTAGCATAACTTTGTAATCAAGCTTCGCAATTCGAGTATAAAATTCCACAGTTATAAGGCTTCGTGTGTCTTATTTAAATACGTTAAAATATGGAATTGGGCTGAAGGAGTGGGCAAAAATTTAATTTTGAAATATGCTAATTCGTCACAAAGATAGATGCATAATGTTATTTCCTTATCATAACCATAATAGTAATATATATCAACGATGTAAGAAATTGAGGTAAATTACTTTAAAAAGCAATAATTTACAGATGTTATTCAGTTAATCACTTTTTTAATCTTAAGTGTCATTTTCTGATTTTGATGAAAGAAAGTTTTACTAGTGTAATTCTTAACATTTTAAAAGATTAATAAAATATAAAAAGTGGATTCTAAATATTATAATAATATTTTGAAATAGCAAAACATATTATGGTCACAATAAAATGAATGTTAAAACAAGATATACATATTTAATTAAATTTGGCCAATTTTTTTTTTTATTTTAAAATATTATATTAAGTAATTTTAAATAAGAGCTCGAAACTAAAAAAAAAAAAAAAAAAATACGATCATACAATTTTTGCTTAAAATAAGCATTTTTCAAATAAAATTATTACTTGATATTCTATTGGGTTGGAGGGAAAGTTCTGTCGTATTTTAAAGAAAATATTTGAATTCATTTATAAAAATATGTGTTTAATATTAATCAATTATATATGCTCCGTTATTTGTTACAACCTGTTGCCATCTTTCTGGTAACCTGTGAATTCCTGTTTGGTAGAAGGTCTCGTCCTTGGAGTTAAAATAGTCAGTAACTGCCTTAGAAACACTTTCAAAAGACTTGAGTTTTTTTCCCGTTAGATATTTTGGCAGAGATCTGAACAGGTAATAATCAGATGGTGTAATGTCAGGTGAATACGGTGGGTGACTAAGGACTTCCAATTCTAACGCATTCAGTTTTTGTTGTGTCACCATTGCAGTATGCGGTCGAGCATTATCGTGGTGGAACACTATTCCTTTTCTGGACACTAATGCTGGTATTTTTTCTTTGATAGCTGCATTCAATTTATCCAGCTGATTGCAGTACAGATCTACGTTAATGGTTTTTCCCTGTTTCAGCAACTCGTAGTACACTGGACCTTTCCTGTCCCACCACAAACAAAGCAGTACTTTTCGTTGATGGATACTTGGTTTTGGAACTGTTGCTGATGATGTTCCTGGTTTGCAGTAAGATTTTTTTCTCTTAATATTCTCGTAAAGAATCCACTTTTCATCTCCAGTAACCAGCTTGTACAAAAACGGCTCCACATTGTGTCTAATCAGATGTGATGAATACATTCTTACACGATCAGACAAATTCTTTTCCGTTAATTCATGTGGAACCCAAACACTCTGCTTTAACACAAACTCAAGAGATTTAATGTGATCTCCAACAGTTGTATGATGAATGCCAAACTCTTCTGCAATTTCTCGACTTATTAAATGTGGATTATTTTCCAACATGGATCGCAAAACATCATTATCGATCTTGGATGGTAGTCCAGATCGATCACTTTCTTGGATGCTCAGATCCCCGGAACGAAATTTGCTAAACAATCTTTGACAAGTACGAACATTTACAATATCTTTTCTAAATACCGCACATAAATTTCTACATGCAACCGATGCGTTGCTTCCTTTTTGGAATTCGTACAAAATGCAGTGTCGTAAATGCCCTTTATCTACTGACATGTTTTTCACTTTAAATATCACAAGTAAATGATGAAAGGTAAAAAAGGACTCATTTTATATTATACAGCAGCTAAAAGAACAAAAAAAAAAAAAAATCCGAATGACTCACTAACTAGATGTTTTTTTTTATTTACAAGAAAAATCACCTGCCTATTTAAAATACGACAGAACTTTCCCTCCAACCCAATATTTAACAGAAGCCGAAGTTTGTTTTGTAATTTTCAGGTATTGTATAGATACAATAATTCACAATTAGAATGCAGGGAGTTAAGCAGATTTCAATTTGTTTTAGTATTATTAAAGGAAAAACATTTATAAACTATCAGTATAGATTGAATTTACCAGGAGTGGGCAAATAGTAAAGTTTTTCTTTTAAGGCCCACCGAGCTAATCAGAATTACTAGCCTTGAATTGTGAATTTCTTCCAGTGAGTAAAATCATTCAAAACAAAACCAGTTTTATTTGTAAGACAAGCAAGAAAATGTACTTTTTTTAAAATAATTTCCCTTTTTTCAGGAAAACAGAAAGTACCTGAAAGTGTGTATATTAAGATTAGGGATCATCTGCTGAGTCTGGAGGATGAAGTTACTAAAATTTCAGGAATTTTTGAAAATTGAGCCTAAATTCAGTTTGCTCCATTATCTCATCACTGATGATATTAACGCAACATCGGTGGAGCTACAACTTGAACTTACTGACATGCAGTTAGATCACACTGCGAAATAAATGTTTGCTGCTTTGACAATAGTCGATTTTCACAAATCTTTTTTGCTTAAAAATACCATAGATGAAATTTGTAGGGAAAACGTTCTTTATATTTTGGTTCTACATATATTTGGGAGGAAAGTTTTCTTGCTTGAAAATCAGCAAGATTAAATATAGATGCTTTTTGACACAAATTAACTTAGAGACTGTGATGAAAATCTCCACCAATAATATCTCCCTCCGGATTTCAAAAAAATTGTAGAAAAGTGTAATAAGGTATATTCTTCTCATTAAACATTTTAAAATTAAATTTGCTTGTAGAAATATATGATGAAACTGGCATAATTTAATTTAACTTATATGTATTCATTTTTATGGTACAATTTATTCCTTTTCTGAAATGTAAAATTAACTAATGAATGAAATCGTTTTAAAACGTTCAGCCCACAGCTAACCTTCACTTCCACAAAGTGGCCCTGAGCAAAAATAATTGTGAATCATTGTTATATACTAAATTAATTCTATACAAATATCGCGAGCCTTCTGAGAAAATTTTTTAAATTCATGCAGCAATTTAGATATGTGTATAAGCATTAATTGGTCATCAAAATAATTACATGAAGTTTTTTTTTCATTCGTGAGTTTTAAAAATTACTAATAACCTTCTTATTACTTCAAAATATGCAAATGCATGATCAATAAGACATTTTGAGATTTATATGAATTTAAGATGCGTTCCAAATGTCGGAACAAATAAAAATCTTTAAATTAAGTAAAAAACACTTCCCCAATAAGCAATTCAGATATCACTGATTATTGTGAAAAAAGAAAATTAAAATTTATTAGTGGTCTTGCAGGCACAACAATTTTATGTTCTTATGATGGACTTAAATTATAAAAAAATATTATCAGTTTAATCCATAATGAATATTGAGATCCGATTATTTTTAAATGTTAAAGGTCATTAACAGCAATGAAACTCATTTAAGTATTTAAATGCTTCCAGGCGGAATGAAACCCAACTTCATTTCCTAATGTTTGCGAAAAGGAAGCTCTGTCTATTATGGATACTCAAACAAATCCAGAATTCCGCCGTAATAGTCAACAATGCATAATTTCAACAATTCACAGTATTTCTCTTTGGAGCGAAACCATTTTGTGCTATCACATACCCTACTGCCCAGAAAGTGAGAAAGGGAGCGAACAGGGAAAGAGCATTGGTTTCCCAAGATCATCAATTCCTCATTAATGTGGACTAAAAGGCGGCGTACCGGAAAAGAGAGTGTGTGTCGACTCCTGGTTTTCCGGTTATCTCACTATTGTCCTCCGCTTCAGGTGTTCACTGCATAAATGACGGAATCTTTCCCAGGTCTGTGCCGGAAAGAATTTATGGTGTTGAATATACAGAAATATCATTTGCATTACAAACAGATACTTAGGTATTCCGAAGGTATTACGGATTTTCTACAAGCGAGATCTCCTGATAATAAAGCTGTTTAATGGAAAGGAAACTATTTAAGCGTTGTTTTGTTGAAGATTTTGAACTACTGTTATCAGTCTCTTAAGAAATTTTAGCAGTTACACGATATAGCTCTATGAATCATCCTATACATGACTAAACATCCCGTTAAAAATTTAACAATCTATAATGTAAAAATTTGATATTTTTAACATCGCCGCCACTGTTATCACCTTATTAACTCTGTACTCAGAAGCAATACAAAGTCAAGAGACGAGAACGACACCTGAGCTGGTACCTCCCTCTCCAGACTTCCACACTACCTTTACGGGAGGACTTTGAACCATGCCATATTTAATGTCCATCAGTATCGCGACACGGTGGGTCTTTAGAGGCATCAGGACTCGAACCCACGACTTGACTAAGAAAACACGACCATTACTATGACCTTTAGGCTACTGTAGCCACTAGCAACGTTTTGTATTTTCAAGAAACAAATTCATGAGTAAAACACCTGTAAGTGCACCCAGTTGGAATATTGAGTGATAGACAGAAAATAGTTCCACACTAATATAACGAAAGCTTTACTTGGCATTACTAACTTTAGTTAAATTATTGGTCAATACTAGAACACTCTTAAAGGAAGCTCCTGCTACTCCATATCGTACTAGTTAAGTACTATAAATCACGATGCAGTTTAAGCAGATACTGTTTAAAATCAACTAAAATAAGTATTATTAGAGTAAATTTTAATTAAATTATTGGTTCAGTATTAGTAAACTTATACAGGAAGCTCGTGCTACTCAGTATAGTATTAGTTAATCACTATAAATCGCAATGCAGTTTAAGTCGATACTATTTAAAATCAACCAAAGTAAGTATCATTAGTTAAGCTTTAGGTAAGTAATTGTTTCAGCATTATTTCACTTTTGAAGGTAGCTCATGTTACTCATCATAATAGTTAATCATTATAAATCCCCGAAACAATTTAAATTGGCAATGTTTAAACATCACCAAAATAAATATTTTCATCGAAGAGAATTATTTCACATTTTTTAGACTTTTTCTTTTAAAAAAATATTTTCATGCTTGAAATTTCATTAACGCATTATTAATACATAATTTTTAATAATCGTTTTCAAAGAATTGACATTTCTGTTTAGTTTTGGCAATATGTGTAATATATTGTACTGCTATATATACTGGCATACTTATGTGAAAATCTGAGGTTTTGTAAAAAGTTTGTAAGAAAGGAAAAAAAAAAGGCTTTTTCAAATGCTTTTATAAAAAAATTAACAATCATCATTTTTAATACAATTACTGTTAAATGTAATTTCTTTTTATATAAAAAGATGGTTAAAAACCCTAAAAAACTAAAATTAAATTTCAGTAAGAAGATTCAAACATTTATAAAACTGATGTTTATTTCTGTTTAGATCATTTTACATTAAGAATTGGAACACAAATGGAAGTATTTCGAATTCAAGCGAAGCAAAATCAAATATCATAAGCAGCGTCGCGAACTACAAAAACATTTCAAGTAGAATCTACCTCGTTTTTCTCAGAAGCCATACTATATTTTATATAATGGAGAATGTTCTAGGAGCTTAAATTGTAGTTATCCTCCTTCTCACGTTCTGGTTATAGTTTTATTAATTTATATACTTCAATGGTTGAAAGTAATGATAATATGTCATTCAATTTTATCAATTTATAGCATTTTGGCTTGTTTAAATATTTATACAGAAAATAGCTGAATATGATATTTTTTTTATTAAGGGTAATACTATTATAAAACTTACACTGATATGTGTAGTAAAATTTCAAGAGCTGAATTAAAAATTCATGTTATGTTTGGTAGTTAGGTTTTTTTATGACTCAACCAGCCACTATTTGCCACAACTTCTCTAAATGTCACGCTTTTCCTCTTTCGAGTTTAATTTCTGTAATAACGTTCTGAAAATTTTTCTTTGCAGACACGAAAACGTGTTATGCTGTGTTCACAAGATTTTACCATTTAAGACGTTTTTTTTATAGATTCTCTTCCTACCTTGTTGTTACAAATTATTTCAATACTTTTGCTGCGCAAAATTGAGGGCAACATTTTTATCTGAATTACAATGAATTTTTCTTTTGAATCTCTAGTGGAAAGTAACTT
>BMAW01110691.1:171663-190429 GCA_019974015.1 Nephila pilipes | reverse complement strand
TAAAAGGAGCCAAGCCCTGTATTAGTGATTATTCTTTTCATACAATCTTGCTTTATGTTACATATTAATTATGCATTTGTAAGATAATGTTTCACGTGTGAAAAATTAATATTTAATTTCTTCTTATATTCACTGTAAATTTCATAATATTTATGGATACCGAAATACCATTTATTTAACATTTATATCAGTAACTAGTTCAACACAAACGGAGTGTAAAGGGAACAAACAACTTAAGAAACGATAATTGATTGACTGTAAACATCACAAATACGGGTTGGTTGGTTTTATTAAAAAAACACTAGAAATAATACGAGGGCTATTGGTGACAGACCTCGAAATTTCTAACCTCGATCAAGTGACGAGGAAGACACCTCAGCTGGTACTCCTCTCCCAATTTCCACTCCACGCCAATGGGAGGACTTTGAGTCCCGACAAATTTAGCGTGCATCAGCCCTGACTACGTTGCAGGTTTTTAATGACATCAAGGCTCGAACCCAAGATTCGACGAAAACCGTTAGCAGCGGGTCCGTGACCACTGGTCTACCGCAGTCTACATTAGTACGGGGACTTTTGTTAATGGACTTCATACTTTTGAGCTACAATCAAAAGACGAATTCAAAACCTGACCTTGAGTTCCATTCTGGAACATTCCCAGCATGCCACCGTGAAGACTTAAAACTCCGGCTAATTTTGCGAACAGAGGCCCAGCTATGCGCCCGGCATTTAATAGGATTCAAAAACACTGCATGACCACCTCCCCCGCCACGTACACTGGGCTACCATGGCAGCACGCATTTTGTTTGTTAATCGAAAGATCGTTTGTATTTGGGAAAAAAAAACTCGTTATCATCAACAGTTTTTTGAGAGGCGCAAACTTTCTGTCATTTTATTTCATATTTTGTTAATCCTCGAAACAACACTTTTAATAATAATAATAACCGGATAACTTGAAGAAATACAAAAGTAGCATTTGATTTCTATAACATACAGACAAACCTTCAAATAATACATAGTTGTTAGGTTTCAAAAAATATAAATACTGAGTTATATGAGCTCAAATTTTGTGAAGAGGAAGGTAGATGAGAGTAAAAGTTGCGTTTCATTTCCAAAAATAAAAAAAAGTTTATTTTTCATAAGAAAAAAGACTTAAAATAATAATTGGAAAAGGCTTTATGTATAAGAGTGTTACATATATTTAAGTGCCAGAGATCACAGAATAGCAATATGCGAATATTTAGATAGACATAGCATCGCTTAAGAAAGGCGTAAATGGCCAATGCATTGTCAGGGTTTTTATTTGTACGAAGGATGTTCCGAAAGTAAATTTCGTCATGTTTTGAAAATGCATATAGTACACCAGATGAAACAAACATTCACCATAAGAATTCACTCCCTTTCATGGCTTAACGACGGAAGTAGCGTCAGTAGAGGAGGAATGACGCATGCGCAGAGCGACGAAGAAAAGAGAGTAGCAGTGCTCGAAATGTGACTGACAACGAGGTCGGAAATGGAAGTATGTGCTGTTATCCGGTATGATGGGCATGTGAGATTAGTCATCCATGAAGGCCTATAGACCGTGTATGAGGAACAGGTCCTATCTTGTCAAATGTTTGGACACTCAGGAAAGGAAGGTATAGAGTGGAGGATGAAGATCGAAATGGGTGTCCTTCCACTCCACGAATGAAAACAACACTGCCAGAATACAGAACACGGTGTTAGCGAATAGGCGTATAAGGGTTTCAGGCGGGGCGTCCACACTCTTTATTGCTCATACCCAGGTCCAAACAAAACTTTACTAAGGTAGAGCATGCTGTGAGACAATTCTTTGCATCGTAGGACACCGAGTTTTATCAGATTAGTTTCTTCAGACTTATTGCATGCTACGGCATATGTCTCAGTGTCCATAGCAACTATGTCGAAACATAGTGCAAGGTATATAGTTCATGATGTCATGCTTTATTTTTTTACGCTATAAAATTTCCTTTTGTAAAAGATGACGAAATTCACTTTCGAAATATTCCTCGTATTCAAATTATGTGAAAAGGCTTCTGGTTACGTGATTACGGCTGCAGGAACGAGAATTATCGTACTTTAAACATGGTGTTGGAGCTAGATTCAGAGAGCATTCGCTTTCAGAAATTGTAAGAGAATTCAATATGATTCGATCCACACTGCCAAGAGTGTGCCGAGAATATATAATTGTATGTCTTACCTCCCACCGTGGACAAAGAAGTGGTCGACCGCGTCTACTTAACCACCGAAATCAGCGACGTCTCCGCAGAGTGGTCAGCATTACCACACAATTAGCGCTACATCAAATAACAGCAACAATCAAAATGAAACGTTTACGATATGTCTTTTAGGACAATGCAGAGAAATTTGGTGTTGATGGAATATGGCAACAGAAGACCGACTGGGTGCTTTTACCAACAAATTGCCATCGTCCGCGTCTCCTCTGCTAGGCGCGTGAAGAAATTGCTTAAACTAGATTACTGTAAAACATTACTTGGTCAGAAGAGTCACCATTATACCTGATAAGTTCTGATAGTAAGTTTTGAGTGTGGTGCAGATACCATGATGCAGATGTGTGCAGATAGTGGAGGCTGGTTTTCATAGCATGGACAAGGTCCTAAGACAACATTAAGCCAATCATTGACTTGAAAGGGTTCTGTTCAGTTATTTGGAGACCATTTGCTGTCATCTATGGACTTAATGTATCCAAACAACGAAGGAATTTCCCAGAAGGATTATGCACCATGTTACAAGTCGAGAAACATTCGCGATTGGCTTGACGAACATTCTGAACAATTCCAACGAATGATGTGGTCACCTATATGTCAGTCATGGATCCCTTTTTTGGTCCCTTATCGTCATTCCTAATACCGTCAAAGGGTTGGTATGAAAATGTTCAGCATAAAATTACAAGTTACACATATACTGTTCAAAACATCGAAAAAAATTTACATCCCTGAGACTCCTTAAATTAAAATAATGAAATAAACTTACTCCAAAAATAAAGTTTAAGAGTTTCTTTAAGAAATGTTTTATCTCACTTGTTTTACTTGTTTGCTTATTTGTGTGAAAAAGTTTTGGAAAGTGAAGACGAAAAAGCCCTACTTAACTATTAAGTCACCCTCACTCCAGCCTTTGCTGGAAGAGAGAAAGAAACATATCGAGAAATTGAAAGCTAATAACAACAGTATTTAAAATTAATTTTAACAAAGTTTATGCTGAATTAAAGAGAATGTATGCACAAATTAAGAGGACTAAATGGAATGGACTTTGTGGTAATCTTGACTCAAGATCATCCAATATTAAATTGTGGAAGCTGGTGAAAATCATAAGTAAAGAACAACCACAAGTTGAAAAATGTAAAACTACTCAGTCCAATGATGGAAAAATAGCCAGAAACGAATGACATGCTACTAATATGTTAAGGCAAGCATTAGCAAAATGTAAGCAGACTGAATTTTACCCGTAAGGACAGAGACATTAAGATCATGGCTAGTAATTATAGTGCATGGATGTCGTAGTAGCTCATAGAATGAAACATCTATTTTCAACAAGGATTTTATTATCCAGAGAACTAGAGACATCGATCATTGAAATGAATATAAGCAAATCTCCATCTGATAGTATCCACTGTCAATGATAAGTAATTTGGGTCAAAGAGGGAGACAGAGATTCCTAGACATTATCAATGAATCCTGGAAAACGGGACTGCTTCCCCGTGATTGGAGGAGAACTATTGTTATTCCCATAAGAAATCCTTCTAAGTTGACAAATTCACCAGAAAGTTTCAGACCAATTGCCTTGACATGCATAGCTTGCAAAGTTATGTAAAAAATTATTTTAAAAAGATTTATCTTTTACTTGAATTCTCTTCTTTCGACGGAACAAACTTTCGATGGAATTCTCTCATCCTTCTTTCGACGGTGCTTTACTTTTGTCAGAGGATCAGATATGCTCAGAACATGAAATCTACTAACCACACTTCTCGATTTATCAAAAGCTTTCGACAGGGTGTGATGTCAAAAATTAACTATTAAGTTGCTTAATGTTTATGGAATTTGTGGAAGGCTCTGACCTGGATTTACGACTTCTTAAGGGACAGACTTAAAAAGGGGAAATTTAACAAATCCTTATCAGAGAGCTTTAGACTGTATCATAGAGTTCATCAGGGCTCTGTTTTGAGTCCCATCCGATGTGCCAACTTTTAGGCGGGGGTGGAGCAGGTTGTTCCTGAGAATTGTGAAATTGGAATATTTGCTGACGATATTGTAGTTTAAAAATCTGGATCTGATTTGGAAAAATTGAAGAGTGACATTAACCACCTTGCCCTTGGCGAATTATGAAACTTTGATGAAGACCGCAAATTGAGTTTTAACATAACTAAGTCTACGATTGGGTTCTTTACTACTTATAGAGAATTATAAGGTTTTCATTCTAGCATTTTTGAATCACCAATATCTCACTGTTGATAAATGCCCAAAATACCTTGGTTTTGTCCAAGACCCTGAGATATTGAGTAACAAACATATTTATCATCTTGTGTTGAGAGCAAGGAGGCACCTCAACATTATAAAATATATCTCGGGACGTGACAGAGGAGCTAACGCTTCTAAACTTAAATACACCTGTATTTCGCTTGTTCGACCTATTTTGGAATATGAATACCTAATTTATTGTAGTACTCCAGATTCAAACTTACAGAAACTCGAACGAATCAGCTTGGCACTGTTCAAATCATTACTGGCCTACGGAATTCTTGCCCAAATGATATAGTGCTTTACGAGGTTGATCTTCAGCCTCTGGGACTTCAAAAAAGTGCTTGTCTGCTCAAATACTACTATAAACCTTGCAGTCTTCATTCACGAAATCGAACATCTGCTTTCCTTAGAGTTAACAACAATCAAGGACTCAAAAGAAATAGTTCATTCAGTCAAGTGCTCACTACTAATAATATCTCTGGTGCTGTGAAACAACTACATTCGACACAGTGTTTTGATCCTTCTGAGGTCCGTAATGGTGTATTTTTCCACACCGACCTTCCAGTTCACGCGAATAAGTAAACTGATCTTCCAATTTTTCTAAAGCAACTGACACTTTAAAAATTTAATCTTATCCCAGGGGACGCAGTTCAGATGTACGGTTGATAGCAAAAAAGATAGTGATTGTTCCAGCAGTGGAATATACATCAGATATAGAGATCAGGAGGTAAGAATCCAGAAGAGAAATCCCGATTCCTGCGCTGTTTTTGCATTGAACTTATTGGCGTTAAGGAATGACTGGAATTGCTCAAATCACTATCTAATAATAAGGAAATCTAGGTACTATGCGATAGTAGAAGTTAAACTAAACACCTGGCCAACTGGCGAAGTGTGAGTGATAGTGTTGGAGTAGAAATGCTCAAAAACCTGAAACGTCTTTTCACATCTCATCAGATCCATCTACAATGCGGACCCTCTGGTGAAGGTAGAAGCTATTGAGGCCTCTGTGCCTACTGCGCCTCTTACCTCTCTTGAAATTTTCTCGACAGCTAAGAGTCAAAATAAAACAACTTTGCTAGTTCCACCTGTTCACTCCTGGAATAGGAGTAGTTATCCTGAGGGATCTCTGACTCTTGATTGTAGTAGGCAGGATCAGACAACTCTGAATCCCTTTCCAGAGGACATCTTAGGCCTAAGAAATATTCTGAGTGTTCTAAGCATTTTGAGACCTGTACTAAAGGCTTTTCGGAAGAGGCTTTACCTGAATACATCCTAATTTGTCTGAACCTCTCTAGGTAGCATATTATTGAGAAATCTATGTTGGCCGTAGACTTCTTCAGGGTGCACAGATTAACGGACTAGATATAGCTATCAGAAATGAAGCCTCTTACAGTTTGTAATATTTTCTTTTGCCTGTTAACAAACCACCAGAATGCAAAGTGATTAACGGTGGCGGTGCAGTGTATGGATGGGAGGCGAGAAGAGAATTTTCGTCAATTTCTCTTCGGCTCAGTCCGTTACCTGGTGGTGTCTAGTAAAGTTAATAAATGTACGTTCTATGTGGATTCGCCTTTTTTGCCTCAGTTGTGACCTCGAACCTTTCATTTTAGTACGTTGCGTGACATCAAGTAGAAATTACGGTCGTATTTGTGAAAATAGCTCTGCTATTCTCGGAAATGTACAACAGCAACTAACTAACCATTGTATGTTTAATTGATTTATGAGCCATTTATGAATGCCTGTACGTTAGACGGTGGATTCAAAAGGTTTTAAATTCCAATGGGTCTGAGTTTTCATAAAATGGATTATAATTGTTAGATACTCTTAGATATCAGAAATATTGCTTAAAACTAAATTTGAAAGATATCTTCTTTTCTGTGCATATATTACTTAAGAACGCAGAATATTCATTTCGTATGAGGTCTAATATTTTAAAATTTTTAAATTTATTTTATTTCCTGTTTTATTTAAGGAAGTCATGCCACATTTTCTGTAATGTTATGAACGACAATGTATAGACAAAACGAAGTGTAAAGAACATTTAAAAATTTGTTGATTATACTGTATAATTCAAATGATGTTTAAGCTTTTTAAAATTAAAATTTATTAACGACGCACTAAGAATCCACACGAGGGCTACAGCGATGGACGGCGTAATTTTGAGACATGGTTATGTGACTCTCTCCACACTGTTACACCATTTCAGCAGGAGAACTTGTGACCTCGACAGATTTAACGTCCATTAGTCCCATCGCACGATGGATTTTAACTATTGAATGAAATTAACGCATTATTATTCATAACCAATGCAATTCATTTTTCTGTGTTATTTCCACCAAGAGTGATTTGGTTACATGAGCCTAGAGCTCATGATCACAACGTGACGTGAGTTAAATCTGTCGAGATACCAATACTTCCATTAGCGCGATGTTGAAGTTTGAAGGGCCAGCTCAAATATCGTCCTCATCACTTGATCGTGACTCAAAATTCCGAAGTAATTCGCCAATAGCCTCTTATTGGTCATAGTTCCTTCGTTTGTTATTTAAATCGTTTAAAATTGAAAAATACAAATTTATGTTCCTGTGGCTCTGTTAGAGATGCTGACCACTACTTTTTCGCTTCTTCTTTTACCAAAAGTTTTCGTTTAAATTGTCATGTTGTTGAAGCGAAATTTTGGCTGAAGTCTGTGTGTGAAAATCCATACTTGCATTTCAAGCTTAAATCCTGTATACTTACGGCTCGTAAAATTACTCAAATAAATTTCACAGTTGTTTCAGTTTCAGTTTTTTATTTAATTTCTGAATATTTTGATTTTCCTTATTGTGTGAATACTTTCTACCAACGCTGTGGCTAAACGTCACCAGACAGACTGTCTGTGAGCGAGAGTTGTAGTGAATGAGTTTTTAATTCACTATTGGCAAAAAGTTGTGACATCATTGGAATAAAGATTGATATGCATTGAAAAAAGAAAGAAAGAAAGAAAAGAGGAAAGGGGGAAGTTTAAAAATTATGATGTCATACTCTGTAAACACAATGCTAACTTTTACTTTCTTTTAAATTTCGAAATATTATTGTATTTTCTTCTGTTCTTTGCACCAACATGCTCTGTTGTATCTTTCCCATTATTGCTGTAATAAAAAGAAATTATGCCAATTAATACCGAGTGCGGGGGTGATTGTCTCCCAGGAAGGGGAGCCGGTTTGTAGCTCTAAACCTTTTGGTTGAGGTCGGTTTCCATGGACATTCTGCCAACAGTATTTATGGTGCTTCCAAGTGAGATGGTAATAAGCAATCACATTACACTAAGAGTACTTTTCTTTATCTGGCGGCTCTGAACTAAAGTGGAAATTTTAAATTTTACCGCATTGATAACTATTGACCATCTTTAATTGTTTACCCTTAGTGCTGTCATGTGGTTTAGTATATATTGTACGATATTGTATGTTTGAAATGTCTTAAAATGCTGCACAGGAATAAACATTAGGTTTATAGTATTGCATAATGCATTTATTGTCGATTTTATTATATATATATATATAATCTAAATACCACTGACTGACTCATCACGAGATCTCTAAGACTATACAACCGATTGACTTGAAATTTATAATAGTTACTCATTTTGCGATGTAGATGCTCACTAAGAACGGATTTTGCGGAAGTCTTATCCAAAATGTAATTTTCATCCGCTAGTCTACTCTTATCCATTGGTTATATAATTTTTGGCGACTTTATCGCCAAAAATGATATGACCGACGCCAAACGGATTATATTTTTTCTTATATGTATACTGTGTATTATCACCAATTAAGTTTACTTGGTGAGATTTGCGCGTGCGGAATGGAAAAATACCAAATAATTTTATATTGAAGCGCTGATGGAGGATTGGCAAGATTTTGGCGAAAGGGCTCTTCATGTGAAATTTCGTGCAGGTCGAAAATAAGAAACGATATTTAGCGATAGAAATAAATCAGTTTGGAATCTCACGGTTGCTGAAAGTGTAGTTTAGCTCCAAAACTTAGCGGGATTTTGAAAAATACTAAAATGGCGACTTCTTACGGAGTTGCGCACACTCAAGACAATCTTCTTATACTGGAGAACCTCACTACATGCATGAACGAACTCAAGACGCTATGACATAGTTACGTAAGACATTTTAGACATCCCGACTTGCACGACTTTTTTTTTTAGGATTGCAGTCACTTGCAATCCTAAATGGTCAGAAATCAAAGATGTCTTGAGGAAAGGATTTAAATCTTATGATAGACACGATGCCATTGCGAGGGTATTTCATTTGAAAGTTAAGCACGTGATGAATCTTCTGAGAAAAGGTTGTATCTTTGGCAATACTAGGTGTAGCATGTATAAGGTGGAATGAATTTTATCCATATTTTATACATATGGGGTGACTTCTTACTAAAACATTTTATTTTTCTCATATATTTGAAAGTCGTGGATAACCATTGTGACAGACAATCAATTTCTTAAAATTTTTATCATTATCGTTTAAAAATTGAAAATTTTCCTGATATTTTACGTATGGGCTCCAAAATATAATATTATAGTCTGCCCAGAGAAGCGGGTGGATATCAGCTAGTAAATTCATAAAATTGAATAAAACATAATAAATGTATTTTTTTTTTAATTAAGATATGTTAAATTTCTATTATTTTATTTTCAACTATGTGCAAAATTTTCTATTTACGTAACTACTGAATAGAATTCAGGAGTTTATTACCACGTAGGAAAGTAAATTAAACGAAATTTCAAAATCAGTATTATAAGGGAAGAGAGAAAAAATTGAAAAAAAATATTTTCTAAACGATAAAAAAAAAACATGTTTTTAAAGTATAATGAATACTTTTTTTAAAATTTAAGTTCATTACAAGGGAAAGCCGGCATCAGAAATGCGTAAAAACTTTAACAATAAAAGTTTTTATGACATATTTGTGTTATACATCTTTCTGGTGAACGCACGCGTACAATATATACGCAAATATTTTACGATAAAACTTTGAACAACGCTCATGCCCCCATTTTATCATTGATTAAAATGATAGTTCCTTTGGTGGGTAATATTGATATCTGATACAGATTAAGTCAAAAGAAATCTCAAAGCTCTAAGTGAAGCTTTCTGAAAATTTGGGGACTCATGTGGCAGTCTGAAAATCATGAGATTGTATTTAAAATTAGGAGATTTGTCACTGAGAGAAAAATATGAATATTTAATGAAACGTCAAGATAATGGAATTTGAAAACTTTTAAGAAAATTTGTCAAATATCTAATCAATTTTTATTAATCTAATTTCACATACATGATGTGTGTGTTCGTTTTATTTGATTTTGTTAAAATTCTTCTCAGATATATGTTTAATGTATATATATAAAAAAGATACGCTGTCAAAATAGAAAAAAGATTTTATTTTTTTTCCTCATTTATTGTAAAGCTATAGTTACAAAAGTAACTTCACAATAACAAGTTCCTCAGGTATAAATTTTAAGTGAATTACAGAAATGAAACGCAGTGAGAACTTGTTGAATATAATACATGCGCATTTCTTTGATTTTTGAATAAATTAATCTTATTCTTTTATTAAATGTCGGCTGCTAAAACTTCAATCACAACATTGTGGCGGCATCTATTGTTGGTGTTTGTTATAATACGTTTGACATTTGTAACAAAATGGAAATTAACATTTCCGTTAAAAACGAAAATGAAATTCCCCCTCTTCATATTTTATTTCCTATGTATAGAAAAAACGTATTGTAAAAAAAGTCTAGAAAATAATAAAAGGAATTTTGAAAAGCTCATACCATTTCATAAAGTAGAAAAAGTATAATTTTCAGACTTAATGTAAGAACTAATAATCTATGATAACATATGTACTCATTATTAACATTAATATTTCAATAATTCAAAATGAGAATTGTGAAAATTCTTCAAGTATTTCTTAATCATTTATCATTTTTTTTTTCAGAAAAGAATGAAATTTATTTATTCTCAACTTGATCGTTATTTGTCTTCACCAAAAATGTTCTTAACACGAGGCGACGAAAAAGTCTCACATTTGATATAATTTCAAATCTTTTGACAAGTTCAGAGTAATTTTTAGTATGCACTTTTTCCAGCACCACTTCGTGGAATTCCTGAGAAAGATGTTCCAACTCCATGTCCGCCAACTCCACTTAAGCCTCCTGGTCCACCGACACCACTTAAACCACCTGGTCCACCGACTCCACTTAAACCACCTGGTCCACCGACTCCACTTACACCTCCAGGTCTAATCACTCCTCCTCCAGGGGCTGTTTGAAAAGGAGTTCCTTTAGCCCCACCAAGTCCACCTCCGACTCCTCCTGCTCTTCCTCCAGCTGAACCAACTGCACCAGAACCATAACCTCCACCCATTCCGCCTGCTCCTCCAATGGCTCCTATTCCACTACTTCCCGGTCCGTAGCCTCCACCAACTCCAACTCCGCTTCCTACTCCTGTGGCACCTCCAGCTCCAATTCCAGAGCCTCCACCAATCCCACGAGCAATATTTGGTCCATATCCGCCTGTGACTCTACTTCCAACTCCTGCGGCACCTGATCCGTAGGATCCACTGATTCTACTTCCTCCAGATCCATAACTACCTGTTGGGTGCAAAATTGTAAAGTTATTGAAAGAAATATGCGTTTGATATCCAACAGTAACGCATATATTCAATAGTTAGAAATTATATTTTTAATTACAAAGATAAGCAAAACCATTTGAACCATTTCACATGTGTCCGAATTCATTAACTGCGATTTCTCTCTCTCTCTCTCTCTCTCTCTCTCTCTCTCTATATATATATATATATATATATATATATATATATATTTGCTTTATAGCTTAATAAATATTTCACGTAAGTAGTTTGAATCAAATCGACATTATGTGAGTGAGAGAAGCTTTGTCAAGATCTTTTTAGAAATGTCATTTTCTTCGGAGATTTTAATGAATTTCAAACGTGAAATATTCATTTTATTCTAATAAAACATAATTTATATTAGAATGAAATTCTCCTGCACTTAAAAAATATTCTATGAATTAAAACTACTTGCTCGCTCGTATCAAATAGACCAAAGGTTGAGAGCAAAAGACCTAATAGCTCGGATCAGTGATCGAATTATGTTAAACTATTTTGGACTGTACTTCCCTATATTAACTCATGTGATTATAGATATGTCACATAATAATCTTTATTGTACTTTTGTTCTCCAGCTACTGAGACCCGATAATAATAAACTTTTTATATGGTTTGCATAATTTTAATCCGATTATGTGATTTTTAATTTTATATGTGATTTTTTCATACGAGGGTCTAAATACTAATGATTGAGAATTCAATCGAGAATTCAAATTTGATTTCACCCCCTTCTCCTACAATTCAAATATTTGTAACATAAAAATCAAGAAAATCAAATCAATGAATTAAAATGCAATCATAAAGAATATAATCAAAATTAAATTTTCAAAAACTAATATCAAACAGCGTGGAAAATAACATTAATCTCATACATAGTAACATAAGAACTGGAATTTTTTCAAAAGGTTATTTCAAATATTTAAGTAACCACAGTAACTTAGTGGTAATGGTTACGAAGGTCGTGGTCATGAACACAAGGCCAGCATCATTTCTGCCGAGTCATGAGCTAAAGCCTTGATGCCATTAAAGTTCCATCGCATAGTGGGTCTTTCGAGGATCCAAGATCTCCCTAAGATGTGATGTGGAAATTTGAAGAAGGGTTACTAGTTCAGGTGTCGTTCGCATCACTTGACAGAGGTACAAATTGATGGTCTATTGTCAATAGCCCGCATGTTCCTTCTAAGTTTGACGTTGATAATCAATAAATCAATTCAAAGATTCAAAAAAATGGCTTACCTGCTCCCCAGGCCGGTTGGTTGTATCTCCCTTGTATTCCTGCAGGTGTTTGTTGGACATTCATGGCAACATCGGCGGGGTTTTCTTTTCCTTCCACTCCGGGCTCGTTTGTTTTGACTGATGCCTGGAATCCAGCTTGACCGGCAGTGTATTCTACGAGTCTGTAGAGTCCCTGAGCATCCTTGTAACCGTACATGCCTCGAACATTTCCACTGCCATCGCCCTGTTCACTTCGAACAGAAGAACCTCCTTGTTCGTCTACAGTTTGGTAGGCCATGTTGAATGGTTTTGGTCGAGTCTTCAAGAAACATTGAGGAAGAAACAGAATTTTTCTTTATATAAATCCTTAATTTTAATGAGCTGATTGAGAAAAATTATAATTTAGGGTTTCAGTGTAGCAAAAAGCGCTTATTTAACACAAATTGACCTTGATTAATTCCTCCGTGTTGAATAATAAGTTGAAATGAGAAGTTTTTCAAATTAATATAAAGTCGTTCAGTCCAACTTTTCATACTACAGTAAGGTCACTTTAATTCAGCACGGTCATACAGGATTAGTGATTTGGACGGATATTTGGGAGTCAAATTAGTTTTAAAAGGGATACCATAGATGAATCAATACAGATAAGAAATTAAAACGATTAAAACATGTACGTAATGTGTTACATACAATCTGAGCTTGTGTAGACAACATAATTATCCGACAAATTATTTCGTCATTCCGACAAATACAAAATCAAACTCAATTTAAAGATTTTAGTGATACTCTATAGATATTAAGAGCCTATAGATATCTATTACTCTAGCAAAATGCTCATTACAGGCCTATTGTCATTTTTATTGTTGCAATGAATATCACTGGGAGGCTTTTAGTTGTGTGAGAATATTTCTAATTACATAAAATGTTTCTGAATTTTTCCTACTTCTATTAATTAAAAAGGTTTGCTACGGATTCTGCGGGGTGTTTTCCCTTTCATCGAACCATTCGGGCTATTTTATGAGGTTATTTGATTTAAGAACTCACTTTATGAATAAACTGTGACGTATATAAATCATCATTGCTATACGTATAATGTTGCGGATAAATATAGCCTAGCGGATTGTATACGTATAGTGTAGCGGATAGTTAAAAAGGTTAAATAGACAGATTGGATGTGCGTTTAAGAAGTAGCTGGAGTAACCTATTGGTCATTATAGCGCACTCACGGAAGGATTTTCTTCCTTCAAGTCCTGGGTTTGAGCCCTGATACAACTAAAGATCCACCATTTTGCGAACTGATACACGTTTAATATAATTGAAGCCCCAAGTCCTCCCTTTAGATTCTCGTGGGAGTTTGGACAGAGAGGGGCTCGCTTAGATGTCAGCGTCGTAATTGATTGATGTTCAAAGTCTCGAGGTCCGTTGCCAATAGCCCTCGTGTTGCTTCTCAGTGCGTCGTTAATGGACAATCACAATCATAATGTGCTTAAGTGCTGACAGCAGATAAAAGCTTAGAGAGCATCTGGTGCACATGATATTGAGATAAGAAAATTAAGTGAACGTAAGGATAACTTATATCGACTCGGACTCAGTTTATAAGTATAGTTCCCGAATCGGATCCAGTTTTACTGTTATGAAAACTTTAAATAATAATCTTTGGATTGAGGACACGTGTTTGTAACCTCTCCCCTTCCATAATAATAGTTGCTTCGTGATCATTCTATAACATTAAATAAAATTATTTGGGTTTTTTAAGCTAGAGCTATTTCTTCAATGAACTTTTATTTCGTTTAATGGCTCGTATCCTAAGTTAGAGAATCGGATTTAACTCAGTTTGTTGTTGTATTTTGTATCGATTTAGATTGGTATTCAGTCGGCATCCGTAAATCAATAATATTTCGATATCAGGGGTCCTCATTCCATGGCTCGAAAGCCGCGTGAGGCTGTCGCTGGGGAGTGATGTGGATTTTCTACAAATAAAATATTAGTGTTAAATATGAGCTAAAAGTACTCATGTCCAAAAGTAATTAATTAATTATATTTTAATAAGTTATTAGTAAATTTAAGTGAATCAATGTGCAAAAGAACTTGTTTTGCAACATTATTTAAAAAAACTGGAAAATGTTAATTACAAACGTAAACAAAATAAAAAAATATGGTACAGGTTTTATCAAATAATTTTGTAGAGAAAATCATTAAAAGTCGGATTTTCTCTTGGTTGCGTTACGAGTGGTGTCCATCTTAGAACTTAGCTGCACTTGTAGAGGAGTTCATGATGTTAGAATAGAGTAAACACAAGCTCAATTACAGGCAAAGAGTTTAGATTTTTGGTTAGGATATTTTTGTTCAAATCTGTTTTTAAAACTCGAATTGCCGTTTTGCCGTTGAAAAGCTGAACTGGGAAAATATTGACAAAATAATGACATTTTTCGGGAAAAGAAAGTCTAATCTGAGAAATTTGTATTTTCTATTTAGCACAACTGAATAAACGGATCTTTCACATATTCCACTTTAAAAAATAACTCCCGAAGGCAGTATAAGTTGTCATTGTTCGTATTAATGTTACACCCTTCGTTTACTTTTAATATTAACACCCATTCAAAATATAAAATAGTTTTTCTTCGCTTTTATTGAAGGAATTCAACACATAATCTGCTCAAATCCACTCTCAATGTTGTTATGTATTATCTAAAATTTCCAGAAACCTTTATGTTCACTTAACATGCAAGTATTATGAAAATACCAGTTTTATATAATATATATATATATATATATATATAATATAGACATAAGAAATAACTGAGATCCAAAAAGATGTGTTCAGGTAATACAAGTTTCGAGAAATTTGTAATTTTATTTGTAATTATTTTTTCACCTAAGCATTTACACACCATTTTATGCTTGTGCAATTGAAATTAACTTAACAGGATATAGATTCCAACCACTTAAATATACTTACATCTCCTACTCCAGCTGCTCCTCCCGCACCGGATCCGAATCTTCCACCAACTCCTCCAGCACCACCTCCTAATCCATATCGAGATCCACCAGCTCCCGCAAGAGCACCACCATATCTATATCCTCCTGCACTACCCCCGACTCCTCCAATTCCTCTTAGTCCACCAGTTGCTCCACCGGCTCCTCCGCCTATTCCTCCAGGTCCTCCACCGATTCCACCGGCTCCACCACCTATTCCTCCAGGTCCTCCACCGATTCCACCGGCTCCACCACCTATTCCTTTTTTTTTTTTTTTTTTTTTTTTTTTTTTTTTTTTTTTTTTTTTTTTTTTTTTTTTTTTGAATAAACGGATCTTTTCATATTTCACTTTAAAATAACTCCGAGTGTAAGTTATCGTTATCTTCATTATTAAATGGTACCTTCGTTTACTTTTAAATATTAATGCCCGACTCAAAATATAAAATAGTTTTCTTCTTTTATCCAACCTGTATGCTCCGATCCACTCTCAATGTTGTTATAATGTATCTAAAATTTCAGAAACCTTATGTCCACTTAACATGCAAGTAGAAAAATACCAGTTTATTTTATATAATACCTTCAGGTATATATATATAACATATATATATATATATATATATATATATATATAATATAGACAAAAATAACTGGATCCAAAAGATGTGTTCAATTAATACAAGGGTTTCGAATTTAGCGGTACATTTTATTTATGGTATTTTCACTAAGCATTTTACACACCATTTTATTAAGCTTTGCGGTTGAGTGTATGGGATATGGAACTGTGCGCCGTGCTTGTCTCCTGCTCCGTATCTCCCGCGCGGGATCCGATCTTCCACCAGCTCCTCCGGCACCCTTCTCCCTGATCCATGAGGATCCACCCGGCTCGGGGCACCGCCATATCTATGTCACTCCTGCGCACCAGGCTCACTCCAGTTCCTCTTGGTCCACCGGTTCCTCCACCGAAATATCCGCCTGTTCACTCCGGGTCCTCCGCCAGACACCACCACCCCATATTCCGCCAGGTTACTCCGCGATTCGCGGCTCACCTGTTCCGCCGGGTCCACCACTGATCATCGTGTCCGCTGTTCCATCCACCGTCCGCCAGCGACCACCTGTTCTCCATACATCATGGATCGCTACCGATTCCACCGGATCACTCCTTGTTCACCCATTCACCCCGGTTCGCCACTTAATCGCCAATCCTCCGCAGATTCCAGCTCAATTTCTTGGTTCACCATCATCACGCGTTTCTCCGTAATCGTATCGCATCGCAGAACTCACCGCCCGTTCATCGTAATCATCGACCATCGTTCGCCGAACCGCTCTGGTTCATCATAATGCCGCGCCGTTCTCCGTGTTCAGCCTGTTTAATAAAGAACAAAACAACCACTTTGGCGGAATCCTCCTCCATGTCCGCCCGCCGGTTCGCCAGAACTCATCTGGTTTTATGTCCACGCTGCGCCTTTGTGTCGCCTCCACCGCATATGGAAACCACGCGGGTTCATCATAAATATCCTCACCACCAGGTTCACCGTCACGTCCCGTTCATCAAACGTCAGCGCGGTCATCATCCAGAACCGCCACTGATTTCATCAGGTCATCGCAGCTCGCTCTGGGCTCGCCGGGCTCACCGCCGTTTCCATCCCGTATCCATGGGTTCTTGCCCGCCAGTTCCGACTCGCCGTTCATATTGTTCATCCGACAAAAGCCGCCAGCATATCATGTCACCTTATCATCGACCACCGCCCCGGTTTAATAAGCGTCATCGATAAAACCGCCGGTTCACTGGTCACCTTTACGTTCCATCTGTTGATCGCTGAATACTACCCGTTTTATCCATCATGTTAAAGCCGCGGTTCATAGATAGCCGCCGCATATCGCAGCCGCGCGCATCATCGGAACCGCCGCGTTTCATCACCATCATAAAACTCCTGCGCCAGTATCACGGTTCACTTATATCGCCACCTGTTCATCGTAGTCCGCCGATATCCGCGGTTCATCCCAGCAATCGCCGGGTTCTTTTCGAGTTCCGCCGTCCGCCGCCTGAACATCCGTCATCGACCGCGCGCATCATCATAATAACGCGCTCCACTCCGTATCGGCGCGTTTCATATGTCCTCGACCATGCGCCGTTCGCCGACCAGACAAATCGCAGCGGTTTAAAGCCGCCGGTTCGCCGATAAAAAAGCTGCGGCATCTCTGCGCCATCACGCCGCATCCTCCAGAATCCGCCTGTTCATCCGTATTCGCTGGTCCGCACCGATTCCACCAGCTCACTCTGAGTTCACCTGCTCACCACCAGGTGCTCAACTGTCCCTTCCCTCGTCCGCAAGCTCCACCCATCCCCTGGTCCTGTACCTCCACCATGGCTCCATATCATCTTAAAGTTGCTTTGGTGGCAACACTTATCCGCCAATGAGTAATGTTGATGTTGTTATCTGTAAATAAGAGGAAGAAATCGAAATGGTTTTCCTCTTATTACATGTTTAGAATTTTACTAATATGAAAATAGCTGAACCTGTTTTTCATTTGAAACATCTATATAAAAGTTTTTCATCAAAATAATCTAAAATTAGTTGTTTTTTTTATTTTATTTCGGAAAGACTTGTTAATTAACAGAATTTTATTCATATGTCAAGTGGTAAGAAGCACGAAATGATTTGGTACTTTGTTGTTTCATATTCCTTCAGTATCTACTATCTTCTCAACGAATTAGAATAAATTTTTTCTGTTGGCCAAAATATCTGAGAATAATTAGATGGGCTAATGTTCGGGATGTGTTTACTTAGAGGAAATATAATCATCTTATACACTGAAGGGAGATCTGAAGATATCAAAATATTTTTTTGTTGATAACCATATATTCTCTTCATTGAGAAATTATTAATATTTAAAAAATTTCGTTAAAATTGCTTATAGATGCTTGATGAAGATTCTAAAACTCAAATAATGGCCACTACAAAAGGAATCTTCAATTACTTATTTATTAATCATTAGTACTTTTATTGTTGGAATTACCATAAAATTTTGTCTCATGTTGCAGAAATTGTTACTATTTTTTTCTGTACTTATAATTCAGTATGATTATGTAAATATAACTTATAAAACAATACATGTCATAAAATATTTTAATTACATTTTACTAGGTTGAAAAAGTATAAACATTCAATAGATAAAAGAACAACAAAATGAACAACAAAAATCTTCAAAATATTTGAACAGCTACTTTAGATGCAAAATCCTGAATTGATTGAAGGAAGAAGTAAAAAAATTATGAGCTCTTTTAATATAGATAGATTTTAGAGTTAGATAACTAATTTTAATAGCTGATTTTCAAGAAATCATGGAATAAGTGTTTAATAATACAAATTAGATTCTTCCTCCCTCCATCCGCTCTACATAACCTTTATC
>BMAW01110691.1:154910-171638 GCA_019974015.1 Nephila pilipes | reverse complement strand
TCATGCTTTAAAAACCCTTTATTTAGACTTCATTCACAGTAATATGTTTTGTAAAGAACACTTCCGAATAAGGAACACTTCTATTTAATGGACAATTCTGTTGTTTTCAGTCCCTTTGAATAGTATATTAATTTACCTCATACTAAAGACACCTCTATTTAAGGACAAAATGTCTGGCCCGGAGGGTGTCCCTTATTGGGAGGTATTAAAGTATTTTAACAGTTGATTTCCAATTACGCATGTTTGTTGAGATAGCTCTGGAACCATTAAGTTTATTCTCTAAATTGTTTATTTAAACATAGATGTTTACAAGATTATTTTCAAATGTTTTTAAAAAGTTTATGCAATACCAATAAAAACCCTTTCTTGAAAATTAAATAAAGCCCTTTTCCTGAAGTTACATATTTATTTACAGCCTTCTATAACATTCAATAAAATATGTACACGTTTCAGAAAGATGAGAATTCCAAAAATAGAATAAAATTACAAATATAAATAACTAAATTATAGTTATTTGTTTTTATATAATCAAGAATATAAAGTTATTTGAATTTTAAAGCCATTGAAATTTTCAGAGCATCAGGACACAATTCTTTCCAAGAATATTATATATATATATATATATATATATATATATATATATATAAAACGTTCATAAACGGTAAAAATTTATGCTTGATTTAGAGCTTAAAGTTGAATTAAGAAGAAATTGGGGCTATAGAGCTTCGCATCAAATCAGTTCTTAAATTTTATAAAAACGTTAATGAGGAGAGCATTTTTTATGTATGCTACTCATAAACTTTAAATATACGTAAATGGTCCTTTTGTTCACCATTGCATCTATGCAGTTTTATATTGATTTACATTTCATAGAAATACGTCAATTAAAAAGATGAATGAAATTTAATTACACATTATTAAGGTCTTTACACTATCTGGTAAGGTCTATTCAAATACATTTAAGAAATGTATTCCTTGGCGCTTAAGGGGCTTTTTGAAATTTAATCTTGAGGGAAATTCGAAAAAAATATAGAATATGGTTATTTTAAGTGTAACTGTAATTGTGAGAAATCATAAAATACCGAATTTATGATTCCTTGCGTTTGAGGAATGGATCTTTTAAAGTTATTAATAAAGCTTTGACTTTTCATACTTGTAAGGATATTATAATTATTCTATTAAATTAAAAAAGTAATTTTGTAAGTAAAACTTTTTCTTCATCTTAATCAATTTTAAACATGATTTCTGAGATTCCGCTGTACATATTTGCATTTACGCACACTTTAAAAAAATTATTACGCTATATGGTTTCAATTTCTTATGACTCTAAAAAGGATACCTGTGCATACAGTGAACCAAAAATACTTTTTCTCTAAATAAAGCCTAAAATTAAGAAAATAATTTTAAGCATGAAAAAGAAGAAAATTAAAAATTCCAAAATTACAGAGCTCTTTTATTTTTCTTAAAGAAATTATACATTTATATCATTAATAATGATTACGCCGGAAATTATGTTTTGTGTATTGTTTTATATACGAAGTTCAAAGTTTTTTTTGTACATTTATATGAGGAAAACTTCTTTTAAAATGATATCTAAATTCAAAAGCATATTGTGAAGTTTCAGAAATCATATTTAGCTAAAAAAAAGTTCTTGAATAAAAAAATTACTTTTATAATTCTTCGGAATGATCAGAAAATACCATTATTAAGAATAACATAAAAATTCTAAGGTCTACTAATAATTTTAGCAAATATATGTCAAAAATTAAGGTATCTTAAATTCTGTATTTTGTCATTTTTCGCAAGTCCTGGCAACTTTAACAAAATTCTCGCTGAATAAATTATTCATGCTGTTACTATCGAAGGTTTTCTTGCTCGTACTGAACTAAGAATTTCTACTACATACTACTTTTATAATTTTACAGAATAATTAGAAAACATCATTATAAGGCACACAAAAATTTTAAACACTATTAATAATTTTAAAAGATATTTATCACGAGAAACTAAAGAATCTTAAATTCGGTATTTTACAGTTCTTCGTATGTTCACATATATTTTACTCTGAACGAAATTCGTGTTTTATTATTTGTGCGATTATTACAAAAAGTCTTCTGCCCATATTCAACAAAGAAAAAAAAACCAAGCTTTTGAATAAAAATTATTTTTATGAATTTATATAATAATTAGAGGAATCAAACAAGAAATTAAAGGTCCACAAATATGAATAAGGTGGCTTCAATTCAGTATTTTACTATTCTTTGCACGTCTTGGTACCTTTAATGAAATTAGTGCTATTACTGCCGAAAGTTTCTTAATGTATGTATGTATTTCATCACATCTCCACTCAGATTTAAGGATATCTGGAGATGTGGGGGGAAAACCGAATTTATATAAGACTTATTCTTTTTTGTGACATTTGTGTTTAAAATTAATCGCAGAGATTTGATTTTTTGTGAGTCTAATAATGATATTTTAATCGCACATTTCAATGAGATGTAAAAGTATTTTTTTAGTTTAAAAGTTTTTCTTTTTCTTTGAGTTGAATATGGACTCGAATTTTCAGACATACATGCACATAAGTATGATTTTTTAAGAAAAATATATTCCATAAATATATAAAATATTTGTCTCCTCATATATCAGATAATGCACAAGAAATGAACCAATTTTTTAAAATGATATTATTGTATATTTTCTTCGAAAATATTATAGAACTTTGAGAGTTTGGAAATATTAATTTTTTCATGTACAAAATTATTTCTTAAAAGTATTACTTAGAGCAAAAATATTTTTGGTTCACTGTATACGTAAGTACCTTTTACAGAAGCATAAGAAATTTGAACCATATAATAGAGATAATAATTTTGTAGTAGTTTCTGTAAAAGTTTTCTTTAAAACGGTACCTAAAATAAATGTATATATATATATATATATATATATCACAAATCATGTCTGTATTCAACTAAGAAGAAGAAACACTTTTTAATAAAAAAATTACTTTTATAGTTCTATAGAATTATTATGCACACAAAAAAAATCTAAGCTCTTCTAATAATATGAAAAGGTATGCGTCACAAAAACAAGGAGTGCCAATTATAGTATCCCGCAATTCCTCGTATCATCTGGTATCCTTAAGTCCTAAAGAACTTTTTATCCTCAATGCAATATGAAAGCAAGAGCATAATTACCTGAGCAAAATTCATCCTTTAGCCGATTACAGCAAGTTACAGAAATATAGAAGCGAAGATGACTCCAAGAGTGATGTACCAGTTCACTTGCTTCGTTTATATACTTTCAGGTTTCTTCTATGGCAGCCTCATGAAGCGAAGGTCGTCAAGACGTCTAGCTTCGTGATTTTCTTTTGTGGTCATTTTTCATATATTTCAGAATTAGTTTTACTTCCCTTTCCAAATTGCATCTGTGCTTCATCTTTTTTAAATATTTTCTTTGCTAGGTCATACATTGCAAATACTCTTCAAGAAGAAAGCATGAATATCTTTTTTATGACAGAAATTTTTCATAATTTTCCCCTCTTCCGAAAGTTGTTTGTTTGGAGCATTGTACTCAAGTATAATCATATGATGAATTCGTTGTGGAATTTGAATTTTTTTTTCTCTCTCGCCTGTGTGCAGAGAGGGAAAATATGCTAAAAACAATCACGTTTTTACCTGAAGATTCGTTTTACACACTTCTAACTCTTAATGAACTTAATGAGAATCGAGATTATTCAAACATTTAATTTTCATAATGTAGGTCATATTTTGAAAGAAAAAAAACTGTAATTTAATTTCTTTTTAATAGTTATGTTAAAGGGATTCTCATGTCGTTATCTGATGTATTTTCATCAATCTTTAATTTGCATCTGGGGCTGTTAACCATTCACTTTCAACCATTGTTCACTTTTGTATAAATCCTTTTGGAATCTATGGTAATTGAGTTTTTTCCATTGCTAATTTAAACTATAATTTCTTAATCGCTTTAATGCAAAAATATTAGTTCACAACGCTTGAGACTTATACATAAATAATTCATTTCTGATATTAAATGTGTATGAATTTATTTTAATGCATAAACTTATTTATCTCCATTATGATTGGGATATATAGTTTCTAATTCATTCTGTGTTTCAAAGCTGATTTTAACACTTAAATTTATGTTTATTTCCATAAATATTAAAATAATTTATCATCCGCCTTTGTAGTGAGGTGAAGCATTCCATTGTATTCTAAGCCTTTTAATAATGAAAGTTAATCTAAAAAAATCTCCTTAAGGAAGTGAATTTTTTTTTTTAAAAAACGTTTCAAATTGCTAAGTTCAAATTGATATTTACCATCTATGTCCATTTTTTGACAGAATTTTTTATGATGACGGATCATCTCTATCTCTTTCTCATTTCTCAGAATCTAATCAAAACAAACTCGTCATTGTAATATGTGTTCCAATTCTTTCTAAACAATACCTCACATTATATATATCTAACAATCAACGAATTTCAACAAAACAAATAGTTTTCTCGTATCAAAGCATGAAATATTTTCAAACAGTTTAATATCTTAGTAACAATTTAAATTGAATAATGAACAAAAATGTGAATTTCATTGAATTCGTTAATTAAAATTATGTATATTCATACCTAAAGAAATAAAGTATTAGTAAGAGATTATCCAAAATCGTAGGAATCTCAGGATATGTAAGAAAAAATTTTATTTTGACACGCAGGTAATTTTAATATCTATCGATAAATAGAAAATATGTAAGAAGCAAATTTTTTATTTTAAAAAAAAAAGAGCTAGGATAATTTCTAAAAATACTAGAATGAATATTTAGATGTTAAGAAGAGAGATTTATTTTAGTAATTAAATATGCACGGTGCATACAATGAAAATGATTAATGAAGAACAGTGAAACGAAAAATTTATATTTTTAACCAGTTATATAAATATTAATGTGTTTTGGATTACGCATTTTATTTAAACCAGGAAATGTAAGCGCAAAGATGATTAAATGAATTCTACTTTTCATGAAAATGTCTTAAGAGTTATACTGGTATATGTACTGGTATGATAATTCTCGTTTAAAGGATTTATATACAGACTTCTGCTTAATACTTCCCTTAACAATTTATAGACTTAAGTAAAATTTGATTTATATTTTAACAAGTTTATACATAAATTTTATCGCGTAGTGAAAATCTAAATCTCCTGAAAAAAGATATGAGATCTTCAATAAATGCAAATTATCACATAATCATGCAGTGTCTCCACACATGATATAAACATAATACGCATAAAAAATTACTTAAAAATATTCTTGTATACAAAAAGTAAGTTATGTGACTGTCTTTTGGTTGTGTATTAAATCCACATTTCTGTCTTTTTTTTTTTTTTTTTTGTTTTTCAAATCAAAAAACATCTCTTTATTATTCAAACCTTGGTTGTTCCATGATTTAAAAACTTTCTGTCCATAATTTCAAAGAAAATAACATATTGAATTTCTTCATTCGTATTAACATCTTGCATTCTCCTGGAAGAGAAAGATAACTTTTATTCCCCCCCAAAATTATTTTAGCCAGTTTCTCTTCTCTTCTCTCTCTCTTATGCGGTCCCTGTTTCCTTCAATTTTGAAGATTTCCGAGCTAAAGCCACATTAAATCGAACATACACAATCGAAAATCCGAAATCAAACCCCGAACATCATTATTAAATTTTATATTATTGTTTTCAACAGAATTATCTAAAAATGAAGTAAATAATTTATCGCATAACAATTAAAAGCTGACTTGTGTTTATACCAGTTTGCTAAAAGGTGAAAAAAATCAAATACGTGTAAATTTTTTAATTATTTTCAATTTATTTTAAATTTTAAGTATACTTTGAAACTTTCAACTATTTTCAAATAATTTTATTTTATTCCCCCTTCCCCTCCTCAACATGAATTCGTTTATTTTTGCGAAACTACAAAGCTTATATCGCCAGTTTCTTGTTAAGGATATTTTGAAAGATTTTAAATTCTATGCCATCTTTTCAACTTTAGCTTCTTTTTTTTTATAATTCAGTGCATTTGCATATTCATATTATTATTTATTCATTGATGATTCCAAATTTAAAGAACCTGTTTTGGTTAAAAGTTTATAAAATTAAGAGAATTCTTTCATCAAAAATTATTTAACGAGAAGAGGAAAACCCCACGTATGGCATGTTTTCTGACAAATATTCCTTTTACAATCCAATTTCTTCAACAAAAAAAAAAAATCACGGAAGTTTCTCACTCTTTTTTTATATATAAATACGTGTGCATCAGTGATAGTTCGTGCATCAGTGATAGTTCGTGCATCAGTGATAGTTCGTGCATTTGGTGTTAAGAAGAGAAGGATGGCTTCAATGATATTTTTTAGTGCATCAAGGCTTTTTTACTATCATAATCTGGAATAATTTATTTTTGAAATTCTTGCTTTACATTCGTCTGTGATTCAGATAAAATTTGTATTTTTAAGGGGGAGAGAGGTAGACACTATAAGACAATGTCGAGAAAATGACGCAAAAACTGAATGAAGTGCTACATACACAACGCACGCAACAGCTTCTCTTCTAAACTTGTTTCGAGATGATGCGGTATCCATTTGGGGAAAATACTACGGGAATTTACCGCAAGATGGCCTACATTCTTTTTTAAACTGGTTAGATCAAAAGTAAAATTTTATTGAAGAATACTTTTAATGGGTGACCTTCCCGGTGAAATCTATAATCCTTTTTGTCACTCTTTTCTGATTATCGATCCATGCTTGTTTCAAACACGTAGAGTGATTAAATACTTTTATTTGGTGTTTCTGATCCATCTAGTCTAAGGTCCGGCTCGACCAGATTCGTGAGATCATTTATAGAAATATAGGAAAGGAGACAGCTTCTGGTGGTCCGAAAACCTTGAACATCCGAAGATAGAAGTTCGACTCGGCTCGTGACTGCCTCTTAATTTTGAGCCATGGTCAGATGACGAAGACTACACCTAAACTAAACCTCGCAGACCCATTTAATTAAGGGTACAAGGACATGCAAGGAATTGCACAATGCCGTATTTAGGATTCCTTGTTTTTGTGACATATATCTTTCGAAATTATTCGTACTGCTTAGACTTTTTGTGCGCCTAGTAATGGTATCTTAATCATTCTATAGAACTATAAAAGTAAATTTTTAATCAAATTTTTTTTTCTCTTTTACGGGGGATGTTTCGAAAGTAAGTTTCAGTATTTTTTGTAACACGTATTTATTGCTGAAAATAAATAAATAAACTATAACATCAAGAACTACACCTTGCACTATTTTTTGGCATAGTCACAATCGACACTGAGACATTTGTCATAGCGTGCAATTAGTTTGAATAAGCCATTCTGGTAAAAATAGGTGCCCTGCGATGCGAGGAATTGTTATTCAGCCTGCTCCACCTCAGCATTGTTTTGGATGAACGTGAGCATCACCAAAACGCAGTGTGGACTCCTTGTTATGCGCCTGTTCGCTAACGTCATGTCCTGTACTTTAGTAATGTTGTTTTCATTTGTGGATGTGGATAGACTCTTACTTCGACCTTCATCCTCCACACTTTGCCTTCTTTCACTGAACATACAACACCAGAGTCTAACCATTAGATGAGACGTGACCTTTTTACCGTACGTAATATGTAGGCGTTCATGTATGACGAACACACCAATCACACATGCCTATTCATAGCAGATAATATTCACTTACATTGCCGATCACGTTGTCAGTACACGTCTGTCTACCATCATAACTTGTAGTCGGGCACGCTGGTCTGCAGCTAATCTCTTTTTTTCCCGCTCTGCGCACGAGTCATTCCTTCATCGCCGACGCTACTTCCGTTGTTGAACCAGAAATAAATGTGTATTCTTATGATGGTTGTTTGCTTTACCTGGTGAACCATTTGTTCTTTTAAGAAAAATGACAAAACTTACTTTTAGAATATTATTCGCAATTGAATATGGTCATAACTTTTGAGCCCTATATGCATTTAGGTACCATTTTTTTTCTTAAAAAAAAAAAGAAATATTACTCAAAATAGTTCCAATTTCGATTATGCTTTTCTAAAGAACACCTATGCATATAGTGAACCAAAAGTAAGACGAAGTATAGAGAATCATAAAAAAGTTTTCTAAGTAATACCTAAGTCTTAAGAAATTACTTTTTTTATGTAAAAAAAGAAAAAATTAAAATTTTTAAATGAATAAGTTTTATAATTTTTCGAAGAAAATATACAGTTATATCACTAAAACAGTTGATTTTCTATTTTTTGCGCATTATGATATACATCAGAAGTGAAATGTTTTACATTTTAAAAGAATGCTTTTTAAAAAAAATACTACCTGAATGCCAAAATGTGCCAAAAATCACGTGAATATCCATCTGAGAAGAAAAAAAAATCTTTTTGGATGAAATTTACCATACTTCTACGAATGGATTAAAATATCATTATTCGACACAAAAAAAAAAGTCTAAAATCGACTAATAAATTTAAAACGCTTAAACCAAGATATCACCAAAACAAGGAATCTTATAATCAGTATTTTACTAGTCCTGAAATGTTCTGGTACCCTTAGGGTAAGTGAGACAGACGTCTTTCGACAAGGAAAAATGACATTATTTTGTGATGCCTTCCTTTTTTTCATTTTATTATATAGTTATAGTTAATTTAGGTAAATAATTACACTATTACAGCTTAACTATATAAAAAGAAGTGTAGTAAATGGGTGATAAGGGAGAAAAAGGATTTTCGAAATGGATATGATCACAACATTGGATCAGGTAACTGTGTGGAGAGATTATGTTCGAACTCTGATCCTATTACTTTAAGTCCCCTTGAATCTGATGCAATTGATTCAACCCTATTGTTTGGATTGCGATTGTTTTTATTAACGTCTCACTGAAAAGCAACAGTGAAGCTATCGGTGACGAGCCTCGTCATTTTGAAAGTCGGTCAAGTAACGAAGTCGACACCTTAACAAGCACATCCCGCTCCAAAATTCCACAACATGCCAAGGGAAGGACATGGAACCTCGACAAGATTTAAAGTGCTGCAGGTCTTTAGTGGCTTAGCAGCTCTAACGTATTATTTATCAAAACCAAAGTCAGTCGCAAGTCCGAGACCATGACTTCTAGGCAGGTAACCGTGGCCACCTTAATGTTTGGAATTAATAAAATAAGTAGGATTCTCCATTATAATATTTGTTTAAGGATTCAATGAATTAAATTCTCCACATTAACAATATATTTTAATATAGCTTATTCTAAAAGTGAATAAATTAATAAAAAATAACATGAAATAATTAGTGTGTCAATATGTCTCTTAATCACAACGATGACAATTCGTCACAAAAGGACAAATGAAAGGAACTATTTGTTTATTTTGCTTTCATTAAATAAAAGATTTTATTCATATTGCTGCAAATAAAAATAAAATTCGTAAGTATCAGGTCTACCGGATAGATCTGTCGTTTGCGAAGGGAAAGAAAATAATAGGTTTTTTTTATAAATTTAATAACACGATGCATGGTCCGAACGTTTCTTTCGTCATTTTTTGAAAGAGCTCGTGGTAGTTACACCAGATGAAATGAACAAACACCATAAGAATTCACATCCTTTGCTGGTTGAACGACGGAAGTAGCGTCAATAGTGGAGGAATAACGCATGCGCGGAGCGACGAAGAAAAGAGAGTAGAAACAGATCAGCGGGCCCGAGAGGTGACTGACATTGAGATTAGGAATGGAAGTGTATGCTGGGTACGATAAGACACGTGGATTTGTCATCAATGAACGTCTACAGATCGTGCATGGCGACCGGATCATGTCTCGTCAAATGGTTAAAAGTTGGTTCAGTATGTTCTGTGAAGGAAGGCAGAGTGTGGAGGCTGAAGATTGAAGTGGGCATCCCTCCACATGCACGAATGAAAACAACATTGCTACAGTACAGAACATAGTGTTATTGGATAGGCACACACATAACGTTTTCAGACGTTGTGTCCACCCTGCGTATTAGTCATACTCAGATCCATTTAAAACACTACTAGTGGAGCAGGCTGTACCACAATTCCTTGCATCGCAAGGCACTGAATTTCACCAAAATGGTTTGTTCAAATTGATTGCTCGCTAAGACAAATGCCTCTATATCGATTGCGACTATGTCGAAAAATAGTGCAAGCAGTAGAGTTTGTGGTGACATGATTCATTTCTTATACAATAAATTCTCCTTGTGAAAAAAGTGACTGAATGTACTTTCGGAACATCCCTCGTATTTATTGTACAATATATTTTCCGTCGCTACTTATGAACTCTTGTGAAGGTGATTCGTAAATACCATTTATGAAAAATGTTTTGCCTTTAAATGCGAAGAATCTAAGTAGTTCTTAAAGGACGTATATTTCTGTTTCGAATATTTTTTTTCAAATAATGTTACAGTGTGGTAAACTAGTGATGATTAGAAGGTTCTAGGTCTGAGAAGTAGGGTGAATGCGACAGAGATCCACAGATTAGCTCTTTGAGTTCTCGAGGAATCGCTAAAGCAGCACGTGGTTTGGCATAATCATGATGCAATATAATGCGTTTCATATTTAATATCACTGGCCTCTTTTCTTTCGGTTCTTTATTTGAATCATCCATTTGCTGACAGTATCTCCCAAAATGGAGCATTTTGTTAGATTTCAAAAGCTCGAAATGAATTGGTTTTTGGATATCTCACTCAATGCACAGCGTTCTCTTATTTAGGCTCAATCTCGATTTAGAGGTGGAAGGATAGGCCATGCTGTAAATATGCTGTTTTCCTTACGATGTATTCGAAAATAATCCATTTTTCATCACCAGTTATCATACGGTCCAAAATGGGTTTGTTTTCTTTCCGAGCAAACGAGCTGCATATGACGATTTGATGAAGCGAAGTTTTTTCTCACTTTTACTCACGAAGTACCCTTTTAGGATCCTTATAGACCAATCCCAGTTACGACAGAAATTATATTTTATAATAAATATTATTAAATGTATGAAAAATGTATTACATTCTTTCACTTCACAAACGGAAAAAAATTTCCGGCAGACTTAATGCACAACAAAGTTGTAATATATTTTCACACACATTTTTCACATTAACCAACCTATGTGCTTTAACTACAATGTTTGATATGAAAACTTAGCCTGGTGGAAGAACCGCAATTATTTCAGTTTGAGTTATTTTATAAAAAGTGTAGTGTTATATAGGTTTTTATCTAAAATATTTAGTGATGTAAGAGAGAGAGAGAGAGAGAGAGAGAGAGAGAGGGAAGAGAGAGGAATTAGCGAGATGGATTGGCTCACTATTTTGGATGAGTATCTATGAGACCAGTTATTCTAATTTTCCCGGATAGTCGGATCCCATCACTAGAAGTCTATTAGTGTCCTGTCTAGTTATTTCAAGCCTACTGTTTGGTGTTATTAAAATAAATATTGTCCTTTATTGTAATATGTGGTTAAATATGCGATGAAGTAAATGTTCAATATATAATTTAATTTTTTCTAAAAGTGAATAAAAGTGTTAAAGATATTTGGTCATGATAATTATTGGGTCAATATGTCTTTTGATAATAACACTGAAGCTAGTTTGTTGCATGCTTCATTACTGCATTTATACTCGTATAAGTATCATAACATCTTGTTACGCAGCAATAATTCAACAAGAAAAAAATGCAGAACATTTAGTACTGCAGCTCCGAAGTCAATTGTGTTTTTTTTAAAAAAAATTAGTGAATATTTGAATGCAGCTGACAAGTATCGATTTTTTATAAAACGAGAGAATTCAATTTTATTTTCCATAACTGTGAACTGATAATTATATGCGGCAGTATCACTTGCAATGGACACCTCTATTTAAGAGATAAAATGTGTGGTCCAGTGGATATCCCTTATTACGATGTACTAAATATGTATATATATAATTTAAACATGTATATATTAAATTTTAAAGCAAAAAATAAATCAATATTTGTTATTTGTGCAAACAGTATAATAGAATCCTTAATAAAATGAATGAATTTAAGCTTTAAAAGTTCTGCTTGTTTATGACTTCAATCCATGTTACAATCTCTATCAAATAATTGAATTTTGTATAAATCGAAATAATATGTCACCGTTGTTAACTGGCGTGTGTTTGAAAATTAAGAAGTGAGCCAAATAACAGCCAACTTTTATTCAATTTATTAGTTTTAAGCGATTTGTATGAATGTTAACGATGGGTTTTACGACTTCCAATATTTTTGTTTTCAATCGTTGACTAAACACTTCCTCGTCAGGTTATATGTACTGGTTGGATTCACTTCGGTGATCTACAAAGAAAAGTTGATAGAATTAGGGCAAGGACAAGCAATAATAAACTGCGTGTTTCATGGAACATCCAATCAATATCAAAATGTCGAAGAAATGATCCACTTTTGTCACAGTTTCATTGAATAACTACTTGTACCGAATGCATTATCTTGAGATGAGATATACTGAAGTAATAAAAGCTTTGTCACTTAATTCGAGAATCGTTCTTTTTTAAAATGCGCGGAAGGTCATTGCAACAAAGCCCGCGGCTCTTTGATTCGCGAATCCGCTTAATTTGTGGTTTTACCGTGGCTCTCTTTTTATAAGATGCGGATTTTTTCAGATGACTCTTCGAGACTTCCTGTTAAGAGCAAACATTAATACCTTTTTTTTTACTTCTATTTTGCATATATTGGGATGAACGTGTCATGGAATTCCAATTTGCAACGGCAAACTTATACACCGAATGAGATAAATTAGAATCATGATAAAGAAATAACTGCAATGGTACTTGCGCGTCTAAAAACGAGCAAAAAAGTGCAGAGGTTAAGTTGAAACTTTTTACGAAACCAGAACTCGCAGGATCCTTGATCATAAAGTGCGGATTGACTTTCGTCATCAAAGTGAGAAAATAAAAATCCCACTAATGTGAAGTTGAACAAAAGGTTGTCTTTGAGAAGCTGTGATTGATGATTTGAAGCTATAAGAGAGGATCGGCCATTTTAATACTTTTTATTTACTTCTTCTGATTTTAAAAGGATATGAATTACCATTTCTCGGAGAATGAAATATTCTACAAAAAATATTCTCAAAATCTCCGGGTTAGTGAGATTAGTTGTTCGCTTAACCGTTTTGTATTGGTCAAATTTTAAATGTTATACAAAAAATTTCTCGTGCAAAAATTTTCCATAAAAATTAAAAATAATGTCAAAACGCAGAAAATTCATATGTATGTCGCATTTTATGTTATCGCTAAATTTATATAATAAAACTGTGAATCGCGATTTAGAAGCCATGGACTCCGATTCCCGTAATTTAAAGGAGTCTGTCCATATGAAACATATATAACCTATTAAGTGAAGAAAGGCAATGCCTGTTTTTAAGATTTGTGCAATTAGATATTTTCCAGAAATATTTTGATTGTTTTTGAAAGTAATTATCGTTACGTTTACTTAAGTTAACCTGACTCTTCTCAAAGACATTTCTTTAAACTGACATGGTAATTTTGGACTATCTAAACTCGTGAATCGTTCCCCGAGGGATAATAGCTCTCGTCGCTCTATAATCCATAATAACAATCAATCAATCAATCTTTCTCCGAACTTCAACAACTCGCGAGAACTTCAAGATCATCTAACGCTATAAGAATAATAACTCTCATTATTCCAAAGAGAGTTATTTTTAATAAATAACATCTGATAAAATTATCATGAACTCTGAATACATATACCATAGCATATAAAATTGATAATTAGATAAGAAAATTGATAGACATAACCGCATCTTTTAAACAATAACTTTTAAAATGTAATAGGCAAAAATATCTGGTAATGTTTCAAAAATTTGCAGGCTATATATTCCTTGAAATAAATATATGTTAATTTGCAAAAACAGCTCGAAGTGCATATAAAGTGATTTTGTTTCATTTAAAAATGTCTACAATTAATGTTCCAGCACAAAATCATTAATTCGAAATTCTTTAATTAATATAAAATGAGTAAACAATAAATTTATTAACAATTTCTGTATCCCGAAACGTAAAGAGAGCGTCACATTTTATTATGCTGCACTAGTGTTGTAGATAGGATTTTTCTTTGGTGGTGGTCAAGAATTTTAGTTGTAGACATTTGATTGACGATTTGACTTTTTATTAACATCGTATTTAGAAACAACACGAGAGTTTTTGGAGAATGACCTTGTAATTTTGAGCCTCCATCAAGTACACCTGAGCAAGTGCCTCATTTTCCAAACTTTTACACCACTCCAATGGGAGGACTTAGAGCCTTCACAGATTTATCACACATCAGCCCCACTACACATAAGTCTTTAGTGGCATAAAGACTCGAATCCATGACAAACATAGCACAATCCACGCGTTCTCGTCCGTGATCACTAGACTAATACGACTACTGAGTTGTAGACGGAAAGATATGGAAAATTTTTCAATAGATTTAGTTATTATGACATTTATTAGCAGAGATTCAGATTCCGTCTTCCCTTCGTACTCAGCGGTATAACAAATTTCTGATTGAGTTAAGCCATCGTGTTTTTACGTCCAAGACTTTTTGTCTTCAATATCTTAGAGCCGTGTAGATTTGTGATATTACAGTTTAAAAAGAAAAATTGCGTATTTCTTGAACGTTTTTAAATATCGACGGTTTAAGGCTATGTATGTTTTATCATTAAACGGACACATATATTAATTGTTGACTATTCTCTAACATAAAACCGGTTATGAGTTTATAAGAGTTGCCATGCACATTTCACTATAACAAACTTATGGGCTGTTTTACTACGATCTTTGATTTAAGAACCTGTTCTATTAGAAAGGTGTTCGTGTTTGCTTTCAAAATAACGGCGAAATTTTCAACATTTTCTGTAAGGAATGCTAATGTAAAAAAGTTGAGTTAAATTATGTTTTTCAAAAATAAAATTATCTCAGGTTAAAGTAACATTGTGAGACTCAATTTTTCTCTTTTACCTCACAAATGAAGTTGTAATAGTCCAACAGAGTTGAAAATTGTCTCCTACATTCAAACAAGGTTCAAACAATTATACTTCAGTGTTAGAATAGTTGCTATATCCTCTAGATTTATGGATAATAAGAAAAACCTACGGGTACTCTCGCTGAGTGTTTCTCTCGAGGCAGCAGAAACACCCTGCAAAACAATTGTGGCCTAAACCTGAAACCGATGCCTTTTCTGGAGGCCTGATACTCGATACAACGAAGACGTGTTCGGAACATTTCATAGAAAAAAATGTTCCGATTCGGGATTGAACAGTTCTGCCGAAGAGTTATATCTGTTTCCTTCTTCTGGTTTTCAAGAGGTCTATTCTGTTTCCCGGACGTCGATGAAAGCTCAAATCTAGAGAATTCGTCTGAAGTGTTAATTTTTACTTCAAGAAAAAAAAAAAGAAATATGTGTTTTTCGTATGGCTCTTTTAATGATTTTCGAAATATTCTTCTATACTTCTACAGGGAAATATCGAACATTTTTGATAGAGGCAAATATTTATTGTTCCATCTGGATTAATTCGATAGAGTGATCTTATTTTCTGATTTCCAAGCCGCAATTCAAGCCATTAGTCCAACTACCCGTACACATTAATGTGAATCTCCTAGTGCCGGAAATATTTGTGGGAACTATTTTCTAGGATGAAACGAGTGTTGCTTCAAAGGCCACTGTGTATTTTTGGGAACGAGCAAGCCAATGGTCTTGTAAAAATGGGCTCGACGCTACTTCAAACAAGACTTCCCTCACATTCATTCCATTCTATATGGTCACGCATCATGAAATTAATGGATTTTTGTGTTGGTTTTATTATCACACTCGAAGCGACATGAGGGCTATTGATGACGGACCTCGGTGAAGCGATGAGAACGACACCTGAGCTGGCACCCTCCCTCTCCTAACTTCCACACCACGCCATTGGGAGAATCAAGCAATTAATGAATGAAAGTTATGAATTCTTAATTCAAAATAAGATGACGCTAAAACTTTGGAGAGCTGAAGATCTCTTTGCAATTCTGGTAGTCCACGGCAGCAAGCCGTCGTTCAATTCCGTCTCCTGACAGGTCATAATTGCCTAACAGAGTATCTTTATCGAATTGGAACCTTTACTTACCTTGGCTGCCCTCTCTGAAAATTGGTAGATGTGACTAATAGAGAGCACCCCCGTCTTTATGCTTCACTTCAGTTTAGTTTAGTTTTTTTTATTAACGTGGCACTAGAAGCAACAAGAGGGCTATTGGCGACGGACCTCATAATTTTGAACCACGGTCAAGTGACGAGGACGACACCTGAGATGGCACCCCCTCTCCTAACATCCACTATTCTTCACTTCAAGGCGACTCAGAAACAGGGCTTTACTGGCATTTATGGAGAACTTTTGATGCAATATTTCTTCGATCACTTTTTTCCCTTCGCTCTAGTATCCATATTTATATTTGCCTTACCATTGCAAATAAAACAAACTTGAAGGAAAAATACGCTGATTGAAGAAAACTGTGCGAAAATTTTAAAGTTTCAATGTGGGAAATGTACTTTCTAAAAGTGCCGAGCTTTGAATGTGATTTGATGTTTTATTTTTCGTGCCCAGTGAAAGAAAATATGTGTTATTATAAGAGATGAGTTAAGAAAGATTGGATTAAAATTAATATATTTACTTACTAA
>BMAW01110691.1:44965-149910 GCA_019974015.1 Nephila pilipes | reverse complement strand
TTAATGTTTGCATTTTGGCAACGCTTAGAAATGTTTCTCAAGATGTGAAGATGGTCTGTGTTTAACTAAGTAGCAAATTTTTGATTCATTTTTTAATGCTTTTTTTCAGTGTTTTTATAACTTGAAATAAGCCATTAATAAGTATCTAAACTGAAGGAGTATCTTTTCTAAATTTAGTTTGTTTGCGTTTGGTAAATTTATAAATTTATTTGCATCTCTTTATATTGCTGTATGTAATGTTGATACTCGTAAAATGTTACACTTGGAAATTTCTTATATTTCTAAGTTTTTTTTAATTATGATTTACATTTTTTTTTTTTTTTTGCATTTGATTTTTGAAAATTCTTTCCCTTTTAAGAGTTCTTTTCTTTTTAATTTTATTTTTTGGATTTAAATTTTCAGATTTTTTGTTCAATTTATACTTTGATGTTGCAACCGTTTTTTTAAAAACATATTTTTCAATTAAACATTTGAAACCATTTTGTAATCATATGATTTGTTTAATAATATAGCCATTTGTTATTAATATATATATTCTAGAATTCTAGAATAATCCAGATTAACTATCCAAAGGCTGAAACGATATTAAAAATATTATTCTCATATCATGTATTTTCAAAACATTTTAGTGTTTCTTAAATTTTCCAAAAATCTTTCACATTTATCTGATTTCTTGATATTTTGTTTAGTTTTCTACTCTTCTGATTTATAAGTTTATATATATATATATATATATATATATATATATATATATATATAGGCAGCAAAATGTTTTAAACAGCAGCAATTATCCATTCTAAAAGAAAAGGTCTTTTTGAAGAAAAGGCGCCATTTAACAGATTTTTAAGCCATTGAAAGTTCATTATGGTTAAGGCAGTGCAGAAAAATATTTCTATGGAACAATAAAATTTTTTGAAAATAAGGGGGGTTTGTTTAAAACAAATACGTGTGTATTCTTTCACTTTTTCTGAGATATGTCTTTCTCCGAAAGCCTTCGTTTGCTGGATATCAAAATTACTCTTAAAACACATGATTCTAAGATATATATCTAAAGGATTATTCAGTTTCACCTTGCTAAAGAAGTAGTTTTGTTTTTAATTTACACGTTCTTTAAAGTCTAAACAAAGGCTTAATTTCAAAAATGCTGAAAGAAACGAACAATTCTCTTAGTTGGCCTTAAGAAGTAATGCAATGGAAGCAAATGTCAAGCAACTATTCCCATTTTTGTTACTCTTCCTCTTTTATTACCACTCTACTGCCCTGAAAAGCTTTCAAATTAAATTATGATTCTAATTTCCAATTTTAATTTCAACCAAAATTAAATTATAATTTTTTTTAAAACTTTTAATGCTTTTAATTATGTTTGTATTTATTTTAATATGATCTGTTTGCCTCTTAAGTTTTGTTGGAAAATAAAGGTAAAAGTATTTTTGTTAATGAAGTATAATTATATCTAAAAAGTTTAAAAAAATTAAATATAAGGAGGAAATTCTCGTTATCCAAGAAAAGGAGAGGTAGAAATTTAATGTTACAAAGGTTAATTATGAAAACGGAAAATGATGATGGATATTTTATTTTTATATTTATTCTTACTCATCAGTATGATTGAAGAAAAGTAATATTCTGTCCAATCTTCTGAAAGTGATCCTGCATGGCTTATCCTAACCAAACTGAACCAGAATGAACCACTGGAATTTTAAGGCTTTGAAATTAAGGCTTTTCTTTTCTTAAGAAACTCAAATGTTTCGTAGGTGTATTTTTTTATGCAAACTTGATAGATAGAATGATAGAAAATTGGATTTGAGCATCATAAACAAACGTATAAAGCTATAGAGAATCAAATCTTTTATTGCGATTTTTTGCGGTTCAAAATGAGGTATTTTAAAATTTCGGTACACTGTCCTCAAATTCTACTTTATACATAGTGCTGATATTTCCAATTTTGAAATTATAATTATGATTCGAGAATAGACTGTTTTACTTATAAGTAGTTTGGAAATTCTTAGATTTATAAATGCAGTTCCTGTTAGGTAATTTATATTTTAATGGTAATTTCATAACTACAAATAAAAATATGTCATGTGGGCATTAAAGACAATGAAATCTGTTGATATTGCCTGAAAGTGCTGGAATTGAGTCGATATCTTCTCGGGGAAGAAAGCTTCAGACTTTTTTGAATTTTCCTATGTGGCTTCATACCTAGCAGAAAGAGATATAAATACGTTTAGAGTCTGTGGGTCCGTCAATCGATTTTTGAAGTTTGCCTTTTCGAGTGCTAAGTAATGCTGTAGCGATTTGTGTACAGCGAGAACAGTTAAGCTGAGGGGCTGAAACGTTATTACAAGTTCTATTTTGTATGTGTTTGTGTCGCTGATCTGCACAAATGCTGTGTTTTCTGTTTGAGCTGTTATTGTCCAAGCTCTGCTACTCGTTTGTCGTCCTGGATATTTTTTGAATAAAGCGTCATTTGTCATTATCATCCGCGTTGGACTGATTTCCACTCTCATAAACCCACAAATTTTTGTAACAATATATACACAACTTCAATCCTTCGGCAAAAATAGGTGCACTATCTTACAAGACCATTAGACTAAGGTGACCAGACGTCCAGCTTTTAGCTAGCGGGACAGTCCCAATTTTTAACAATTTATCCCGCGTCCCGCGGGGTCTTAAGAAAGTTCCGATTCTTAGAAAGAAAGCACGACAAGCTAGGGAACGGCGGCAGAACGGGAAGGGAATATATGGCTTCCTATGTAGGTATTTCATCAGGATATGAGCTTTATATTATTTTTGTAAATTTTATTTTGTTGAACTTTAATAATAATTGTGGAGAACTGATTATCAGGAACTGTTTATCAAAGTTCGCCTTGCCTCGATCAGTTGCTAGAATACGACCATCATTGTTTGGACTTAATGAACAGTGGCATTTTTCGGCATTGGCAGCGACGAAAACATTTAGTAGCTATAAAATGAAGACAGAATGTCCCCCTTTGTACACTACCACAGATTTTATTCTTATGGCGACATGTTCCGTTAGCGATCTAGCATCATTTGGAACATTGTTTCAAGGGAATTACATCTTATACAAAAATTGGAAACGGAGGGGAATTTTAGAGAGGAGAAGGGTCAGGGTGTGACGAGTTTGTGGGTCGTCCACGAAGTAACGCCTTCGCGTATTGAGTTTTGTAATTGTCTCTCATGCGATACGCATCGTACTGCTCGCTAGTTAAACAATTGATGTCAACAAATCAGCTATTCAGATGATTTAGGTAAGTAATTTATTTAGATACCAAAGGTTGGTATTTTTAGGTATCAAATTATTAATTAAGACCCTCTCCCCGTCAATGGTGTCCCGCTTTTCGAATGTTAAAATCTAATCATCTTACATTAGAAGGATGGCTATTTCTCTTCTGACGTCCTCATCCTCGAAACAGACGTCAACGATAGCCGATTCATGGTCGCGAGTCCATGGCATTGATTCAGTCGAGTCTTGGTTCAAGTCCCGCATTGAATCGAATCTGACACGCGTTAAATCTATCGGCACCTCAAGTCCTCGAAAAGTGTGGAGTGGTAGCTCGGAAATCGCTTCGCAATTTGACTCATGTTTAAAGGAAGCGATCTGCCACCATTAACTCTCGTGTTGCTCCGAAGTGTTAATTATCTATCATTTCATCAACCACCATGATGCTGGGTTTTTTACAAACATTTTTTTCTCTTTCTAGGGAAAATTCAAGGTAATATTTTCTTAAGTTGCCTCGAGGGCTTTAAGGCCAGGGAGATTTAATGAGCATTATGCTCAGCAACAAAAGGTCTTGGTAATTATGAGACCGAAACTCGCTAGGAAGCACTTCATTACACTATCAGATAATCTACCACAGCATAAGAAAAATAAATACAATAACCAATAAGCAGTGATTTTCTAACATTGTATTTTAATTTTTAACTTAAATAAGTACCTTTTTTTTACTTATAATCAAGCTTCGCTGTAAATTCTTGGAAGTTTTTCATCATCGCTCGAGGCCAATAAATTTCACACCATTCACCGAGATTGAACCACAGAAACGACCTTTTGAACTGCAACATCGTATTCTGAACCTGACGAGAATTTTTATTTGCGCTCTCAACTATTAATCAGTGTCACGAAAAGGAAAACACTCTCCCAGTTGGGAACGATTACTTCCTATTGAACTAGTTCCGGCATCTTCCATCAGTCTCTTGTTTGAAAACAAACTGTTTTTTCCCGATGCTTCGAAAGCTTTTCTGTGAAGTCTTCGTATCTTTCAGAGGAAGTCATTGTCAAATCGAAACCGCATCATTTATCCGCATTTGTGACGCAATTCGTATTTTAAACTAAAGTAAAATATGCAATGCCTACGTTTTATTTCCTACTCGATCATAATTAATGTTATGCAAATAATTTCATTATTATGCAAATAAATTATAAAACATCAGATCAAATATAACGCAATTTACTAATATTCCTCAAAAGATGAATGTTCGTGCAAAATCACTCTCGCCAAAGAGCCTGAATTATAGTTTAGAATAATAATAAAAAAATATCACTTTTACTAACTCATCATGGCCGCCGTAACCTAATGATTATAGTGGAGAACTCGGAGTTGACATTTGTTTCCGTCGTTCTTTGGTTCTTGTCTATATGCCACTAATAACCAGCCATATAGCGGGGTCGATGCACGTTAGAGTGTTCCCTAAGCGATCTAGCTGTTTTAAAAACAGCTAGATCGTTTAGGGAACACTCTAACGTGTTCCCTAAACACTCGACTCTCTAATTTGTCGAGGCTCCAAATCCTCCCGTTGGCTTGGAATGGAACTTCGGATAGAGAGTTGCCACTTAAGGTGTAACTTTCGTCGTTTTACGACTTTGGGCTGTTCGCGATTTTCTCTTCACTAACCCCGTGGACTTTTATCAATTTGAATTGCATAAAATTACAGTTTCTTCCCCCAAAAAAACGAAACGTGATTAGGTAAATTAGATGAAGATACAAGTGAGTGAAGTGAATAAGATATAATGGTATATAAAGGAATAGAATTAGTGATAAATAAAGGGAGAGGATAAGGCCTTGCTGTCAAAGTATTGTTTTTCAGAGTGAAATTTTTCCGTTAGTTTCGTGGATTGGAAAGAGTTTCACCAAAAGTATTAAGCTACGTAGTTACTGCAGAAGAGAGTTGTGGAATTAAGAACGCTCGATTGAACAATTAAAATAAGACTTCTTATTCAAATCATAAATTTGGGTTGTGAGTTAGTTTGAGATCTTAGAGAGAGCGACATTAACTATTCTACTGTGATAATAAATAAAGAGTTGTGTCTTGTTCTTGCGTGTCTTCCGTTGGAATTTGGTAGTGTTATTAATATATTAGATTGATAAGATATTAGGTATGATAAAATACCTAATATTTTAGAAATTATATTGATAAAATATAAAGTAATATATTAGATTGAGATATGGTACAAGAGTTGAGTAATGATGGGCAGACGTCACAGCTTAAACGGGGCTCCAAATCACGAAGTCCATCGCCATTTGTTGCACGTGGCAACGCGTTTTAATATAATTAAATTTTATATCCAATTCAAACAGATTCACTGGGGACTCTTTTCATTACTAATTTGAAATTATAAAGATTGAACGTTAAAATATTGAAGGGTTTTTACGTTTCGCGCATGAAATTTTCCACCATTTTTTCCAAACATTTTATTTATCAGGTGCACATCCATCGACTCACAATCTGCGTAAACGCTACGCGAGTCACTACATACCTTCTTGTTCAAACAACAAGTTTGTCGGAGTTTGACAAGTTGTTGTGTCGGAGATTATAGATGGAATGATTCATTTATGTTCGCGAAAAAACTTTCAATCCCTGTGTTACTTTCATAACCCAAAGCCTATGTATCGAAAGTATGAATCAAGAGTCGAAAGTGAGACGAATTAAAGCGAGTTCAGGAGAGCTCTCCGGAAGAGCATGTGCCATTAAATCGAAACATAGTTGACTGATAATAAAAGTTGAAGGTAATCCAGATGAGAACGACGGAGAATTCGATCATGTACATGAATGATAGAAAATACGAAAATGTTTATGTTTAAATAATATTATATTTCAATTTTGATTAAAAACCTTATTAATATGATTGTTTTGTATAATTTAAATTCCACTTAACTCTGTTTAATTCTAAAATAACATAAGTCAAACGCAGTTTCTTAATTAATTGTTCATAAATAGTAAAAAAAAATAAATAAATAAACTATACGTAGAACCTTAAATTCTAAATACAATATTCAGACCAAAAAAGTCGTTGGAAATTCGCGTTCTTGCGTTTTTAGTGATTCCTGAAAAAGTCTGATTGTGTGGCGTACGTAGCTTTTGAAATGACAGATTTAATTAATAATTTTGCCTATGTTTCGAAAACTAAACCTTTTGTGAGTAATTTTTACACGAAGTAAAATCTCCATTATGAAATTTTTACCTTATGTTGATTGGTTTCAATAACATCGCACTAAAAGCAAAACGAGAGCTATTGGCGACGGACCTCGTAATTTTGAGTCACGATCAAGTGACGAGGATGACACTTGACACCCTCCTCGCCTAAATTCCACACAACGCCAGTGGGAGCATTTTGAGTCTCGATAGATTTAACGAGCATCAGCCCCTGCTACACGGCGGGTTTTTAGTGGCATCAAGACTTGAACCTGCTACTCGACTAAAACCGCCCACCGCGAGTCCACTCACATAACCACTAGGCTACCGTGGCCAGAAAGAAAATGAAAAATAAAACACCAACTAGGGATTTCATGCTGAAAAGTAAATTCAAGGGAAGGGAGTTCAAGCTGATTTCCCAACTGGAACGAAAGAAATGGCTCACAAAGCTTTTGAATTTCGAGAAAATATAAGAAGGAGAAGTTTGATAGAACTACTTCTAAGTAATATTCAGTTAGCAATTTATCACAATAAATCATTTTAAAAATAATTCTACACCTCGAATTTAATTTCCTTTAAAAAAAAGTGGAATGTACTAATGTTTGAAAAAAAAAACACGCACATGAGTTTCCTTTAAAAAAAAATACTCAGTATAGAAATTTACGAAATACTAAAAAAAAAAAAACACGAGTTTCTTTTAAAAAAAAAATACTCAGTATAGAAATTTACGAAATACTAAGAATCGAATAATTGAGAAAGTTTACACTCTATTTTATAAACTATAAAAATTCTAATTTAGATTTAAATCCGCAAAATTGGAAAAAAAAAATTAATGCATTTTCATATTTATTTCATTTAAGTTTTGTAACTAATTTTAAGAAATGGATAAGTAACTGTTTTTTTTATCATAATTTTCTTTTAAGAAAATAATCAATTACTTATATACTTTTTCCAATTATATTCTCTTTACTTTGATTTAACTTATCAACTTTTTTTAATAATTCAGAGTCTGATGAGTTTGATCTTTATTTATTTATTCCTTCCCAGTAGCAGTGACTCGTTCAGTTCAAAGTTATAATGTCAATAGCCATAAACAAGCTTGAAGAACTGATTTGAAGAAACATAAAGGAAGAGAAAGATTTTTGTGAACATATTAAAAAATCAACTTTACAAAAACGATATTCTTATAGCTGTCATTGAATTTTCACAGGAGGAAAAAATATCTTAGTTGAAAAGGAGCAGTGGTATTTCGAATTTTTCAATAGAGAATGTTTTCTTTTATGTATTTTTCTTAATGTTGGTAATTGGGATATTTTTTGAAGAATTATAAAGCTAGTGAACAAACAAGATTCTTTCATATTTTTAGTAAATAAAAATAAATAATTACTTTGTTTAATCGTTCGTGTTTTATCTGAATATATTTTATCTGTTTAGAAAAGCAATAGAATGAAAAGTTAAGTTATATTTATTTTTAAGACTGTGCTGATTCCAGATAACCCGATTTTAAGTTCATTTAGATTTTCTAAACTATTTGTCTCTGATTGGTTAGGTGCGTTATAATTATATGGTTTACAAAAATCACAAACTATTATTTTCTGAATGAAACATAATTTATTAAACAGCAACACCCGTACAAGAGCAGAAAATGATATACAAGATTCGCAACATATGTTATGCACAAGCACACGGGATTAAATATACATTTGCGAAGAAATACACAAGAGAAGAACAATACAATCTTTACTCATACTTATTTGCATGAAGTAAAAATATTACCGATTCCTCTCACAGAAAATATCGTGGCGCCATCTATTATTCTGAGGTAAACTCACAAACATGATAAATGATCAAGGTGAAAAATATTAAATAGTAGGATCTCTTATCACAAGCAGCATTCCATTACTTAAGGAGTAGCCGTCGTCCGGCTACTTTCATTAAGCAATGCAACAAGAAGTAAACACACACACATACAATATACATGAATGCAAATGAGTATTATCGATAACCTTAAAGCTTTTTAAACATCATCAGCGCCTCCCATCAGAACATTATTTATTTCAAACACCATTTGCTCCGGAAAAAACCATTGCTGTTCAAACAATTTGCTAAGACTGGCACTTTTTGAGACTCATTTCGTGAGCAATAGTTTTATGACACGCAAATACTTGTTTTTCAAAAAGTATTTTGGTGTCACGTTGGTATCTAATGAAAGAGCAACGATTTTTTTTCAGAGCAAGAGGTGTTACATCATCGCAGTCCAGAAGGGGAATCAGATATTTCCATAAAACTGTAAAACTCCATTTGGCACTTTGATTTTAAATCCTGTTCCTCATAATTTGAGATTTGTTCGTTCCAGTCGCTTAGTATCCGCTTTTTCCAGATCGTACTCCGGCTCCGGCTCCACCCCCGTAGCTGCCAGCTCCACCTCGTGCACCACCACCGAATCCACTGCCAGCTCCTCCAGCAAATCCACTTCCTGCTCCGGCTCCAGCACCAGCTCCATAGCTACCTGCTCCAGCACTAGATCCATAGCTTCCGGCTCCAGCACTAGATCCATAGCTTCCGGCTCCAGATCCAGCTCCGTAGCTTCCTGCGCCTGAAATTATTAAATAGCATTTACATTTGTATGTTATAATTCTTTTTTTAGTAATGTGAAACACTGAATGTCTGTGTTATCGGCTCTCAAAAACATATGAATTAAATTTAAACTTATCTCGATTCCAAATTTGAGTAATGAGAAGTTAAAATTAAGAGTTTTGTAACTGTTTGATCATTACCAGACTTGCATAATTTTTAAAGTTTTTGTATGTCTACTTTCTTATCTCTTTACATTCCTTTGTTGCCAATAATACTTAATTTATATAGAGTATAAATTTAGCTACAGTTAAAAAACTTGTCTCTGTATAAATCCCACATGTTTGATTTAAAGCAAAATTTCAAATCTGGTTTAAATCATAGTTTTTTAACAATGTACATTGGTGCAAAATGGTTTTGAGGCTAGGATATCGATAATGAATATCAGTAAAATAACATTAACTGATTATCGAGTTTGCTGATTCCCAACGATATTTATATATATATATATATATATATATATATATATGTCATAATTTTTATCTTTTCTAAAAGGCTCTGTGCTTTCTAACATTGGAATGGAGAGAAAATTATTCTTTTTGAATTAGTTAAACTGGATATCAAACTAAAGTTTAATATAATTTTATCGTGAATATTCAGATTCACTCTAAAGGTTTTGAAGTGAACTAGATCTCGAGACATCAGTAACTAAAAATGAAAAAAATTTAAAATTTAATTTTACTCCTGTAACAATATCATTTATATTTTTTTGAACTGATACAGTACACATTTGAATTGTCTGAAATTATGTAATCCAACATGTTAATTCATTTCAAATTTCGAACATGTTAATGGTCAAATGAGGCTTAAATGCCTCATAGATTCAATTAACTTTTAGAAAGTTAACTTAGCATATGAACGAATGCTGCATTTTGGCCATATTTTTTTTAAATCTGCGTTCGAATTTGTAACGGTGGGCTTTTCGAGATTTTTCTTTTAACTAATCGCTTGCTTTCCTTTTTGTTATTATTTAAATTTCCAATTGCTTAAAAATCAAATGGAACGTGATTTTCACATGTTAGATTGAATTTAAGAAGTGAAGTGAATAGATTTGAGGAGACACATGAGCTACGGATATTTGGATATTGGAGTTAATAGTGAGTAGTCAGTAGTTGATGCATGATAAAAATTGTGACAATACTACGATAGCTGACCGAGAGTGAAAAGAACGATTTGTTGGTAGCTGGTAACCCAAAAAAGCCCCCCTTTTCTGTGATTTAATTCCCTCTAACCCGAATTAATGAGAATGAGATAACTTTGATTTTTCTTCTCAAATGGAATTCAGGAGAGTTGAAGGAAAGTAGACTTAATCGTAAGAATAATACTGCATATTCGTAACTAAAGTACATTAATGGACTATGTTGGTAACCTGACGTTCTTTCATTTAAATGTGAACGAACTGATTGATTAATTAAGATTAATAATGGCTGTTGAATTAAATGATAGGGATAGGCGTCTCAAAATGTTCTTTCTTTTAAAAACAATTTATTTGTTGATTTAGAAATTAATGCTGGTGCATAATATTTAAACTTCATATAAAAAACTTGTTACCTGTAGTTCGAGCTTCATGCTCAAATACAACGTTACAATTACATAAAAAAATTGCTTATTTTATTTTAAGTACATGGTAAGTGAGAGCCTTTTGTGAACGTGTTTGTGTCTTAAATGTTTTCTTTCCACTTACCAGCACCTCCTCTGTTGTAAGCTCCTGCACCTCCGGATCGTCCTCCAGTGAATTTGTCTTGGATTCCAGCTGGTGGCTGTTCAGCGGTCAGTTGGACATCGGCGGGACTTTCCTTTCCGTCGGTTCCGGGTTCGTTGGTCCTGATGTTGGCGCGGAATCCACCGGCGTCGGCAATGTATTCAACAACTCGGAACAATCCCTGGGTGTCGGTGTAGCCGTAGGTTCCCCTGACGGTGCCGCTGGCATCTCCTTCTTCGGTTCTGTAGTGTACGTTACCTTGTTCGTCGGCGGATTGGTAGTCGAAGTTGTAGGGTTTGGGGGCTTCCTGCGGAAAGATGAAACGCTGTTGTGTGATACAAAGTGACGAACGAGACAGGAAAAATCTCAATCAGTGCTTTATGCAAGCTTCTTTGGTATGAAGCTATGTACAGAGGAGAATAATTCTATTTTCCATGACTCACATCTAGAAAACTCATAAATAGCATGAGCATGAACTATCCTGACAGTAAGAAGAACCTGTACATGTATAAAATTTCGTATTTTTTTTTCAGCGTATTTAAATGCATTTGTGTTCAGTGCTAGTATGTTGAGAGCAGTAGAATATTAGTTGTTTTATATAATGCATTTCGCTTCTCAGCTGTTTCCATATATTTCGATAGTGTACGAATATTTTTAAAATATATTAAAACAGTAAATGTTTTCTTAAAAAAAAATATCTGCCTTTGAAACTGGTAAGAACATTTATCAAATCTTTTACGATAATTTTACAATTTATTTTAATTCATTCGAATAATGGAGTGTTATAAATGTCTTTACAGTTGCTATAAAAATTATTATTAATATAATAATTATTTTTATAGCAAGTATCTCGATGAAGAATGTCGAACTTTTTTATCGACATATGTCATTAGAAAATTTTAATAGTGTAATTATAAAATAGTATTGTGTTTTCTAAAATATAAAATTTTCTTACCATTAAGGGTAAAACGTTATAGTTATTTATGCTTAAAATAACAACAAGTAATTACCATCAATCACTTTGTTGATATTTGCAACTACTATTATTTCTATTACGGTTTACTTTTCAAAAAGTGTTATTAACGCGTTACCTCGATTATTATTAATTCAAAAATATTTCATTTAGTACTATTTAGATGTCTAGCATTGAAAATTAGCAAGTATTAAAAAATATCGCTTACATTTTGTCCGTATCCTCCAGATCCTCCGTAAGATGAAGCTCCTCCGAATGCTCTAGATGCACCAGCGAATCCACCAGCTCCAGATCCTGCTCCATAGCTACCAGCACCTCCTCCTGCTCCACCTGCTCCAGCTCCTGCTCCGTATCCACCAGCACCTGCTCCAGCTCCATAGTTTCCTGCGCCAGCTCCACCTCCATAGCCTCCTCCACCTCCAGTGGCCAGAGCACAGCCAACGAGGGCCATCACAAGAGCGGAAACCTTCGGTTAAAAAGTGAGAGATTCAATATATATGATAATCCATGAGAAATTAAAAGCATGGTATTGGGACAATGTCCGAAATAAAGAGTCCCACAGATAGCATATAACAGATTTAATAAATAGTTTTTTTTCTATGCATTTACAGCTTATCGGTTATAAATACGTTTTATTATAAGAAAATGCTAAGAGCTTATGTATGTGAGGCAAATAGTACCCAAAAACTATTTGCCTCGCATAACAGAAGAAATCAAATTACATACATGAAGTTTTGTAACCTACTATGCATTAAACCGAATTCCGAAGCTCTGTATGCAAAAATTTCTTGTATAATACGTTTAAATCTTTGTAAGCATTTTTATTCTGGCTTAGCTTCGCGAGATCTGAACCTCAATATTTTGAAAGGGGCTATTTGCATCTATTGATTTATTATTAGGGTAAAAGTAAGCATTATAACTTACTATGCTAAAGAAAGGTTTTCGTAACACATTTCATTCATAAAAGAAATATATTGTGATAGTTTCTGAAAACTGGATGTTCATTCAGAATTTCATTAAAATAAACCTCTTAATGCATTTGCTAATCACATCTATAAGAAAATTTAACACGAATGAGCTGTTTCTTTTGCTGTAAAATTAAAATATTACAACAGCAATATAAAATAAACATAAACGGGAGACGTAATTAAATATTCAATGGAATAAAAAAGGATTGTAAATAAGAATCTACATATCACACATTTTTACTGATTAACAATCCAAAAATATTACTCAATGAGTGCTCTAATCAATTGACCTCATAATTTTGAGCAACGCTCAGAAGACGAAGAAATTAAGCGTGTATTTTTTTTTCTTACTGGATCATAAGATGTGACTTAGAACCTTACTTGTATTTTATATGAAACATTTTTGCAATTCCATACAACATGAAGTCGAGTTTCGAATCAAACATTTCTTGCAACTGTTGAAAGTTTACCATTTAATTTTTTGAAATTCGATCAAGACTATTAAAGGAATGATTAAGACAATTAAAAAAATTTATTTGTGTGACACTAAAATATTCCTGACCACACTAATTCCAGATTAATTCTTTAATGTTTTCTATTCGTCCATATTATGGTTTCAATGCGTTAGAAGATCAAATAGTAATATTTTTACGTATTTGCTTAGCAAATTTACTATTACAATTATAGCGATGAATATTAAAGTTTATAGATAACACTAAAAAAAAGCCGATATACTCTTAAAAAGAAACTCTCGCCTTTGAAAGTATTGCTACTTTGGCTTCGTGATTGGCCTTGTTAATAAACACGATAATCCATAACAGTATTTTCAAATAATTTATCATAATACATCGAACATGTTTGCTCCAGAGAAAAAGAGAAAATTGTAGGCGACATTTACAGATTTCACATATACTGATTAAAATTCCAAGAGTTTCTATTACATATATTAATTGCATGTTATAGTCATAAAAAGTTTATTGGATTATTTCTGTGAGATGTGAGTTTTTTTTTTTTTTTTATTTAATTTAAAATAAAGAATAATTTTTAATTGCAATTTTTAAAAGAAATTATTTTAAGGAGAATAAAAGGTTAAAAATCTTTTGTTTTTCGATCACCAATCGCATTTTAGCACAATTAAATTTACAAAAGAAATTCCTAATAATAATAAGTGAAAGATTTTAAGATAAAAAAATATGTTAGCCTTAGTAGAGGAATTTTTTTTTCATAATTAAAAAACTAATTTAATGAAAAATTAGAAAAATTTAATTTTGTACGTTGGTATATATATTCTAAATTTTACTAAATTTTAATGTTATTAATTAACATTAATTTGATAACTTTACAAATATCAAAATTAATTAATTTCAACATATGTTAAGAATTTTTTTTTCATTGTTGGGACTCATCTTGATTCATGTTTGGAGATAAATTTGAGTGAATAACTGATTTAGCTTTTAATTAAAATTTAATTTAAATTCATGGATGTTCCAAAATAAGACTAATATGAAGATATGAAGGAATTGTTAATACAATTTTACGGGTTTCAACAAAATCCATTAGAAAATTATTTTTAAAATCAAAGCTTTAGCATAGCTTTTCATCTTTTAATTTCATTCAAGTTGCATTGATTCCTGAGTTTTCAAAAAAATCATACTTTTAATTAAAAAATAAACATATTTTTCTCCTATAGATCCACTACTTATATTTTCAATACATTTATTAACATTTAGAACAGGATGATCACATAGATTAGCAAGAATATTTTCGATAAAAGTAAACCTTTTCATTCTAATATTTTTTAATGGATATATTCTTCGATGTTTACCTTTTTTTTCACTTAAGCTTATTTTTTATATAATTAGTTAATTACTAAAACAAATTCTTGAGATATTGTAATCTGTATATTGTTTCTTAATGCTATAACTGGTTATAAAAACTATATATGTCTATAGATTAAATTAAGAATTCAAAAGAAAGTATTTTTTGAAACAGTGAAAACTCAACAATTTAATTCATCCTTATATATTTTTTTCTTAAATTAACATTCACTTTTAATTTAACTTTATTAAAAAAAATATTTTTACAGAAAAATTAATTTTGAATTACAAGTTATTTAAGGAAATATAATTCTTAGTACTAAAGTTATTTTAAAAATATAATTATTAAATTTAAAATCTTAAATTAAAAAAAATTAGCTTCAAATCTTAATTATTAATTGAGAAAAATAATTTTTCAGTTGTAAAGTGTTAGATAAAAAAAAAAGGATGATTTTTATGCTGAAATTTATTTATAAGAAAATATTTCTGATTCCAAAAAATGAATTTTAAAAATTATCAATTCTTTTCTCTATGAAATACGATATCACTTAAATTTTCTTTATTCCCCACATCGAACATAATCAAAAGCCTCAAATGAATTCTATGGAAGAAGTTGGTTATCAAACCCACGCAAGTTCTCCACTGAATCTCGAAATAATACTTGGAAAAAAATGTAATATTTTAGGTGAGGACGCTTTTTTTTTTATAAAGACTTAATTTCTAAATTCTCTTTTGGATTTTAATTCGTGTCTGTTTAAAAAAAAAAATCAAAGTTTGTGCTTGAATAAAAATAAAATTCAGAAAAGTTAGTTCCAATATTGAAAGATATACTATTTTTCCTAAAATTAAAAAGCTAATAAATATCTTTATGATGGAAGTTTATCCTATTATAAGAAATAACTTTAAAAAAATTAAACCTAAAGATTCAACAAGAATTTAACTTTAACTTTCTTAACCGAAACCAATATTCAGAACTTAATGTTAATTGTTGGAATATACAGACTTCATCTTAACAAACTGTGAGAGGAAGAGGGAATCTCACCTTAAAGAAGTACATCTTTGGATGGTTCGAAAGTAGAAGAGAGCTTCTTATCAGAAGAGGAGAGATGCTTCTTGGACTGAAGATGAATCTTCGATTGATGCCATTCGTTTGACAGCGCATCCTTTTATACAGGTCCCAGTCCCAGTCTCTCACGACGAAAAGGTCCCCTCTCACCTGACCCCGTCATGTCCCCCTCATTAATTTGCACTTGTAAAAGTGCTCTTTGTTTTGTTCTTGCTCTGACCGATCAGAAGGAAAAGGTTTCGCCGAGGAAAGTAGGTAAACTTTTTGCTGCAGGCTGAAGACGATCTTAATTTCACTCTCGATTTCGCTTCTCTTTTTCTTCTTCGGATCTGGATTGGCGAAAAAAAGGAAAAGTGAATCTTCTGATTGAATTTGCATGGCGGGTTATTTATGACTCGCTTGGCGGAAGCGAAGGAACGGAAATTACGGGCTCTAGCTTCCTTGTAAGGGCGAGAGGAGGATGGTTCCGATAAGCAAAAAAAAGGCGCATTCCCATGTTAAGAAACTGGAATGCGGTGATGACCGTAGAGGTGAATTATACTTGTCAAAATATCGGTGTTTTTTGTTTGATCTTAAAGTTAAGAGGTTTGAGTTGTGAAAGTTGTCAATCAGATCTGACAATGAAGAGATGCTTTAGTGATTGTAGAAACGCTGTTCGAAGATTTTACTTAAATTCCATTTAGTTGTCGTGTGATTTCTTTCAGAAAAGCACCTTGAATATATTTTAAAAAATAAATATGTCTTTAATATGTACACCTCGTACCTTTTTCCTTTTGTAATTTATATATTGTATGCTTTAGTGAAGAGTAATATCACTACCGATATTTATAATGCTAATTTATCTGAGTATACTTATATATTTTTATTATTATATTAAACTCTGAAGCTGATTATAAGTCTCTAAGTTGTTCTAAAATTAATTAAGTTCCTTTGATTTTTTTTATCTAAAATATGTTCAAATCTTTTTTTTTTTTTAATTCCAAATGAGTGTAACTGTATCCCTAACTTTATTTTACAGTTTTTAAGACATTCTGTATTTTTTTTTTGTTTTCAAATATTTTGGAAAAACCTAGTGGACTTATTTTGAACACAACGGAAGCAATATTCTAACTATCAAGTCACTGGAAACTGGATAACTCGAATCTTGTTAACTCGTAATATTCAGTAAGATTCAGAAAGTAGTCATTCCTTTCCAATGAACCTTTAAATACGAGGATCCAAGAAAAAGGAGTAAAATTCCTAATCAACGAAAGAGTTTGAGTAATTGCTCAGCATGGTGAAGATAATAAAGGCGTGGTCGGCGTATGAGGTACATCCTAAATTATTTAGACTTTGCAACTAGAATAAAATATTTATTTTCTTATTAAGTACTAATAATACACACACATTTCATAACTCGAAGTTAAAAATTTTATACGTAGTATGTACTCAGGAACACAAAATTTTTAATTCTTGAAATACAAAAACATTTATCTTAAAGATTCGAGTTATCAATTTCCCATTGTAAATTCTTCATGAGTCAGAAAAGACCTCTTAATGCATTAAAGATATTCCAGTATTATTATTTAATAAATCCCATATTCTATTAGTAATACTTTTGCATTTGTATTATTGAAAAGTTTTTGTAAAAAAATTCTGAGCAACTTATGTAAATATTTAAAATAAAAATAATTATTTCAGATTAAATAACCGATTCATTCACTGTACCCTTACGCAAATTCTTAATTTAGATAAAAGCGTAAAATAAATTACTTCATCCATGCAATCTTTCATTGTTTATCAAGACATAGATGTACAGAATATAAAAACAACTTCTAATTTGTTACAAAATGTATCCTTTCTGATGAGGCCATTAAAACGTTTAAATTATAGAGCTGAAAACAAGAATTAAAGATAAAATAGTTCATTCATTTTTCTTCTTAGATAGAAACGAAAACGACCATCAAAAATAAATACTATGTGCTATTTAACGAAATGGGTTTTGGGTAATTGAAATTCAAGGAAAAAAACAGAAAAAAAAAAATACTTAACACAGTGTTTTTATTTACTGGATTATGTTTCATCAAGTTCAAAAAATTTAATAGTATTGAGTAACTGAGATTAATAACGTAGAGAGTAAGGATGTAAAGATACCGGGGAAGAATCGAGGAACCGGAAAAAGCAGAGCACATACCTATGTTCTCTGTCTTGAGCATTTTAATAGTTGAACTTAAATTAACTTTTAGTTGTTGTTTTTTTTTTGTTAAATTAATACATGCAATTCTTATTTCAATAATTTTTTTTATTATAAATTAAACTAAACTGAAATTTTATTACATACTCATTGCACATGAAGCAGGTCAATGTAAAATATCATTAACGCTCAGAAATAGTTATGAACTTGAGGAAATGGTTATTCTTTAACCATTCTAACATTTAAAAGATATCTTTCAATCTTTTTGTTTTTCTTTACAAATCCCCAAGATCTGCTCACAAACATATAGAAATTGGGTATCTAATTTTTTTTTTCTATTTACTTGCACACACCTAGAGACCACTGTAGCCTAATGGCCATGGTTTCGAACTCACAACCGGCGCTATTTCCGTCAAGTCCTAATGTCACTCAAAACCTGACAGGCTGAGGGTGGGGGAGACACGTTAAATCTCTCGAGTCTCCAAATCCTCCCATTGGCGTGGTGTGGAAGGTTTGAAAAGAGGCTCTAGTTCAGGGTGCTTATCTCCGAGGCTCAAAATACTGGTGTCAGAAATCAATAACCCTCGTGTTGCTTCTAAATGAAACGTTAAGAAACAACCAATCACAGATACTTAAAATATTTCTTGCTTAGAACAAAATAATAACATATCATTAGTTAAATATATTTTTTTCGTTTTCTGTTCTGCTATACTACATATGAGAAATGCGTTTAAAAACTTTTTAACTTAGATTTCTTTCAGGTTGAGAGTGATATTTTTATTAAAAATAACATAATGGAGGTTCGATATTTTCGATAATATTTGGCTGAGAGTAAGAATTTGAATTTTAATTCTTAATTTAGCTCTCATATGATAAAGCACAAAAAACTCATTTCAAAAATACAAAACACATAACGTGGTTTCAAAATACATAACACATCAAAAGAAAAGTCGGTTTGCCATTTTGAGGTAAAATCTTACTAAATAACTTTTCGTTTTGTGTAATGCGATGTAATGTATCTAAAATTAGGTAATATACCAAGGAGTTACCTTTAAAATTGAGATATAATATTCTAATATAATAATTTAAAATTAAGTTTATGTGTGTATATATGTGGCCACATCATATACACGATGCGTAATGTAATGTTATCGATGTAAATATAAGTAAAAAAAAAAACATTTTTAAGACCATGCTTTTATTTAAAGATGGACTATGAGGTCTTAGCATAATTTTTTTAAATATAAAAAAGTAATGCATAATTTATATGCTTTATTAAAATACCAAGGAAATGACCGATCAATTAAGTGCCCCCCCCATAGCTACTTACTTATATATGAGATCAAAAGAAGCATTAATGTCTTGAGCTTTTATAAATTATGTATTAAATTATATTTAAAAAATATTTTTATACCTTTTCGCCCATCTTTAAATAAAAGCTTGATTTAAAAAAATACTTTTTTGTTTATATTCATTCATTTCCTTTTATCTGGAAATTAAAGGCTAAGATGTTGAATCACGTGAGCTATGCATGAGTGCAAAATTTCAACTTGTTGTTTCAATGGACGTTGCTGAGAGCAAAACCCAGGACCATGGCACCACCCCTTGTACCGCGGTAGCCTAGTGGTTAAGGCAGTGGACTCGCAAACGGCGGTTTTCGCCGAGTCGTGGGTTCGAACTTTGATGCCACTGAAGGCCAGCCGAGGCTGATGCACGTTAAAGCTGTCGAGGCTCAAAGTGCTCCAGTTGGTGAGGTATGGAAGTTAGGAGAGGGGGTGCCAGCTCAGGTGTTTTCCTCGTCACTTGACCGAGGTTCAGAATTACGAAGTCCGTTGCCAATAGCTCTCGTGTTGCTTCTAGTGCGACGTTAATAAAACCAAACCAAGCACCTTCCCCTCCTTCTCGAAATCCATCGTCAGTACTTGATCATACGAGTATTGTATTGTCATCGGAGTTTTAAAAGTACAGATAATTTCAGCTCCATCGGGTGATAGGGTTAATATTCGAGTACAAATTTTGAACTAGAAAGATATACTTAAATACTTATGTACAAAACATGTTAAATGAAAGTTTGAGATAAAGTACTACTAGAGTACATTAAATAATGAAAATCAAGTATGAAATTTATATACAATTATTAATGATATTAAACGAGACGATGCGATAGATCTTTATCGTTTGATTTCAGGAAAGACCTTTGAGAACTCAATTCCAATAAGGTTAAAGAAATGCTCTTTTTTCCATCGAAACCGCTTTCCACATCAAACATTTTGTCTTGTAACGTTCTCAATAAACATTTTCTCGCTCTAGATAATAGTTGAATTAGGATGTTCTGTTTCAGATGTGAACATTTATGATGGAACAGCATTTTAATTTTGGTGTTTTTTCATAACAGGTGGTGGAAGAGCACTTTTGAGGTAAATGGCAACACACGCACGACATTAAGGGCAGGTGTTGTTTTCGTGGAACATTTCAAACTTTATTTCAATCGAGCTAAATTTTAAATATTACTCAATATATTTCTTGTTTTATAGTTTATTTTTCAATTATTCTTTTCTTATTTTACTTAAATTTGCTTTATTAATAATTTTTTTTTTTTTTTTGTAATTTTACTTAGTGTAAACTTGTTTACAAAAATCGTTTCATTTTTGTCTTTGCTGTTTAATTTTCCATAATCCTAGTACTTTGGTAAATGTTAGCCCTTAACAGAGAGTCTATATTGATTGTTTGTTTGTTAAAGTCGCACTTTGGCGTAACCTATTAGTGAGGAACCTCGTTGCGTTGAATCTTGATTAAGAGACAAGGATGACCCTTAAGCAGGCACCACACTCTCGAAACTTCTGTATTACGCTATCGAGAGAACTTTGAACCTTGATGTGACCGAGGTTGCCTAGTGGTCATGGTATCAGACATGCGGCTGGCGGCTTTCGTCAAGTCGTAGGTTCGAGCCTTGCTGCTACAAAAGACCCGCGGTATATTCGGGGCTCATGTACGTCAAATCTGTCGAGGACCTTCGTCCTCCCATTGGGGTGATGTGGAAGTTAGAAGAGGGGGTGGCAGCTGAGGTGTCGTCCTCGTCACCGAGGTTTAAAATAACGAGGTCCGTTGCCATGAGCCTCCTTTTGCTCCCAGTGCGAAGTTAATAAAACCAAACATTCAATCAATCATTGAGCTTCGATTTGAACGTGCTTAAGAGCCTCAATCCCGTTGGTCTTTTGCGGAATCAAGACTCGAACTAACGAACCGACGGAAACAACGCCGACTGCTAACGAGATTATGACCACTACCGTGACTGTAAACGCTTAACACAGAGCAAACAATAAGTATTTCATCATCGTTAAAATATTTATCTATAATATTGTTTTCCCCTCTGTTTTAATTTTTTGGTATTTTTTCACAATGTTCCGACTAGATTTGCAAAGTTTTCAACTTAGTGAGAGTATTCTCTTAATAGGGCGGCTGTGCGAGTTCAAATTTAAAATTTTAAAAAAAAGATATTGAGGAAAATATGAAATGCATTATTTGATGTATGAATTTTTGAACATTGACTTCAGTTCGTGTTATTTTTCATCCTCTGGAGTATGTAGGCTTGTATAAATCATGACTTGCTATAGAACTGGAACTATTTATTATTATAGATTCTTTCGCAGACCTGAAGGGGCGTAGGTCCTTGAAGGTGGGGCGCTACCAATTACCACAGTGGATTGCCCTAACCCTAGTGACACCACACGTCTGACCAGCTATGACTGCATCACATTAAAAAGCAAAGTCGTTCGTAAATGGTTCAATCGCCTCATGAACACTTATTTTGCGGTAAACCACAAAACACGATATCATACAAACAATTTGTGAAACAATCCAGCTCGTGGAACGCCTTCTAACCGCTGGAGACGACCACGCCCCTTCTACTCCGATTTGATGCAAAAACAAACTAGAAGATTCGCATGTTTCTGTTTATCGAATGGTTTTTTTACTTAGATGGTCGTTCAAAAAGTTCTTGGAAATTCCAAATGTTGTTCGTAGCATCGAAAGTGGTTTGTTTTTTAACTAACATCATGACTCATCGGACAGCTGTTTAAATCTCTGTTACTCGTGTTCGTGATCACGATGTCTTTCGCACCTCAAAATTTCCTCGTCAAAACTTTTCTGGACGATGAGACCATCTTCGTTTTTTTTTTTTTTTTTTTTAAAAGATTCGCTGGAAGCAACCTAACGTTTTTATTGTTGCTCGAATGAGTGAGTGAGTGAGTGACTATGGGTTTTTGTGGCGCAAAATCCAAAGCAGGCTATGCTGCGCCAAACATTTGTTAAAATAATTTAAAATAATGTGATTTTATAAACACGGGACACATAAGGTAATAAAAAAGGGGAATTAAAACTTCAAATTTGGTGTAAAAGGCCAATGTTTTTTTAAAAAAAACAAATAAGTTATGGGAGGGGGTTTCCCTCACCATGTCAGATAGGTTTAACACTGATAAATGAAAGAAAATGCGACAATGAGGAACAAGCGCTGGGCAGTCAATTAAAATGTGATGAATAGAGTAAGGGACATGGCAGGAAGGACGCTCGGGTGCCCCCTCCCAATATAAAAGATATTTATGAGTGAATCGAGTATGTCCAGTGCAAAGGCGAGTCAGTCTGACATCCGCTCTTCGCATTGGAAATACAGGCCATTCTCCAATGAATGGCTTCACCGAGTGCAGTTTATTATTGGACTGAAGACTCCATGATTCCTGCCATGTCTGATGAATAATTTTTAAAATGTGACGTCTTGCGTCTTCTAGCGGGATTGCGAGCTGCAGAAGATTCGTTGCCGAACGTGCAGCCGAGTCCGTTTGTTCATTGCCTAAAATACCTACATGACAAGGAAATCCAGCAGAATTTTATAACATAACCCCTGCTATATAGATGGCAACTATTGTCAGCAATGTCAACCACAACAGGATGACTGTGATCGTCCAGATGTTTCCAGGACGCTCATGCTATCAGTAAAAACTATAATTTTTCTTATTGTTGCTCGATTTCTGGTGCATAGTGATGAATTCTGGTCTCACCGACCACGACAACTCGACGCGGTAGAAATCAAATTTTGATTTTACTGCAAATGACTACCAAATCAAAATTGATTTATGCCACCCGATGCAGAGATAATATGAAGAACGAATGCAATGGTTGGATTGAGACTCCGCAACGAAGTAATTTCTATAATTCTGAAAATTTTAATATTAATGTAATAAAACATCATTATTTCAATTAAATGAATACTCAATATTAAAAAAATAAATATTTATATGAAATAGAACTAATTTACATAACAGATACAATCTCACTTTATTTGAACCGCTTATAATTGCGCTCAATGTATTGAAAAGATCAAATTATGAAAATATGTGGCTATTGACATCAATTTAGTAACCATATATAAATAAAACCTAAGATTTTAAGCAATTTTTCATTCAGCAAACGTATTAACAGATATCCTTTCGAGAAGAACAACAAAAGCAGCCACTTAAAGTGAGCGGAATATTTAAATTATAAATATGGAAATTTCGAAGCAAGTTGCAATTAATGTAAAATATAACAAAAACCAGACTTATTGGCCTCGGAGATAATAAACAGATATCTCTTTTACGTGGTTTCGTTTCAGTTAATTTTTTTCTTTGTTTAGTTAGTCGTCATGTGACGTATTTCCTTCATTATTTATATAACTCCACAGACATCTTAAAATTTAATTAACTAGTCAGTACTTTCGAAACTCCAATAAAACATGCGTAAGAGAAATCAACGTAGTTTATCTTCTAAGAGTATATATGAGATTACTCTCTCCCTCTATCGGATCCGTCTTAATTCAGATAATAGTTTGATCTTTGTTTATGTTCAAATAATAAAGTCTTAGTTTTCCAAAATCACTCATTCGAATTCACACACTTCGTGTTGCGACGTTGGGCTATTTGCGATTTCCTCTTCACTAACCTAGGGGACTTTTACTGAGATTGATTGCATGAAATAACAATTTCTTTCCAACAGGAATGAAACGTAGTTATGTTAATTAGATGCAGGGTGAAATAAAGCGAAGCGATTCAGATATAAAGAAATATAAGTAAAGTGAAATTGAGAAGCGATATAGGGGGTAACTCCGGGTATAGATATCGAAAGGAACGAATGTTACTATCAGGAGTGACAACTATCGACTACTGGAGATATTTAGAGACTATCGGACGATTTCAATCAATAGGCCTCGATATGATAATTCATTCTCAACGATAATTAAATCGGTTTGCTAAGACCGAGATCTGAAGAGAGCCACCCTATTCTAATAATTGATAAATAAATAATTAAGCTGGTTTTTGTCTTGAGTTTCCTTGGAGTGTTTCTTCTCGTTTAAAGGTTATTATATTAAAATAAATTATTATTGCATAAGAGATATGTAGAAGCGGAATATCGTTACAGTGTTATAAGAGATCCAACCCTTATAACTGTAACTAGGAGCCGCTTCTAACTAGTTTCAATACAACCGATTAATTACGATGATTCACTCCAAAAAACAAACATATGTTCGCTTGTAGTTATCCTTTGCCTCTCTTCTTTTTTTCAATTCTGTTTCTTTTATATATCATTATTTCTAATTCAATTCCTTACACTTTTTATCTTCATCTAATTTTTCGAATCACGTTTCATTTTGGTTGGTAAGGAGTTGTACCTGTATGGGACTCAAATTTCCAAAAAGTATCCATTGTATTCGCGAACAACCCAACGTCAAAGACTTCCCTGTTGATTGAGAAGAAAAAAAGCAAGGAGGAAAAGAAATTTTTCTTGCATTCGTTTCATTTCTTGCAAATGTATAATTTCGGAAAAATAAACGTGTGTCACTCGTAAAAGTAGAATTTGTGTAGAACAGAAGAAAACCATTCAAAAGGACATAACAAAAGCAAATGTAAACTTCATAAATGTATGCTGTAATACGTAACAATATATCCAATGACTAACAAGATTTGAATTAAAACTTTTATCTATGAAAGCCCAACATTTTTTTTTTTCTTTCTAAAATATTTACATATTAAAAATATCTGTATTTTAATTTCTAATCGACTTAAATATTAGCTTGTTCGAAACATCAGTTTGTGGAATAATCTTTTGTAAAAGGTTTAAGAAGACTTTGTGAATTGTTATATCTTTTTAATGCATGTATTCACAACTCAATAAAATTTTAAATAGAACTTATAATCTCCAATGATATATTCTGGCCCTAAAACTGCAAATTAATTTAATTGGATTGATAAGCATAAAATTATTTTACACGACAAGCATGTTTCATTAGATTTTTATGTGTCCTCATACGTCTTGTATACTGGGTGTACGTCAACATTGAATTTCACATGCTTGTTCTACAGCAGAATTTAAGTTTATTAAAATGGTCTTAGAATTACGAGTTTTCTACCGTTATCTTATAACTATAAAAATTTTCTTGAATAGTTCTAGTTCAAGAAAAGGAATAATCGTGGATGTAGTTCGTTTTAACTTGAGGTAAATTGCCAGTAATCTCTTTTCTAAGCCCCCGTTTCTTTGTAGTAAGATTTCATAAAGTCATACGTTGAAGAAAAGTACAGTTTATTTTTTATGAAAATTTATCGCTTTGTGCAACTTTATTTTATTTGAAAATTCACTCATCTCCATTCTTCATCTTCTAATTCAAATTTTTAATTAGTGTTATGTAAAGTCTGCCTTTTTATTTTCATTCAGAGTACCACGAAAAATTGTAAAAAACAACTATACATAATTTTGTGAATTTTTTTTTTTAAAAAAATAGCTATTTAACTTAATCCTCATTCATTGCACAGAATTATCAAATATATTATTCAAAACAACCAGAAAAAAATTCAAAACCTTACACTGATTACTAAAATATTTTTAGCATTATATGTACATAACCACCCAGAAAAATAAAAAAGCAGAGAAATGCATTTTTAAAGTTGTGAAGGTCAATGAAATGACTTGACCCACTCTTAAATAAAATTTAAATAACTCGTTAAACAATGTTACTAGTACATATACATAGAAACGTCACAAAATTAAAATAAAGTAACAAAAGTCTTTTTGTTATTTTCATCAATTGTTAGGTATTAGGTCCCGATAAGCCTGAAAGAAATTATAGTTGCATTGTTTGAACCATTAAAACTCCATATGCGAGCTTCAACTACATTCGATAATGCCAAAGTAGAGGTGAGGCAGAAAGAATCCGGAAGTAATGTTTAGCGATTATGATTATAAAATAAAAATTTATAGGCTATCTTTAAAAAAATAACTATCCTTGTACACATCGATCTCGTATTTATAAACGTTTAAGACTTGCGTCATATCCAAAATAATTTTGTTATAACCATTCCAAATGTGTTCAAACTTTAAATTACAAAATATCATTTAATAACATCAATAACTGGAACTTCAAAATAGTTGCATTTATAAAGGTGTTGAAAAAAATGAATAAGATAAATATTTCTCAGCATATTTAAAATGAAATAAAAATAATATTTTTTCCGTTAATATGTTGCCCAGAATTATAAAACCTATTGCAATATCTGACACAGTAAATTTCGTTGCAAAATTATTGTTTTTTATTAAAGTAAGACTTAAACATTAATCACAAATTGAAAACGAAATGTTATGCAAAAGTTAATTATTTAGAAAATTAATTATGATAGAGCAACATATTGCTATCTGTAGTATGTTAATATAATAGTTATTAGCCAATAATATGCGACTGTATATTATTAAACGAGAATTTTCCTTTTTTCCCCCTTCTCTATCTCTATTTTCAGGTTCCGAGTTCAACTAATGTGCTTTAATAAATTCCAAATTCCGGTTATGATTATCAAATAGTTTGATTGATAAATTGATCGATCCATCGTTGTTAATTTATTCCAAATATCCAATCGAGGAAAAAAACAAAAGGGAATACCATCAGCTCTTTTTTTATCTTAAAATCATTGCTCTTAATTTGTAGGTTGCATATGTTTAAAAAATGAATAAAACATGAGATAAAAAGGCAGACATGAATGATCAATAGTTATGGATACACCGTGGCATCTCTATACGGTAGAACGTTTTTTTTTTCTTCCTGAACCTTTCACCCTTTTCACACCTACTGCTTTTTTAAACTATGTTAAATCCTACCACTGAACTGGCAAGATAGTCCAAAATACAATCCGGGTTGATTAATTTGACAACAAAGTGTAATCTAGATATCTTAATTAAATCAGCACTAATTTATTCGACTTTACCTGTTAGTTTTAGACGAATGCGTCTAAGAGTTTAAATATTTCTCAATATTCACGAAACATTGTGTCATAACAAAACACAAAGAAATTATAATCAGGTATGCAACCAACCGGTTTAAATTAAAACTGTAAAATAGTAAAGAAAAAAAAAATATTGGTTTGTAATTACTCTCTGACAATCTCTTTTTTTATTTCTTGATAATGAGCCTAAAACAGAACATTAAGCCTAAAAACAGAACAAATGAATTTCCCCCAAAAAATTGAAACTGTCAGAATTAGTTAATACAGTAAGCGTTCTTTAATCTGGCTCGTTCGGGAACCAGGTTGTACTGGATTAGCGATTTTACTGGATTACCGATCTTTAATATAGTTTTAATGGGGTAGCAATGATAAATCACTCTAGGTAGAAATTTAAACATTTTAAACATGTATTTAAAGGACTTGCGCATATTATAAACCTGTGCAAATGATATAAATATGCGATAGATTAATTCATCATTTAGCCAATAAAAAAATTAAATTTCAGAATTTGAACATACATTTCGATGAATATTCTCGCATTGATCAAACACAGCACACAAAAATTAATACATTACAATAATTGTTCAGACAAATTCTTCTAGACCACCGATTATCTCTATTTTTTGCTGAATCCCAAGTTATTTCACATACTTAACCGTATTAGTTTTATTAGTATTTGAAGAATATGTGCCAGGATTATAGTGTAAAATACGCCGGGGATTCACATTCGTAATATTGTTGAAACGTAAAATGTAAGCCACTAGAAATAAGAAAATCTTACAGTAAGGAAGACTGATAACTTCGACAAACATTGGGCGAAAATGCAAGCAGCGATGCGTCGCGTCCTGGTGGACAAAGTCAACAAACGTCCAAATCCACTCGATAAACTCCGGAAACGAGCGACTATCAGTCCCAGATTTTACAGATTGTGAAGAACCATTGAATATTGTTTTAAAGAGTGCTTACTATATTAATGTGGAAAAATAAAATGAACATTGGAAACTGCCAAAGAACAAAATTTGTAATTAAATGAAAATCTCTTTTTATTATAGCTTAAACTCATAAAACTTTGTTGGTTCCTTTCGAACTATTATAGCTTTAATTTTTATTTTTTCCCATTTGCAAATTTCGTTTCTGTAAACACAGTCCATTATCAAGCATTGCTTACAAAACCGTTGATTATATCCATATACATATACGCATTTTACGATTATTTAAGTATCGTAATATTTGCCGAATGAGCTGGTATTTTATTTTACTCAATTCATAAATAAGTATAGTACGTTCGAAATTTAGAGAATAAGAAGAACGTTACAAGTTTTTTTGGAAGAAAAGGAAAAAATGATGAGCACTTCCTTTTTATTTTTGAGGCTATATATGACGGTCATTTTCAATTTTTGAGAATGTAATGTTAATCCTGGGGAATTTCTACCTTGTTCCTATAATCTATATATTAGACTATTATATTTATTTGAATGCAATAATAGTACATCCACAAAAGATTCTTTATTCCACCGATTTTTTTAAATCATTTTTGTGACTATTTTAAAAATTCAGAAATTTTTTTAAAACTAATTTATTTAAATTTGTAGGTTGTTAGTTATTTTTTTAAATAAAAAAAAAAAAAACTTAAAATTTTTAAGCAGACGAAAAAAACATAGTTCTACAGAAAAAATATATCATTCTTTGCTTTTTTGGATTCCAATAAGACATTGTAGCGTAGGCGTTTGCAGGAAAGCATGAATTCCGTAGGATTAACATTACGGTCACGAATTCAAGATGCATAATAGACAAGGAATCGAGTATTTTTTTTTAAAAAAAAAAGCTTCGCTGATCGAGTAAATTGAAAGAGGAACTATTCGTATTAAATATTTTTATTTCATTCACTTTCTAATTCCTATTTCAGCTTGAATAAAAGTAATGAATCGAAGCAATCAAAATGTGAAAGCTTTGTAAGAAATCGATATTTCTATTTATTGACAGGACACTTAAATATCATTGCCCTTACGAATTTTTATCTGATATGGTGTGGAAGCTAAGCGAGTTAGGGCTTAGCTGAGAAGTCTTCCTCGTCGCTTGACCGTGGTTTATAATTAAAAAGGACGTCACAACTCTGATTAGAAATATATAAATCTTCCATTTCGTATCTAAAGGCGATAATGTTTTCAAGGGTGTCTACCTTTTACAGTGCGATATTCACCACTTTCTAACACTTAAGAGTCACGTGGGTCGCACTGTGAGTAGTAACGGTGATAGTTTACCGTTTCTGAATGCATCTTCTTATAGATGGAGTTGTGTTACTTGCGATTTTCACCGTAGGGATTATGTTGCTCATTGTGACGTTTTATGCTATGATTGTGCTGCTGTAAAGGAAATTAATTGTTTTCAGGACCTTTAAATTTCAAAATTTTCGATGTTTTGAAAAAATGTATGTGTTTGAGTCCCATTATTTTTGAATATTTTGGTGCCAAAATTTCAACGATACTACGGAACTATCTAGAATTATAGGGAAAAAGCTCAACTTATTCAGCAATTTTTTTGTTGTTGTTTTGTTTTGTTTTGTTATTTCTCAACTTTTCTTAAAACAAAAAATTCTAGTTTTCGCGCAGAATTTCTCATAAACTATTCACCATATTAGTTTGAAATCTATACACATCTTTAAAATAAGTTCTTTTTTACTTTTCATCAAGTTTAAGGCAAATTAATGAGAGAAAATTTAGTATGAAATGTAATTGATTTTTGTTTTCTTAAAATTTTCTAATTTTATCATTAATTGTATTAAGTTTTTTCTCTAGATGTTTTTGAAAAGTATATAATAAAAGTATAACTTCAAAGCAATTAAAAAATTTTCATCTGGATTCCATTGTTTTTGTAAATTTTCATCGATGTTGTACTTCAGAATTCGGCACGAAGTACACTATTGAAATTTTCGTAACTTTGAAAAGTCTCCAATTTATATTTCCTTATTACTTTTTCATATTTCCTTCAATTATATGAAAATATGAGAAATAGTGTAAAGATATTTGAATATTATATCGTAAATGTTCCAAAATGTTCTTATTTTTTTTCATTGGAAATTTATATTAGTTTGAAAAAGGATGTTTTTTATAAACATGGATAAATGTTAAAGAGCACTGAACCCTTTAAGTTAAAATTCGCTTAGGCTTATAAGAAGTCCCATCAGGAGGTCCCATCTCTCTCTTTCTGTAGTTTTTGTAGTTAGGGCTCGAATTACAAAGTCCAGGCTTAATACCTAGCCTGTCTCTCGACCTCCAATTACTTTCCCGTGGTACTCATTTGTCAATCTCAAAGGATGAAGAGCTGATTTAACCCATGGATGATCCAAAGCTACTAGGAATCGAACCTGTGTCAACAGTACTCGCAGTCAGATATGCTAACTACTACATTACAGCGTCACTGAAAGCAGTGTTATATTGTGTATCGAGCAGACTATAATGTCTTTTAAGTCACAACAAAATATCTGGTTCCCACCTTTCGTGAATTATTGCGCTATTCGACTTTTCTCTTCAAATCTAAATTATTTTGTTTAATTGAATGAGATTAAATGCACCCAAAAGAGAAAAAGGAAATGGTGTTTACTGCGGAATTACGTTTTCCTTTGATTTATGAAAGTATTTTGTGGCCTTTTTAATTACCAAAAAGCTTACATGCAATTCTTTAAAATAGACTTAGAATATTGTTAAAAATCGGAGGAAGATTGTATCTTAACAGAAACTTTCGATAATTTTGCTCCTCTGGATACATACACTTTATTACATTCAAATGGATATAATAGTCCAAGTTTGAGGAATTAAGTAGATATTCCATAGGATTAATATTTTGCTCATAAAATCAAAATGGCTGGTAGACGGGAACTTAAGAAAATAGTTTTAATCTATCTTTATTTAAAAATACGTGTACAAATAGATCCTATTTTACACATGTGACTAATATTATCAAAAAATTATTATCGAAAAAAAGAGCTTCCGGTCAATTTTCGACTCAAAAAAAGGAAACGATGAAATGGATTTTTACAAGTATAAGTAGTTTTCAAGTAATTAAGTAGAAAAGTTAAACAAATTGTCGAGAGCCTCATTCAAATTCAAAATTAATAAAGAAACACCACCTGTGCAGTTGAAAGGTTAGCTATTCAACCAGAGATCGGAAATGCTCCAAAGGACAATAAATTACTTTTCCCGAGTTTTACTAATTCCACAATGGAGTGTGAAAGGTTAAGTATCTTGGGGAAGAAGAATAAATTGATAACTCCATTTGAGGAATAAAATAGATGAAGATAAGACAAGGAATCAAGCTGTTTCTATTCAGAATAAATGGGTCACGTGTCATAAATGTATTACTTTCTGTGTCTAGAATAATTGAGCGAATCTCACCTATTGATGGAAACTTTTAAATATAGTTGTCAAGACCTCGTTTAAAAATAATTTAAAAAATATAAATTTCTTTTTTCGGTTAAATTTATGAATTTACGAAACTAGTTTCGCATTTTAAAAAAATGCGAATAATGGAAGACTTTGATTATGGTATCGATGTTTCGCAGTTTGATTGATCTTTAAATAAATATGTCATTAAAGAGTGATTTAAAACGGTCAAAAAGGTGAATAGTTCAATCTCGTTGAAAGAAAATGCTAATTATTTAACTATTAGTTTTTTTTATTAATAGATGAATTTAATTTTTATACTGTAATTTGAGCCTTCTTGAGAACCAAAAGGTTAACCATCTTTGCTGCTTTAGTACTAATAAAAATTCAAGCATCAATATGATTTAACTGCTATACTTTTACACTATTTCGACATCATTTTTAATTATTTCAGAAATTACTTATGCAACAACAAAATCTGTATAGATCCTAAAATTTGACTAATAAAAAATGGTTGAAAATACAACTCATCTCAATGACCACGAGATCTTGAAAACAATCTCTTGTAAAAAAAAAAAATTCCAAACTGAAACACATCACCTTCCTAAAAAAGATCATTCATATCTAATCCAAGCCTTCAAATCCAAAAATGATAAATGAGAAGTATTAGAATGGACGATTTTCTCTTAACCCCAAACGTTCTTTGGATGTGCTTCAAATGCAGCCTATTGTTCGTCTCCGATTTGTCGGATTTTTATCTTCCTATTTTTGTGACGAAAATCATCTGCATTTTACGATGAGGGTATTAGAGCGGGTTCGGGTTTCATTTAAACTACCCTTACGATTTTTTTACTCGTTTTAAAGTGTGCAAACCCCACTTAATTTATCATTTTTCTAATTTCTCTCAATTGGTGTATATGTTTACGGTTACAAATCGGAACTACATACGTAATGTATAAATTAGAAAGAGAAAAATTATTAATGTGTGATCTTCATTGGAAGTCCTGACATGAGCAGAAAAACGTTAATTTAAATTTCATGAAAAAAAAGGAGTCACGCTGAAAATTTTAATTCAGCAGACTCGAGATTAAACAGGGTCTGACTAGATATAATATATAGAGTTAATTACTCTTTCCCTCTGTAGTTCACATTGAGTGAATCCATAACTCAGAGGAGTAATCAGGGATACCTTACAGAACATTTGCAACGTGAAGTATATGAAGCCTTTCATGTGGTCATTCTTAACATTTTAAGGTGAATCCTTCACAAGTGAAGGTTTTAAACCACAGTTAGAGGCATCAACAGTGAAAGCTTTCGAAAATTCCGACCATTGAAAGGACCGGAACAAAGCAAAGGTCGAATCACCTGTCATTAGAAGTGATTTGACCTCATTTTCTAGGCTTTTACTCGAGACAGTTGGAAGAGATGATTGAAACTCTTCTGTGTCGTAACTCATCATTTAAATGATAGCTTGCAAAAAAAGTGAAAAGGCAATTTGATAATACCTGCATATTCTGGACTACTTTAAGTCTTAGTCTTACAGGCTCATTTTGTAGCTGTGTTGAACATGTATGATTAAAATGTACAGAGGTGAAAGATTGTGTCATATTTCTCACCTCTTTGTTGAAATTGTAAGTGCGTTTGCATGGCGGGATTATAACCTTTGTTGTTCTATGTCCTTTGAAATCCAATTAATCAATCAATTGAAAGTTTGCTTGGAATTTCGCGAAAATTCACGAAGACCTTCTGTTCAGGGCTTGGGTCCAGTGATGATGAAAATAGTTGGGGTACATTACTTTCAAAAATTTTCAAACCTTTTATAAACTTAAGATGTTTGCTGAAATTTCGGTTGATTCATTTGTGACTTTGGGCTATTCATCATTTTCTCCTTACTAACTTCATGAAGTGTTATCAAGTGGAATTGCATAACTTCTTTTAAAACAAAATGAAGCGTAATTAAGTGAATTAAAGAAAGATAGGAGTGAAGTTAAGTGATTCGGAGACATTAATATATGTATGGAATGTAATTAATGAGAATAAAAGAGAGGATAACGACTTCCTGACAGAAAAATGTATTTCCGATGGAAATAATTCTATTAGTTTTGTGGATTGAAGAAAATTCCACTAAAAATATTAAGCTGCGTAGTTACCGTTGAAGAAAGTGTTGAATTAAGAATGAATGAAATGGTAAGATAAGATTTCTTAATTAAATCATAAATTAGGAGTTAGGATGGGATTACAGAGAAAAAGATATTCTACTAATATTAAATTCTGTTATTTTTGCGTGTCTTCAATTGGAGTTTAGTCATTATTACTTAATATAGATTCATAACATGTGGCGCAAAGACCGAGTGATCAAGGGCACAACCTCAGGGATGTTATAGTAATTTGAATTGCTTAAAATACAATTTATTCCCAACCAAAATGAAACGTGATAAGGTAAATAAGATGACCCCCAAAAGAAAAAATCATATGTGGTCCAATCAAGTGACTTAAGTAGCCAGCTGTGTAATATGAAGTCATCCAGCCTACTGGGACCGATAAAATTTGGAGGTAGTTCCGTAAGAACTCCTAAAACAGCTTTCGTCAGATTGTGTCATGAAAAATACTCGAGGGCCATCTATTGTTCACAATATTAGACTTCCCCATTTTCCCTTTATATTCTTGTATTGCTTTTAATTCTGTGTCGTTTATATTTGAAAATGTGGATTTATGAAATCGAATGATTCATTTGAATAACTCTGCATATGGTACTAAGAAAAAAGGGGAAATTTTTTTTGATAAAGTACAGTACTTTTGATTTGTAAATTACTTAAACAACGGATCAGCTGCAATTGATATTTTTCTCATTATTTTATTCATAACGCACAACACATGCCTTTTTTAAAGTATTAAGGCTCCCATCTACCGTCCATTTTGATTTCGTCAACTAATTGTTAATACTGTGGAATTTCCACTTTCTTTCTCTCACCTTTACTGTATGATCTATTTGAATGCAATAAAGTGCATCTGAAAGAGTAAAAAATAATGAAAGTGTAGTGTACTTGACGCTTGTTGGCGAGAAAAGAAATTTCAGTACTCCCTCTGTTGTGTAGGAGAGGGTTGAGGGGGCGTCTTAAGGAAGACGCAATCGAGAGGTAGGTGAAACGAGCTCCGACGCGTAAATAAAGATGAATTTTATTATTGTTGGAAATACGGAGTTGTCCTTGCTCACACATGAACACGATTCAACACCTAATAGTTAATTCGTGTGTAAGATGATCGGTCTGGAGAAGGAATAAGAAAAATAAGAGTTCAGTGCTCTCGCACGGTAGGTCAGGTATTACAGAAGGCTTCTGCGGAAATACTTTTTCCTCCGTTTTTTAAAAACATTTTAAGACATTTTTTTAGAAACCGGAAAACTCACAAAAGAATCATTAAAATAGCGGTAAAACTCCATTATACGCACTTTATTGCATTCAAATAGTAAAGATGTGAGAGCGAAAGTCGAATTTCCATAGGATTATCAATCACTAAGCCGACAAAATTCAAATGGCCGGTAAACGAGAGCCCTAAGCTGTGAGCTGCAATTTAGATTCCGCGTAACTGCTCACGTTCTTTCTAATCAGTGAACTGTCTTGTGTCGCGGCAGAAGAGCATTACTCAACGTTGACGCATGCGCAAACACATAATACTAGCAAAATTATACCCCCAAAAGGTTTTAAGGAAAATTAGTATTTTTCACAGTGACACCGAATCGATTATTAAGTGAAATTTATTGGAGTACATGAAAATAAGTATTATAAAGAGGAAGTGAATGTTTGTTTTTTTGGGGGGAAATAATTTAGCTCTGTGGTTTTTTTTATATATATATATTTCCTACTAATTCTATTAAAATTTATGCATAGAGCATAAACAGAAATTTTATAAAAGGTAAGCAAATATTAATGGAGCACAATTCGTAATCTTAAGTAATAATAAAAACTTTTGCATTAGTATGTATCTGCAAAGAATTCCCAATGCAATAAGAAAACAGATTCGAATGTTCAAATCTTATACAGGTAATATTAAAGAAACGGAAAAGGAATTTACAGAAATAAAATATTATTTTGTGATTCTTTTTTTTTTTTTACATTTGATAGGGGAGAAGTATAGCTTGTGTTTGGTAGGCTGTTTTCTCTTATTTTATTTCATTTTGCAAGTATTTAATTCTTTTTTATTAAAATATACACACAAAAAATACATCGTTTCCTAACTTTTTAAATCCTCTCAGTTGTCTTTTATGAGCTATGCTCTTTGTTTCTAGTCCAAATATATTTTCCATTTATGCAGTTTCAAGCATCTTTTATTCACTTAATTTATTTTTTGAACCTTGTGTTTTTACTAGGTTGTTGTTTAAGCACAAAATGAATGGATGAAATAATATGAGTGCGAGTAATTGAAGTAGTTTTCTTAAGAAAAACGCTGGCTATTAAATAATCATACTCCCGTGGCTACAGAAGAGGTACGTATGCGCTAAGCGCCAGTAACCGACAACTGTTTAGCTTAAAGCCTTCTCTTTGGAATGCAGTGCCTCTCGCTTCTGTAAGCAAATCCGTAAACCCGTTTCTTCGTTCGTATTAAATTTTTTTTTTTGTTTCGCCGGAAAAAAGATAATTCTAACAATTGGGCAACGAACTGTTGCGAAATTTTACATGAAACTTAGGAAACCGCTTTTGAAATATATAATTTATTGAAAGAAGTGTATGACAATGAATGTATATCGCGTTGCGTGTTTTTGAGTGGTTTAAGCGTTTTAAAGATGACCGAGAAGACGTTGAGGATGATTAACACCCTTCCACTTCAAAATGGAACAGCAATATTGAAAAAATCGGTATTCTGGTTTGATCTGACCGCAGGTTAAGTATTCGTGCGATAGCTGATACTATAAGAATTGGCAAAGAATACGTACGGCAAATTTTTCCACCAAGATATGCGCCGTCACATTCCACATTGTCTGTCGAGAGTTTTTTAGCCAAGTACAGCATCCCAGTGTAAGACCATTTCGCATTATTTGCCGCATCTTGCGCCATGCGACTTGTATCTGTTTCCTAAGGTGAAATCTACTTTAAAAGGAACAGGTTTTGAGTCCGTTGAAGATGTGAAAGAGAAAGCGTTTTAAAGTAGCTGACAGAAGAAGACTTCCAGCACTATTTCGAACAACGGAAGATTCGCATGGAATGATGTAGGGATAGAGGAGGGATGCATGTTGAAGGTGATAATAAGTAAGTATGTATGACATCAAAATAAAATGTTTCACAGCGTCAGCCTTGTTATTTAAGAGCCACATCTCGCATTGTCTGACAACAAAAGTACTTATTATAATTAGATAAAAGATAATATTAAATAAAATTTGAAAATTTAATCAGATTTCAAAAATTATTTCAATTAAATAAAAAAAATTAACTTAAAAATGTATTTTTGTATCATTTAAAACATGCATAATTTTTGAAAATAGTATCAATTGTAGTTATTTCAATTAAACATTAGAAAAATTTGAAAATTCTGTTAACGCATCCTTCGTTTCGTAGATTTCGGTAAACATTTATTTTCTCTTTCTTAAAAATGTCTTTCTTATCTTATGAGTGTCCGATTCTTTTAATTAGAGTGGCGTACATAATTCTAATCAAACTGAAACGTCTTCTTTCTTTAACCATTTGAAGAAAACTTCATTACAGAATATTTGTTTGTTTTAATGGCTTTTAATCCAAATTTTTTTCAACGTATTCGACAAGTTCGATAATTAAAGGAAACAATAAGAAAGTTAAGGTTAAAAAGAATCCCCACAGTTTAACATTGCGTTCACACGTTATTAATGACGAATTTTATTTAGGTGATACGGGACACACTGAAAAAGGACAAATTTACGAAAAACTGTAAATTACGATTTGAAAAATTACTATAAAACGCTATCTGGAGTCATCTAAAAAATTATTCAATTTGTCTATTTTCTTGTCATATTATGTCTATTTTGTGTGAAGGGAATTTAGCACTTTACAACGGCTTCTTGTTTTCAACGCATTCTTTCCTTTAAAAAAATTGTATTAAAAATATTCCTTACGATTCAAATATTACTTAAAAGTCTCAATAGTTTGAAATTAAAATTTTATTGTAAATTAAAAAAGAATCGCACAAAGGTTTTGATTATTTTATTTATTCTGTGATGCTTGGCTATTCCGCGGTTTTTTCTTCAATAACTTCGGGACTATTTGTAATTGGAATTGCATAAGATTCCAATTTCTCTCCAACCTAATGAAACGTGGTTTAGCAAATTAGATGAAGATGAGAAGTGTAATGAATTGAATTAAGGATAGGGATATATAAGCGAAAATGAATTAAAATGAAAAAGAAGCTAAATAAAATTGAGTAGCCGTTAAATGTTTATAAGTTAATTATGAATTGCATTGTCGTATATAATATATTGTTAAAAGACTTTAGAATTTACTTCTGGTTAGAGTGAGTGACGATAGTAATCAAACCACTTGTATTAAGGAAGTGTCTCACTCGATGCGGGTGAGTTGATAAGCTGAGACCTTATTGTTTAATTTTAAGTAAGGATTCGGGCGCGTGAGGAGTTATCAGAGAGTGAGAGAGCGGTATTTATATATTGCCTAATCTGTGACAAAAGAAATTGTGATTGTCCTTTCTATGACGTCCTTTCCGTTGGAAATGTAATGTAATTAACTATTTGATTAAGCTTTACGATATATGCGGATTTGAATAATAAAACGAAGCGCGCTACAACTTATTGAAGATTTCACGAAGAAAAAAAATATTTGGAGTGCCTTAACAGAAAAAAAAGTTGCTCCGCAGAATTTTTCTTTATTTATGATACAATTCACAAACACGCTGTTTTAAAATTTTTCTTTTGTATTAAAATGTGAGAGAATTAACTGAAATATTATTTCAAGTTTTAAGTCATAAGGATCAATTTAAAAAAACATATAAAAAATGGTAAAAAATGTTTTTTCTTAAAAAGTTTGTACGTTTTGGTTATTATTTGCAAATTTTCTATCAAAACTCCCATCTGGGTTTACTTTCCGATACCATTTAAATTTCCAACTCCTTCCAAATTAAAGGAAACTCGATATATATAGATTAAACTGAATGTAAAAAATGTAGTGAAGTGATTTCAAAAGAGTCATATATAATTGACGAATATTTGAATATTGTACTTTGTGTGAGTATTCGGTAGATGACAAAAAAAAAAACCAGCAGTTTAACAAGTGCTTATTGGTAGCAGATGCACTTTGATTAGTGGCCTTTTGAGGGAAGAGTTCCAGCTCGAAACTTTAACCTTAGTGATTAAATTCACTCGAACTTGAGTGAAAAGATAAGGAAGAAGTTTATTTATCTTAAACTAAAATTCGGGCGCATTGAAAGAAACAAAAATCAGAATGAAAAATAGAAAGTGATGCTGAACATTCATAGCTAGATCGTAAATAAAAAAAAAACTGGATTCGGGTGTGATTGTTTCATCTACTGAGAGTTATATTGTGTGAATTTCCATTGCTCAGATTTTCATTTCATTACTGTCTAATTTTGGAATAATAACTGAGGAAAAAAATGACCAAGAAGTGCGTTAAATATTTTTTTATAAAATTTATGAACTATACAGACACATATTAAACCAAATTATATGAAATTTCATTTAGGTCAAATAAATCTTACAGATTTTGTGCCTCATATCCCTTAGATGTAGTTTTCGGTCATAATTTCTTTAACAGGAATATTACCAACTACGAAATGAACGATGATGATTTATCAAATACAAGTAATTGGTGGTGATATTAACATTAGGAAAGATAAAAATAATTTTGATTTGAATAAACTATACGCGGCTATAAATATCTGAAAACCCATTAAAAAATTGCTAGCTACAGAATAAGAAACATATTCTTGCAAAATTTTCCTTTCAAATATTGTCATTTTAATTTATAGTGAATTCGTTTATTCTTAAGCAACTATCGTTATTTTAATTGGACTAAAAACGACTATCACTAGTGGTCATGCTCGAAGGCTCACTGGTGGCCATCGAGTCGTAGGTTCAAGCTTTGATACCACCAAAAATCCTTCATGCAGTCGAGGCACGTTAAATCTGTGGAGAATAAAATTCCTCCCGTTGTCGGGGTGTGGGAGAAGGAGGAGCCAGCTCAGGTGTCGTCCTCGTCACTTGACCGATGCTCAAAATTACCATTGACAGTAGCTCTTCATGTTGCTTCTAGTACGACATTAATAAAACCAACCAATGAACCTATTTTAAGGGATATAAACTATTGTAGGTTTAAACTAGATTTGTGCGCAACAGTAGATTATACTTTGGCTTTGTTGTTTATATTAATATGAGGAAAATAATTCTTAAATTTTTAAGGTTTGCTTACTCATATGCTTTTAAAGAAGGTGCCTAAAATAGAGGGAACCTTTCAATAATAAATTATTTGCATTTGCTAAGAATTTAGAAGGTATTCATGTTTAAATTGGTAAATATCAATATATAATTCACAAATCAAATTAGCAAGATACTGTCAAAATATGCCTTAGTATTAAAAATTGCAGAATGATGTTACTTCTAACTGAATTTTTTTTTCTTGAGTGAGAATTTATAATCGAAGGTTGTACAATAATAAGATAATTTACGAAGATTATAATGCGTCTAAAGTTGTGTTTTATTTAATTCTGACGAATAGCCTAATAAATATTTGAACACAGTAGAAGCTCGATGTGTTATGTATCTCGATGTATCTTTAATTTAATGTTGGATTACTTGCTGGTTCGTAAAAGGTTGAGAAAGACACGAAAACTATGAACAAAAACAACTATGCCGTAATTCTATCCAAAATCAATTCACCGCAAAACATATCACTATAAATGTTATTAAATTCACAGAATATTCTGACAAAGAAATGCTATTGTCTTACGAAGTTGATTACTCTTTGGTTGGTTTATTTAAACATTAAATCCCTGAACAAATATACGAATGCCACGTTTACTGCCTCAAAAGGTTCATTGTCTTCTTATCAATGTCAGTTGCTTATTATTAATTAACTACGCTTGTTGAAAACCTTCCAGTATTTTTGTTCCCTATTTGTTTCGAAAGAACATATTTCTTAAATATTTTTTTCGCTGTGCAATTAACTTGTCATTATTTGTAACTGGTAGAAATTGATTTATTTAATTAAAGGGAATGGGTACCAAAACATGCGGGGGGGAAATAAATACCAAATCTTAGACTTTGTCTTTCTGTGACATTCATGTCTTAAAAATTATTTGTAGAATTTAGAATTTTTGTAATGATATTTTAATCCTTTTATTGAACCATAAAATAATTATTTAATCAAAAAGCTTTTCTTTTACTTTAAGTTGAACACGATCAGGTCTTTTCAGATATATTTGTATTAAGATTCCATTTTTAAAAATACAACTATACAAAATATTCTATTTCTTATATGGAACAGAAAGCATAAAATATAGCGGATTTACTTTTTTTTATAATATTACCGTATATATTCTTTATGAAAATTATAGAAATTCGTAATTTTGGAAATTTTAATATTTGTCCTTTTTTTCATATAAAAAATTATTTTTTAAAATTTAGGTATTACTTAGAGAAAAAATATTTTTGGCTCAATATATGTACTTTTATGGAATTATGAGAAATTATGGAACCATATTGTGCAATGGGTCTCTTTAAAATGCTACCTAAATGCGAATATACCTCACAAATCATATCCATATTCAGCTAAGAGGGGGAAAAAACTTTTTTACAAAAGAATACTTTTATAGATTCAAATATAATTTTTAGGCATTCAAAAATCTAAGCTGTGGTAATAATTTGTAAAGGTATATATCACAAAAACAAAAGGGTCTTAGATGTGGTATTCCATGATTCCCTTTTATGTTCTAGTACCCTTAAATTATAAAGGACTAAATAATATTGTATGAACTGTTTCCACAAGGTATGATTGAAATAATATTTTACTTAGTGTGCTGAAAAATAAAACATCGGAAACAACTAAAAATAAATACAACCAGGTTCTTTTAAAATGCGTATTTATTTGAAATTATACATGACACCCAAATGTACATGACATCGTCAACCATTAAAAAAAAAGTAATGAGAATCTCTTCACCATTTACGAAAATAAGTAGTTGTCAACATGAGACACAGATGAAGCCCTTTTGAAATTACAAAAGTTAGCAGCATAGTACAAATGACGGAGCACATGAAATAATCACAAAAATAAGATTTCACACGTAATGCCCGAATCAGTTTTGTCATTTTTGTGCGGAACTCAAGGAACATGGCAGTAGTCTAGGTATTGGAAAGAGTGCCATCTAGTGGCAGAAATATTGGTGAATATAAGCTGCAAACACTCTTAATTATATTTGATTTATCTTTTATTCTGATTTTGCTTCAAATATGTAATTCTATATAAATAAAATCAACACAATCGTGTTTTAAATTGCTTAATTTTTCCTATCTTAATGAAAAGTTTTTTTTAGTAAAATTAATTTTACATTATCAATATTTCTCAAATATACACCAAAATGTTCAATTTTGAATCAAAGAACAAATTTTGACTTCTTGACTATTGCCATCTTTCTTAACATCGAGCCTCACAAAAATTTCAAAACCTTCAGCTCCATAAAGACAAGAACACCTCCTCGGCTCAGTTTTGGCGAAGAATGAATGGATTTAACTTCCACAGCCCAAACCATTTAAAGCTTTCCAGATCAAGTGGCCATCACACAGACCAGCCAAGGAACAGAAACATTTTCAAGAAGCAAGGAGAAAGAAGTAGCAAAGCTACCATTTTTTCCCATTCAGAAATGTAAGAGTTCTTAGTGATCCATGTTGCAAATCTCAGTCTTTCCAGTGATCGACAGGCACTTGAAGAATAAATAGAATTTCTAAGGAAGCGCGGCATTTGAAACAGACTAATAATCGTATCTATCGATTCTAATATCCGCTCTTTCCGCTGTGACCTCCTCGGAAACCTCCGAAAGCTCCAGCGCCTCCACGTCCTCCTCCGATTCCGGCACCACCACCATAGCCTCCAGCTCCAGCTCCGGCACCACCTCCGTAGCTTCCTACAAACAGAAAAGAAAACCAAGTTGAATGATTGACATTAAATATGAATTATTGTTTGAAACTAATATCTAAAAGTTCAAGCCTATAACTGTATAAAATGTAGGAATTTGCTCTTTGATCGAATTTCTGTAGAATTTTATTTGGTGAACTTTAGGTTAATAGATATATATGTTTCATTATTTAGATAATAAAATTTTAAGCACTTCACGGCAAATGGAACATGGTCTTCTAGATATTTAAAAAAATGTTTTTGGGCACATAGATGTGTACTAGATAGTACATTAGGAGATTTCTAAGATATTAAACTTCAGGGATAACGATTTCATAACATGAAATAAAATTATCTAATACTTTCAGTATCAGAGTTAGACTATTACGAGCAGCTATTTTTATACATTATTTAATAATAAACTTATTTATTATAAATATAAAATCTGGAGTGGAATACTTTAATTTTTCCTGAAGCATATAAAGGTTATAAAAACTTTAAATTTCGTATAAATTCCAGTTTATAAGAATAAATTCGTTGTACTATGATTATAAACGATTTAAATATATTTCCTGAACACTTCAAAATGTATAAAACATTTGTTTTAATGCACTTACTATTTGTCCTTTGTCTTATTTTGTCTTTGCCTCTTATGACCATTTGTGTAGAATATTTGACATATGTAAATTAATCATAAAAATTTTATAATCCAATTTTCTTAAGTTATAAGATTTTAACTCTTTGTTTAAAAAAAACTTGTATGGAATAAACATCGCCACTTCGCTTTCTCAACAGAGTTGTAGATTTGGAAGAGAATAAAAGCGAATTATTCGAAAGTGATGAATTGGTTTCCGAGGCCTACTTCAGAATTCTGAAGAGAGAAATAGAAGAAAGGTGCGATAACTTTTGACCACTGAGCCTTATTACTAATCTTACGATGTCAAAATGATTTGTAACGAGTAGTTAAACACGTGAATAAGTCATTCACTCCCTTCCTTAAAAGAGAGGGGGGGAGGGAAAGTCCAAAAGACAAATTGCTCCAAAAATAGAAGTGATGATTTTTATTCGTCTTTACTTAACCTCTGTGATGTGTCGAGAAAAAATGCCATCACTCTCTGTTCCCGAATGCATTAGGAGGGTTAGTTTACATTTGACCTCGTGTTGTCGAACAGCTCATTTGCATTCCTTCAAGTGACTCGGAAGTCCCCTCTCACGGAGAAAAGGAGGTGAAAAATAGGCAAAAGCCGAGAAAGGGACTGGATTCAGATTAATTTAATCTTGAGATGTGTGGTTTTAAAAATAAATTTCATTCATCAGCGGTGAAAAGTATTCTACAACTTAATAAATGCGCTTTTAACAAGATGAGGAAACCTCTACATCAACTAAGGAGAAGGAATTCCATTTTTATAACAGGTTATTTAATTAAATTAATACTTCCCCATATCTAGCGTTGTTTATTTAAGCAAACTTTAGAAATACTCGTAGTTTTGGCAATGGGAGCCGCTTAAAATTTAAATTTCCATTTGACAGAATAAAAAGGGTCTGCAATGGAATTGTGAATATGATAAAATAATTACATTGCTCATATTTGTAATTAAAAAGACTCATCAGAATATTTTTAATGACGTTCAATCACAAAAGTTTTATTTCTGCCTAGAATGCATAGCTTTACCAAAAGTTCTTCAGTAAAATGACGAACAAGTTCGCCGCATATATGCACCGCAAAATAATAATATAATTTTAAGTTATTTTTAATTACCCTACGAAAATCGTGCTGAAATTGAGCTTGAGTTGTTACTTTGGTATTTTAATATTGATCCAATTTAGTATTAAAGGGAATAAAACAAGTTTGTGGAAGAATATAGGATTAATACTCGAACCCTCTCTATTGTTTTATTATTCAGTAATAGTTCATATCTAACAGTATCACCCTATAGAAGTCAGAAACGTACTCAACTAAGCTCAGTTAAGTTGACTTGTATTTAATTTTACAGTAAAACATTGCCCTTAAAAAATCTTAGCATTTTATGTTAGTTTCTTTCCTCATTATTTGGATTATCGTACTCAATCAAATGGAATAAGTGTATGTGACGTTTCCATCAAGACATGACTGGTAGATCTTCAACTATGAAAACCGCTTTGGATCGTGAGGTTCTGTAGCAATTGGGAGGTCTACTTCCCTATATTTGTTCTTATGGAGATCGATAGAAGGCAGAAGGAAATAGAGACCATTATATAAATGGAAATATTAGATGTTGTTTAGTTGAGGAGGTGTAAATGTATTCAGTTGTTTGGAGGTTCAATTGTTAAAAGAAGGATGAGAGTTTGATAGAAGGAGATAGAGGACAACATATATATAGTAATATTAAATGCTCTTTAGTTAAGGATGTATGAGAGTATTCTCCAAGAGACGAATTAAATATATATTGAATTAAAGCTTAGAATGACTGATTCTTTGGTATTTGACAGAACTTTATTTACAAGTTATGGATGGTATATACGTGCATCTATATTTTTCCAAATGATTTTTAGTCTCTCATATTAATATTTCAAAGAAAGTGTTTCTTACCAGATCCACCTCCATATCCTCCTCGGGTGTATCGGTCGTAGATGCCTGCTGGTGGCTGTTCAGCGGTCAGTTGGACATCGGCGGGGCTTTCCTTTCCGTCAGTTCCGGGTTCGTTGGTCCTTACGTTGGCGCGGAATCCGTTGGCATCAGCGACGTAGTCGACAACTCGGTACAATCCCTGGTTGTCGGTGTATCCGTAGGATCCTCGGACGGCACCGGATTGGTCACCTTGTTCGTTGCGGTAGTGGACATTGCCTTGTTCGTCACGGGCCTGGTAGTCGAAGTTGTAGGGTTGGGGAGGGTACTGGAAAAGAAAGAGAGCTTTAAGTGAAACTAAGTTAAAGATAAATTTGAACCAAATATTCAGTGTAACGAAAATAATATTTTTACAGGATGGACGTGAAAGTGAAAGGTGTATCAATCGTTCTACTTTTACGAATAAGCATATGCAAAATGCTCTATTGTAAAAATAGTGCTTGATAAAAATAAGTCGTGTTTAGATTTTGTTTTGAAATCAATGGGGATTTTAAACTATGTGAGAAAATCTTGACAACTTTAAGATAATTAAGGAGTCTATGTCTGAAAGATTTTTAAGCGTTAGCATCTTTTTTTAAAAAAATGTAGAATATAGCATTTATTAGACATGTGTAGTTTTGTAGCAGGGGAACAGCCTTTTGCCTGTAAAAATACTGAATTTATTTGTAATTATGTGTTCTCCACTTTTATTTGTTATTAAGATTTTTTATTTCAAATGCTCGTTAATTTTCAGCTGAAAAAAACAGCTTTGTAATTTATTCATGAGAGATACTTAAAAAAATTATTTATTTCTCAAGTGTCTTAAACCGATTCATAAAAGGTACTTATTTAAAAAATGATGTATTTAATTTAAAAATACATTACGTGGTCTCAATAATTAATTAAATTACTGTTATTAAAAGTTTAAATAAAATTATTGAGAAATAGGAAAGATTTTACAAGTTTATTTACGAATCGAATATTACGAATAAGAAATTCATGATTTCTGTTTGTATTTCATTTTTTAAAAAATTAAACGTCTCAAAATATTCAAGAGCGTATAAGGGATTTAAAGAAAATCTTACGTTTCCACCAGCTCCTCCTCCATATCCACCTCCAGCTCCTCCTCCATATCCACCTCCGGCTCCTCCTCCGAATCCTCGATTACCTCCAAATCCTCCAGCTCCACCACCATATCCGGTGGCGCAGACGTAGCCGATGAGGGCTGCTACAACAATTGAGACCTGGAACAACAAAATGAATATGATGCTTTGAGTGTGGTAATAAAAATAAAAGAAGCGGAGTATAGCATTTGCTTTATAAATATTCTAATAATATATAAATCAAAAGCGGTTCCTTTTCTTAAAATTAAATGACGAAACTCTACGTTTATTTTAACAACGGTATTGCTTGAAAAAAATCTCTGAAACGAATTTTTCTCAAACAATATTTTAGTTAATACTTCAGCCGAAAGATGGAGCCATACTTGACAGAAAAGGAAGAAAACACAAGTCAAATTTTAAATTAATGTAATTAAGGAGAAATATGTAAGTTTATAAATCAACTGAAGAATAATCTAATGCATATATATTTGAATAACATTTTACATGAAAAGACATTCATTGCACAATAAATTTTAATCCTATGAACTCACCGCATAGTTACTAGTTTTGAAATGAGTTCCTCTGCTACAGGTAAAGCTTGTTGTACACTTTCTGTTTAAAATCATTAGTTCGGTTTTAAAAAATTCTAAATGCAATATTATTTTGTGTAACTTTAACGAGAAAGATATTAATAAGCTATTTCTTAGTCATGGTCGATTGCCAAAGACGGTCAGTATTTTAAGACTTTTAGTTTTTTTGGTTTGGTTCAAACATAAGAATATCAAATTTATTGTCTTTAAAATCGTAACCAATATCTTAATCTTTAAGATGACTATCTCTATTCGAAAAGGAAATAAATGCATATTCTGTATTCTTGAAGTAAAAGAAAGGTACACCGGCTTTGATGTCTGTAATAGTCATATTTTTTTAAAGTATTATCAGTAAAAATCATAACGGAAAGCTTACATTCTACAATGCGATATTTTTTACATCAAAAGCACACTTTGCGTTTTAAGTGCGTTATGGAGGTCACAATTCACAATGGTTATTGTAACTGTCCTTCGATGCAGTAACAGGAAATTAAGGGGAAAGAACTTCTCGGATTTATACCTTTTGAAAGCGATCACAGTAGCATTACTCATATCAGATTAAGAAAGTTTGTCGTTCTTATCACTGTGAAGGTCTCCGAGGAAAAAAAATCTTGTTGTCGAACACGGCTCACTGTCTATCGATGACAAAAACCTTCAATTAAATCACAGAATGCGAATTGTTCTCAATGCAATACACCAATCTAAAACACTACTTATGTTGTACAAAAGAAAACAAGAAAACGTTACGACTTTTTTACTATTATTGAATCGATGCGTCTTTCGATTACTTATTCTGAATGTGATTCCCAGAAAAATTTATGTCTCTTTCAAGCTATCTAATTTTTATTTTCCTTTTTAAGGTATCGGTGAAAGTAATGATTTTGAGGAGTAATCTTCTCCAATGCAATTTGGTTTGTTAACTTCGCTTGTTTCAAAAATCTGAATTGCTCTTGACCTTACTTGTCTGTCATGTCCTCTGGAGTAACTTTAGAAACCAAAGGCTTATTTTTTGTTAAGTTCCGTTTCATGTAGAAGACTGTACTCGTATAATACTACATTCATCAGGATTAAACAGGAGAGTGAAATATGTTGTTTTAGCTTTAGTGCAGATAAGCACAGTAGTTGGTATGATATATGAGAAGAATGAATCATCCAGTGGTAGAAAGTTAGAGATAAAAACAAAACAACCCTGTCTAACTCTCGTTTTCTGCCTTAGAGATATGCTCGCAAGATTTATTTTACCTCTCAATAATAAATGCTAAGATCTTTTTAAAAATCTACTGGCTTTTCTAAATTTAAAAAAAAGAGTGAGAAACATTTTCTAAAAATTGTTTGTATTTAGTGAATAAAAAAGAATTTGACAAATTTTCAACGAAGAAAGCGACCCAAACCAATTTTTAAATACAAGCAAGTAACGGAACTTTCAATTAAAAATGTACTTAATTGTTTTTATTGGTATTCTTTTGTGCCCTACATCCTGTGAAGTTAATCGAAATTCAAGAGGTTAGAAATTATTCTTAAAATGTAACAGAAAAAATCTAATTCTACTTTTATACATTACAGAATATCGCTCCGTATTTGTATGAATTTCTAATTTACAAGTAAATCTCTTATATGTTCCAAATATGAAATTAGTATTATCCTAACAACTAGCCTAACTGAATACCTCTTTTCTTATATATTAAAGACTCTAAATTTATTTTACCTTTCATGAGAATTTGGAAAGGCTCGAAGGAAAGAACCTTATACAATTCTTCCCAAAACGCATCACATGTGTTGTAAATTAAAATTATTGCTCACTGAACAACTCAAATTGACAGTAACTCTGGGAAATACCGAAGCAATTTAAATGGCCTTCGTCTATGTCACTGAGTTCCGCTTGGAAGAATTCGACAGAAGATTGAAAGCTGAGATAATGATTACCATCTTAAAAAGTTAGACAGAGGCAGTTAAGGAAATACTTCTTTCATAACACTACATTTGTCGCATTTTTCGAACGAAGTTACATTCAGGGGGATTCTTGAAACATTCGATATGCGTGGTCGAAAACCATTGTTTCAAAGTTAGGGGAAGTAATTGTTATTTCTCTCGAATTCAAGATCCAAAACATTGTTGTTCTTTTTAAGACGTTTTGTCTGGTCAAATATTTGCTAAAAAATCCAATCGATTTCTTATTATGAAAATTGCATGCACGATCAAGTTTTAAGATTTTCTTATATGACAAAAAGCCAGAATTTAACAACTGAACTACATTATATTATAAAATGGAGAGATCGAAAATAGGAATGTCATAGAATTTATCAGTAACATATATTTTAAAATTCTCTGAAAGCGTAAGTTAGGATAAAAAGTCATTTGTTGGTTTTTAAATAATATATTTATTTGAATATTTTCTGATTTTTTTTATAATTCAAAAAGAGTTGTATACACTACAATTGATAGAATTTTAAAAATATATTTTGAAATTTTATGCATAAGGAAAGTTAGTATATATGATAGTTTTCAATAAGTAAAAATATACAAGGTTGGAAGTCATAACAATGAAAAAATTATGGCGAATAATACAATTAAAAAAATTATATTTCTCTTCGAACATTCTTATTTCTAACTATTTAGAATAAAAATATCCATTCAGGAAACAAATTATGCAAAATAATTATTTTTTTTATGTTTCTAAACTCAATTAACACTAAAGTTTTTTTTTAAAATAATTCTAAAGAAATTAGAAAAAATTTACTTTATTCTTAAGCTATCTTTATGAATTTCTAAAACATTTTTAAGAATTAGATTTACTATACAAGTAAGAAGTCTGGTAAGTAATAACTTGAATTTTTGTAAAGAATTTTTGTTAAAAAATATAATTAATAATGAAATAATTGCGTATGGTTATTTTAATAATAATATTAAATTTATAGGTTTTATTACAAAATTTTGGTTTTAACCTCACTTAGGCTGGATTTCCCTATTTTAAGAGTTTTAAAATAGTTTGCATAAATATAAGAATATAAAAGTATATATATTAAACAACACAATATAAATTTTACAAGAATATATTTTTAAATGTTAATTCAGATTATTATTAACAGTTAATAGTATATAAAAAGAATAACTTATTGACTTCATATTCAAACTTTAAAATAAATTATAGGGATATTTATATGAAAAATCATCTCTAAAATGCCAGGGTATGTTAAGATTTTTAATTTTAAAAATGTACATTATATTCATTAGTTTTAGGTGTGGAATCTTTAAATTTTAGATCATACACAAAAAAAAATTGTGATGTCTTTTTAAACATAAAATATTTTTGTATAAATCAATGTTTTAAATTTAAATTGAAGAATATGACTTTCAGTATCACAAATTATGATTCAAATGCCTATTAACAAAAAATTTTAATTAGTGTTATAAAATATTCTCTATAACAATTTGTTACAATTAGTTTTGTAGAATACCTTAAGCTGCTATATATGTTTTAATTTTAAGCTCAATATTAAAGAAAAATTGGAAAAATATTCTGCTACAAAATTTTACCACAATTAATACTGAATACTCTCAAAAATTAGTTTTAGCACATTGCTATCGAGAGAGAGAGATTTGTTAAAATACTTAATACAGTACTCACACTTAAAATACTAATCTACCTTGTAAAATATACTAACGAACTGTTTTAGTGTTAATCATCAGAATATTTATACAAATTCTTATAGTCTGATATTACTAAAGCTCCTTATGGAGTCTGAGGTTACTAAGACTCCTTATGGAGAGTAAAGCTCCCTGAGGAGTTGATATTAAGATTTGAAATTTTTTTACCTGAGTGAAATGCATTTTTAAGAGATCCAAAGTTTTAAAACTCCTTGACGAGAGGAATAGAAGCTCAAGAGATGACCAATGGATGAGATTGGGATGTGTGTGACCATCGTCCGAAGCATCCCCTTTATATACCCCATCAACCAAACTGACGTCACATGGAACGGCCGTGCTCGTAGCGTCACAATGTAACTTTTCCTTTTTTTTACTTTTCATTCTCTCCATCTTCACTGCAACCGTTAATTTGAGATGTTCACCTTTTTTTTGTGTGTTCTTTGTTCTTCCGAGGTTCTTTTCTTTGTTGCATCGTTTTGCGAAGGTGGGCGTCGCTGCAGCTCAGATAGAATGAATGGAACTCTTCGAGGGGTGGACGAAGAGGGAGGGGGGAGAGTGAAAGTAGGTGAACGAAGGCAGACGATATAGTTCGGGCGGTTTTATTTTTCTTAAATATCTCCGACGAGATAAGAGATGGGCAAAAACAAGAAAGAAGGGTGAATTTAAATGTCGAATTTATAATGAGAGGTGATTTGTAAAGTCAGGGTTCTAGCAGCCTTCATTTGTTGGTATTTTAATTTGAATAGCTCGTGTCATTTGTCTTATTTCTGTATTGCTCCGGATAAATATTAATGGCTTCGAATTAAGTGCATGACATCAGCGAAATTGGTTTACTTTTTGAGGATGTCAGATCTCTTAAATGATATTTGCAAGTGAAGAAAGTTTGAAGATTTATAACCTATACAATGTTATTATACCGTGTTTGGTTTTCAGAAATAATAATTATATTCTTCAGTTTTTTTCTGTTTTTTTCCTTCGTCTGTAATGAAGGATGGAATTAAGAAATCTCTCTTAATTAATTTTGCATGTCAATCGAAGTCTTCATTTCCTTATATGGTGTGTAAGAAAACATAAAGAATTATGTTTCAATAAAAAAAAATATTATTTTTTTTTTGTAAAATAAATGCTTATTTTCAACTTGAAGGCATTTGGTAAGAAAATATAGAAAGTTAGAATTTCTCAGAATTTAAAGTTAATTAAATAAAACGCAATTTCACAAATTTTCAACAAATTAAAAAATTTGTAATCAACTTAACTGAGTTTACAATTAAATGCAAGTATTCATTTGAACATTTAAAATTCCTATATTTTTATAAAGTTAAATTAAAAATATGCTTTATTGATTTTGTTAAATAATTATTTTATTGATTGGAACTTAATATACGTAAATAATGTGTATTTTAATAATAATATCTAAAAAAATAAGAGTTTAATAATGTAAATTCTGTTATAGGCATTTTCTAGTTTGAATTATATTGCATAAGAGAATGATAATAATATACAGCTAAAGTATTTTAATTATTTCTGAGATTTTTAATGTGACCAAACTATTGAAAAAATTTATAGCGAGAAAATAATATTTTAATCTCAATTAGTAAAATAACAAATAAAAATTTGATGCCAATGTGTACTTTAATCTGAATGCTAATTTGATTGTTTGAATACAGTTTTACTCAGTTAAATCTTAATTCATATTAATTAAATATCGATGCCGAAAACCAAGCAAAGAAAAAACAAAATTATAGGTAAGTAAGTTGTATGATTTTCTAAAAATATTAAATGCCATTTTTTTGTAGTTTTCTGAGTAGTCATTAGTTGTCAATGATATGAAAGTACATTGATAAAAAGATCATACTTTCAAGCACGTTATTATGTTTTATTCAGTCATAATTTTTAAAGAATATTTTATTAACTTGAAACTGTTCAAAAGATTTAATGTAAAGTTTATTTTCCAAACTAAATTTATTTTGGCACAGAACACTAAGAAACTTCTAAATTAATATTTTATAATAAATGTCTTGGTAATCATAACATCTCTCACAACTATACAGGAATACCAAAAATAGAATTTTTTTTTATGAATTCTTAGAATGCTTATTTTATAAACTGTCACTTAACTTGCTATGTTCATTTATATGTAAAAATGTCTTTCCATTTCAAAATTTGTTCTCGAATTTTAATCCTATCATCTGACAAAGCTGCATACACATACAACTCCGCAGACAACTCAATACTATGACACACTGAAGAATTGACGATTATAAGGAAGGGGGGCGAGTTTTGCACTTAGCAACGCTCTATAGAGTTGTAATTTGTACTCACGTGATTTCTTTTTAATTTTAAATTTCCAGATTAAAAAAATGAAATAAATATAAGTAAAAAAAAAATTTTTTAATTCAAGTTATTATTTAAAGATGGACCAAAAGGTATAAAAATAATTTTTTATTTGATTGTAAAATAATTTTATAAAGCTTGAGAGGCGGTAATATTTATTTTGATCTTATATATAATTAAGTAGCTATGAGAAAATATGAATTGATCGAGAAATACGTATATATTTTAGTGAAGTACAACAAGCTTTTATAAATTATATATAAATTATATATTTCAAAACAAATTTTTCTATACTTTTTAGTCCATCTTTAAATAATAGCTTGATTTAAAAATATTTAAATTGCATTTATTTACATAATCAAACCGTTTCTATTCAGAATAGAATTGTAACTTATTAAATCATGAGTATATATGAAAAGAATGTGCTGAAAAGAAATAATTCTGTCTTTAGAATTCAAAAACATATATTCCCGACTTTGATTTAAACGTTTTGAATGTAGTTCCTTATGAAATAAAACTGATAACATAGAATGCAGAAAAATCAGGATATGATACAGCAACAGTAGCCATACGTTCAGATTACAATGTTGCATTGAAGCCTTCGAGTTGAGATAACCCGTATTACTATTCAGGCAGCGATTGCTATTTCCCTATTATTAGTTTTTGTTCATTTTGGGCGCGTAGTTTTGAAGAAGCTTAATCTTATTACTCACTTTTCTTCTTCTGTATTCTCTGATAATTCTTTCAACAAGTTACTCTCCTTTATGAAATGTTTAAGTTATGAAAGACCTCAATACCTTTCCGTATCGTTGAAATTTTAAAATAAATTTCAGAATAAATCTTACACGGTTTTGTTAATAACTTTCTTGAATTTAAAAATGCTAATTTTGTTTCTTTCGGAACTCAATCGGTTTCTCAAAAACAGCCTTAGGATGTAAATAAATATAATATGTGTATTAGAAAATTTCAGAAATTTGCCGCAAAAATCACTAAAAGTGTGAAAAATTCTTAAATTCTGATGTATAATAGGCTGTGCAGTTGTGCAGCAAAGTGAAGTCTTTGAAGCACTTCACTTGAAATATGAAAAACAGGAACTTAAAACAATAAAAATAAAACTAAGAATACATATATTCAAATAAATATTTTTTTTAATTTAGAATTTTTTTTAAAAAAAGCACGAAATTAAATGTGGAATAATAAATGCAGATTTTATAATATACTTACTTTGATTTAAAAGTATTTGCTTTGTTGCGCGTGCGGATTCTTACAGATTATTGGTTTGGTTGGTGATAATAACGTCGCACTAGAAGCAATGCGAGGACTATTGGCGACGGACCTCATACCTTACGGATTAATAAATTCGCTTCCTTAAAACAAACAAATTCTAATTTATAGAAAATTGGGCAGTTTTTTACGGGTTTTGTATTATAACCAGGAACAACCTGTTCAGTACTCTTCGGATATTTTATTTGAAATATTAATAGCATTCTAAGCATTTAGTTTTAGAGAATTTAACTAAAGAAATGAATTATTACTTATCACATGTTAGTTACCATCTAGTTCTCTTTAAGAATTCTGAAGTTAGCACACCTTCTTCAAAATTAATTGTGGTCGTTTTAGATACTAAAAAACTTACAATTAGGAGCACTTTTAACCACGATTATTCAGTTATGTTCGGTATTCCATTGTAAGGAAAAGTATAAAAAAAATCAGAAGAAAATAATCACTTTGACATAAGTATATGATCTCTTGGGGGAAAAAATTCTATTTTCTTTAAAATACGTGTGTTCGATTGCATCAATAATAACCACTTATATCGGCTTTTAAATGCGTTTCATATGCACATACTTTAATAATACTTAATAGCTACACAATTATATTAATTTATCTTACATTTTAAATAGATTAATTTTATTGAAGTTCATTTGAAGATGTTTAATTTTTATCTTAAGGTTTATATACGCGTTGACACGCGCAAGCATAGACTTTTTTACACACACATTTTACAGTTCTCTAGATCTTCATTGGTTTGTTATCGAACTCACGATAAAGATACAGTGGGATTGTTTTGTAACATAGGTAACCTGAATTGTTTTTCAAGGAGTCATTGTAACTATTGTCCTTATGATGATGATTCAGTTTAGTAACGTAGCAAGTTTGAAAAACTCTGTTGCGGAGAATAATAAAAAAAACTGATTGTTTCTTTGAGCCCAATAAAGTCACAAGGTCTTCAGACTGTCGTCGCTCTAAGTTAATATCCACAAAAATGTCCCTATAATAATATCATTTACTGACTTCACAAAACTTCAAGAAAAAGATAACAATTTTTCATTGTATTGATCTTCTGTATAAACCAATACAGTTTTCTTATATAAAAAGGACTTCATCATTTTGTCATGTATACTATACCGTATTTTGATTTTATTGATTAATATCCTCAAACTTCAAAATTTTCGATTTTTTTTTTGAGACAGCCATAATTTAGAGCTCCAACTCTTGTGAACATTTTAGTACCAAACGCTTAACGATACTATCAAAACTTGTAGAATTATCAAAAAAAATCTACACCATGTTTAATTAGCTTTATTGTTATTTTTCAACTGTAACTTCATATTTCTCAAAACTAAAAATGCTTATCTTGCACACAAGATTTTCAAAACCTATTAATCAATCTAGTTTGAAACGTTATGCGTATGTTCAAAATAAAATTCTTTACGACTTATATGTGAAGTTTTAGACGTCTTATTTTACAAAAAGCGGATTCAATTATATTCAATTTTATATGAATTTTAATTGAACTGTTACAAAAAAAATTTCATAGTTTTCTAAATAATTGTATTGCAATTTGTTTTTCTTAATTTTTTAAAAAGTACGTATACTTTCAAAACTGAACATTTTTCTACTAAATAACATAACTTTTGTAAATTTAATCAATATTGTACTTTATAATATTGTACATCGTAAAAAGTTGATTTTTCGAAATTTTGAATGTGTTCAATTTATATTTCGTTTAGAACTTGTCATTGTTCCCGTCATGGGTTTGAGTCCTGGTGCCTCTAAAGACCTACTGAGGAACGGGCTAATGTGCGTTAAATCTGTCGGAACTCAATGTCATTCCGTTGGCATGATTTGGATTTTTTTTTGGAGGGGAGGGAGGCTACCAGCTCTAGTGTCGTTCTCGGCATTTGACCGAGGGTCAAAAAGAAGAACTCGTCACTAGTCCTCATGTTGCTTCTAAGTGCGCCGTTAATAATTAATCGATCAACCGATTGACCGCAGTATGGCTGAGAATCAAAAGAACAATCTAACACATCAATCAATAACTCCCGAGACTAACCCAGAGATGGCGCTCGTAGTAAACCAGTAACCAGGTCTTTCTAGAGTACGAACCTTTGCTTGAAACGTGTCAAAATTTTAAGTCGACAGAAACAGCTGAGTTATCGAGGTTGGAGTAAAGTCGTTTTGTAGTTTGTTTAAAAAATGGAAAAAACCGAGTTTCGTGTTCTGATAAAACATTGTTTTTTAATGGGTAAAAACACCGTGCAAGCGAAACAATGGTTTGAAAAATGTTACCCGGACTCTTGTCCATCAAAAGCAACGATTTGTCGGTGGTTTGCCGAGTTTAAACGTGGTCGTACCGACACAAATGACGCGGAACGCTCGGGTAGACCTGTGGAAGCCGTTACACCGGAAAATGTGAGTGAAGTGACAAAAATTATAATGAAAGATCGTAAAGTGAAGCTCCGTGAGATTGCTGAGATGACACAGATATCATATGGAAGTGTATTTACTGAAAAGGTTTTTTGAAATAAAGTGAAAAGGTTTTTCAAGTGGGTGCCCGATTGCTTTCGATGGAACAAACAACAACGAGTCGATGATTCAGAGAAGCTGTTTATCTATATTTACTCGCAACAAAGATTTCTTGCGAAAAAAAAAAAAAAAAATTGGAAAAGCGTTGGAACGATTGTATCACCCTAAAAGGTGATTAACAAAATGTGTTATGTTGATGAATAAAAAAAAATTTTGCAAAAAAAATGTTGTTTTCAATGTTAGTCTCGGGAGTTATTGATTGATGTGTTATTCTATTGAACCAGTTGATCTCTAAAAGAGCGAGAACATCCGAATCAGTGCTCTGCTAGAAGCGCATGCGTTAGTATTTCGTGACCGTATTACCTGAGAAGAAAAAGTGCATGATTTGAGTGTGTTATACACGATTCATTTGAAAGTGCCACGCGGGATAAAGAGTCATCTGAGAGAGAAATGAGAATAATTTTATTTTATAAGGGTACCGGTATTTCTGAAAGAGAAATAGGTTAGCTAATGATTCGTTCTAAACGCTCCATTCACAATGCCATAATTAGAAAAGCTTAATAAAACAAAGTAAAATAATCAGGAAAAAAAAGGATTTTGACAGCTAGGGACCATCGACAAATTTTTCGACTATCGAATAAAAAAGACCTTTCGACACCGAGTACTTGAGTGAACGTTTTCTACACATGTCACTGTTCGGAACTGTCTTAAATGAAATACTAATACATAAAAATTATGAAAATAAAGAAAACATCGAAGAGTTATTGAAACATCATCGAGAAGAAAGACTGAAATGGACTAAAAATATCATGACATTAAACGAAGAGTGGAAACAAATAATATTTTCTAATAAAAAGTAATTTAATCTTGAATGGTCCCGGGGGCTATAAAAATACTATTGGCATACTTGAGGAAAGGACCTAAAAAATCTTTCAGTTAGTGATGGATTGTGCGATTTACAACGAATTTCGGGAAGTGTGAAATCTGCGCAATACCTCATAGCACTTTGATCTGAAAGCTACTCATTTAGATCATCTGATGATGTTTGAACCTTTATTAGGGGTTGCTAACTGGATATTTCAGCAAGACAATGTTTATAGCCATAGTTAAGAAAAGTTATAGTTTTGCTATTGCCAGGCTTGAATGCTATGGAAAATATTTTGGGTGTATTATGTCTCAAAATTTATGCTAATAATGAACAGTTTTCAACAGCCTATGTGAACTGGAAGTAGCTGTAGTAAAAGAATGGCACAATATTGCTGAAATTGAACTTAACCTGCTGGGTCATTTTATTGAAAAACGGAGTATTTGAGGATCTCAGAAAAAATACAGTACTGATATCACACTCATTTTCTTACATTTTTTGTTTTTGTTTTTAGACAAGTGACCATATAATTTATTCCAGTGATTTTTCATTTATTTCTATGGAATTGTTAATTTAATCAATTATTATATTATTCAAATTTTTTTAAACCTAATTTAATAAATATGTTGTAAATTCATATTTTTTTTTATTTGTTTAAATAGTATTAAAAACATTTATTTATTTCATGATATTCAAAATTAAATGGTCTTATAAATTCTTAAGGGACTGTAAATGTACTACATTAAAATTCAGAATAAAAAATTAACAAGTATTTAAATCGAATTTAAATATTTAAATAATATTATCCACCTTTAGAAATTCGTCATCATCCACAGTCTAAGGAAAAAAATATCTTAATGATTTCTGTCTCTCTCTCTCTCACACACACACATACACATTGAGAGAGAGAGACCCTTCTCTTAACAAGAATTTTCTAAACGATGGAAGGCAGTGAAACTACAATCTCATTCACTGTCACAAGGTATAGGATTGGGTTCTTAAAAATGCATTAAAATTAATTATTTTATTTTAAAAACAATGGGTATTAATCACCAGATCAATTGCATTTTATGTTTATGTTATTTTTTATTAAAATTAGAATCACAAATAAAGGTATTATACAAAGCTCTTATGTCATCGAAAGTATAATTTTTACCTACATTTAGAACATTATGTAAATAATATTTAAAAAACTGAAAGAATTACTCTTATTTTGAAGATAAATATCTTTTTAAAACGCACAAGGACAACATAAAGCTTTCTGTAACATCATTAAAATTTTACATTATTTTAATTTTTATATTTCAAGCGAATCCATTTTAGATATTAGCTCACAATTTTCCTGTAATGGAAAGGTGAAATATATGAATGGCATTCATAGGTGTTATTTATGTATCACGCCTTGTACCTTGAACCTTTGAGAGTCATAATTCCTTTCACGACACGATTTTATGTGACACACTACCATTTGTTTACCTCGATTTTTACTTTTTATCAACAAAGGTATGTTGCTTTTGGAAACTCCTTAAGGTGCCAGGGTGTGTAATCTTTTATCTGCTACAATGCATTACATAGCAAAATGTTTGGTTCCTCCCTAAGAAAAAAAATGTTGCTAAATGATGAATTCTGCAAGTTTGGTACAAAAAATATCGTAAAGTTACAAACAAAAAGGTATTTAGAAAGGAAGACACTTTTTCAGCTTCTTAAGGCAGGTGTACGATTGCAAATTGTTGCATTTAGCTCTTCAAGGATGCAGCAAACACAAATACAATAAGAATTCTGAAATACAATGAGAAATATAAATCTATACAAAGAGATTACATAAATGTGTCACTATACAGAAGAGAGAGAGAGAGAGAATTCACATTTTACACTGTAAAATAAATTATTCCTTAAGGATACCAGGACATGAGAGAAATATTAAAATACTATATTTAAGGTTTCGTGTTTTTATGATGTATATTTTTTGAAATTAGTAGTAATAAAGCTAAGATTAGATTTTTTGTGAGCTTAACAATGATCTTTTAATCGTTCTGTAAAACTATAAAAGTAATTTTTAGTACAAAAAAATATTTTTCCCTCTTAGTTGAATATAGACATGATTTTTAAGATTTGTTTACATTTAGGTACCATTCAGAAAAAAACCTATTACACAACAGGATTCCAAAATTTTTATGCTTATATAAAGATATATTTGCATATAGTGAATCCATAAATGGAATTCCTTTTAAGGTTTGATTTCTCATATAAATATTATGGAAGTAGATTAAAAATTTTTGCTCGATATTTTATTTTAAAAGAAACATTTGTAATTCATAAATACAACTTTCCAAAAAATTATTACAATTTATGTATATTGATATAGACCCAGAAATATATTTAAACATTTTAATTTTAATTATAAGTATTTTAATAACGTTAAAAGTTTGAATATAAAAAAATTTAATTATTAATGACTTAAACATTAATTTAAACCATTTTAAAACATTTAGAATTTTCGAAAAGTAAGTAAATCGATTAAAAATTACAATAATTTTTGGCTATATTGTCCAGAATGTCATAAGAGCAAGATATACACTTGAGTGTTAATGTGTGTTTTTTTTTTAAAAAAAAAGCTTTAATATTTATTATAGTATGTTTAATCAGAAATATATGTTAGTTCACGAAAGAAATTATTTAGAAATAAAATTTTATTTGATGAATTTCCAAAACCTCAAGAGCAACAGGATTCTGTCTACTTTAATTTTTTCGTGACACAAATTCTTATCCTTGTGGTTATGTCCATTTCAAAAATGATCCTCAGTGGAGTTAGAACAATTTTAGAACTTTCTCAAAAAATAAAACTACATTTATTTTGTTTTTTTAATTCAATGGTAATTTGCATTTTACAAAAGAGTTATCTATTAAAATACCTGTATCTAAGAATGATGACTTATCATTTTAAAAAGCATATACAGAGTACATTAAGATAAATCAAAGATTTCTCAATTCCATGTTTAAGAAGTATTTAACAATTTTATCCACGTCCGGAAAAACAATATAATTTACCAATTAAACAAAGCAGATATTTGAAACTCTTTACCATATACTATTCACATACATATACATTATTTCTCATATTCTTATAAAAAATATTTTTAATCTTCAAGAGTTGTGAAAAACTATAAATTGAACACTTTTTTCAAAATTATGAAAATCGGTATTTTACTGTGCGTAGGATTCTAAAGTACAACAATGATCAAAACACATAAAGTCAAATTAATGCTCAATTATGAAGTTAGATGTACTTCTTTAAAAACTTAGAGAAAAAATCTTAAAAACAATTACTAAGAAAATTATTAAATTTTAAGAAAAAAATTCAATGAAAATAAATACAATTTTTTTAATGTTTTGATTAAAAATTGTTGCACAAATCATTAAAAAAAAACGATTTTAAACGCGTGTAGGAAATTTCAAACTAAGTGATCGATAGTTTCTGAGAAAACTTGCGTGTAAACTAAAAAAATATTTCCTTTAGAAAAATAAAAATGAAAAATAATAATAAATAAGTGATTTAAAGTTTTTTTCCTCGACAACTCTTGAAATCTTAGAAATATATTGAAATTTTGACACCAAAATGGATGAAAAAAATGGATTTCTATCAAAAATACTTTTTTTTCAAAAATTTGAAGTTTGAGGATCTTCAGATCTTTTAATCATCAAATATTTATGAGTCATAAACGATGTCATGTGACAATGATTGATTTTCAATTTTATTTGTTTTCAATCTGGTAGAGGAAAATGTTTTAACAGTCAAATTCTTGCGTTAATTGAATGTTTTTTCAAATTATGTCACTAAATCACCATAGATAAAATCTCAGTAATACTAATCCTATCATAACTTACACTCAGATGCATGAATTTCCTGAAATTATAACTACTTCAGCTGATAGCATCTATAATAATCTCACAATATGAAAACCATTCAGACAAAACATAGTAGCAAAATGATACGTCTCTTTGCAAATGCTATTCTATTAAGCGATATCCACTTCTTTGTGTGAAGCTTGAGATAAAATCGGAAGAAAAAAAAGACAAAAATAGAGGGAATGATCGTTTCGTGAAAATATCATTATCTTTTGTGATTCATTGAAAAAAAGGGATAATTTAGTGAACCGCTACTGTTAGCTTACACGTGATCTAGCGAAAATTGGGAAAAAAAATTTCCTGTTGCGAAAATTTCCCCTTTGGATCAGTGCTAAGTTTATGTAGCCGGAAAAACATGAAATGATACTAAATCAACTGAAGCAATATTTTTTTTTTTTGTGCAAAAATTCTCTTTTTCGCAAGTGTTTAAAAATAATATTTTGAATCATTTGTATGAAAGGGCGAAAGCCCCATTCCGATTTTTCCGTTAATAAAGATGTAAAACTGATTCTATGCAAATCCTACTTATAACTGTGAATACAAAAGATTTTGAGATGTAAAACATTGTGGAGATACTAATTTACATAAGATCTATGTAAAGCATCCGTTTTAATCTTCAAAAAAGTTTTAAACTCTCTGATGAAAGTAAAATTCAATTTTTTTTTTTTAAAAAAATTACTTTTTTTAAGTAATTGGAAATTTGTATTGCGTTGTAAAGTACAAAGTGGTACTATTAAATAATGAAACTGATGCCGTGAGACATTTTATTTTGCTGTCATACTAATTTACTTACTGTCCACTTTAATATCTCTCATACTCTACCACTATTACATGCCTAGAAACCTATTAACATACAATGCGGAATAAGCCGGTATACTTTGTCTTGGCAAACAAATTTACCGTACGGATTCTTTGTCAATTCCTACAGTCTCAGCAATCTCACGAAAACTTAACCAACGGTCATTACCGATTTATTCGATATTGCCGTCCTTTTTTAACATGGAAGGCCTATCCGGGCATGAATCATCATCAACATCCTCTTGGCCATCTTGAAAACGCTTATGCCACTCAAAAACACGTGCACGTGATAAACATTCATTGTCATACACTTCTTTCAATAATTTATAAGTTTACGTTGCGGGTTTTCTAAGTTTCATGTGAAATTTAACAACAATTCGTTAGTCACTCGTCATTTTTCCGGCGAAACAAAAAAAAATTACTCTAAATGCGAATGACGTCATTACCTATTTGTTTACAGAAATGAGAGGAGCTGCATTTGAAAGAGAAGGTTTCACATTATTTATGTGTTTGCATAAAGAAAATCGGATTTATTGATTATAAGCATAATCATAGACTAGACTCTGTTACATCCAAAACTGTATTGGGCGTATAGATCTTTAACTTAGGTGAGAAAAAAAAAGTTTTAAGACATTTAAGATGTGTCATTTAGATCATGGATTATGACCTGCTTACAATTTATACGAAGGGTGTCCAGAATATAAAAGGCCTCTGACGTTTAAAAAGAATTTTTTTGCTATGCAATTAGCTGCACTGAGCTCAAGATCAAATTCTTGAGGGTAGAATGCGTTAGACTCAGTTAAAAACTCCAATTGCAGCGCAGTGTTGAAAAGAGTGTCTCCCGATCCTACCAGTTGAGAATTGAGGAGTGTCATTTGGTTTCTTCTCGCTAAGAGAAACACGTTGATCCAGAATTTTAACGAAATAAGGGAGGCTTAGAGGGGATAGCGTCATGAACAGTACTCATATGTTTAAGTGGTGTTGTGAATGTAAAGCTTACGGAAAAGATTTAAAACCTTTGTTATGGCCCGCAAAATAGTGGATCTTGCCTTTTTTTGATCATACAGAGACTCTCCTTATTGAAATCTTGTCCCACTGGAAAGTAATACCGAACGGTACTGAGAAACACTAAGAAACTTGCGGAGGGCGACACAGAACAAAAGAAGGAGTGAATAAAAAGAGAGTGTTTGTTGAAGGACAATTTTCTCCCCACACAGTCAATACTGCAAAGAAACGCTTGGACTCAATCGGATGGGACGTCATCCGCCACTCTCTCACGGCCCTGATCAGGCGCCCTCAGATTTTCTTCTTTTCATCTCTGTGAAGTCTCTTATGAGTGAAAAAAGATTTCCGAGGTCGATCAAGAGTCGGTTGTCGCCAAGTATTGCATCAAATCTGCAGATAAAGATTTTTTTTGTCAAAGATATTAAGTTTATCAATTGGCTCATAAAGTGCATTGTGAAAGAAGACGACTACATTGAAAAGCAGTTTTTAGTTTACGTATATGAACTTATAAATTTTTCAAAAATATATAACTTAGTATTTTTTAAGATATTGTGTACTCCTTCTATCTGGATAACCTTCTGCATTAAAAAATGTACAGATGTAAACAACTGTTTCTTCTGTTTAGAAGATGTTATGAAATTCAGCTTGTTTTACATGAAATAATTTCATTCGCCTTATTCATGGGATCAAACACAGATAACTGAAAGATTCGATGTAGCATTATATCTATACAAGATAGCAAAAACATAGTTGTGATTATAGATTATCCTCTATTTAGAGTTATTAGAATTTTATAATCAATTTCGTATTGTTAATTATAAGCGATATTGTTTAAATATATTTAACTAGGGAGTAAAGTTATTTTGAGTTATATAATTTGAATCATTACTATCCATTTTTTTCATATACTTCTGAAAGAACTTCCAACCGTTCCAGAAGATTGTTACAATTTAGTTATGTATAATTCAAAAAAACAAGAAGGCTTTAACAGAAAATAGGTCTTATGTTACTTAACCAAATTACTTCTAGAAATACAACTACTTTGCAAACAACAACCGTTTTAATTTTAAAATGTTACAAAAATGTATCACTTGTTGCAAAAATTAAATATTAATGTATCTTTATTTGTAATAAAAAATTGTTTCGTTTAAAAGAATATGATTATATTTTTAATTCTTGACATAAGCTAAAACATCGTATTTAGAAAAAAGTAAGTTCTTAATAAATAATCATTTTTGTGCGAGAAACTTTTCTCTAAGTTTTCTAAAGTAGAAAATTAGTTTCGAATAAAGATCTTGAATGTGTTGAAATGGACCTCTTTTATACAATTATTATTATATGGAGTTTTAGAGCTTCGATAAAAGAAAAAAAAATTAAACATAATGATATTTTTGAATCACTAAAGAATTAAATAACCGTATAATGTATGGCAAAAACAGTTTAAAAATTTCTCTATATAATGATAATTACATAGAGAAATTATATTATGCTAGACTTTAAATTTTGTTGAGAACTAAACATCCAAATCTTCACAATGAAATTTTTTTAAAAAAATATTCAGAGTCTAAATTTTTCTAAGATATCCTATTCGGGATAATTACAAAATATCTTATATTTTAATCGGAAAAGTATTTAAAAAAGGAATATTCTATGAGTCTCTCAGATTTATTAACTTAGATTTTTACTTATTATTTTAACTTTTATCAAAATTATTTTTAAAAATACTGTTTCAAAAGTAATTTTTATTGATCGAATTTCAATTTTTTCATGTCCTCTTTTTAAACATTTCTTTAATATTTAAGATTGGTTTTATTTTGTTTAAATGTTTTCTGTTACTAGTTTAATTAATTTATTAAACTTACAATTTCAATCTATCCTTTATTTCCTCTCTTTGTGATAAATTCTATTCTTTTTCCTCGCGCTCATCACAAAACCTAAGATGTTTATATATTTTAAAAAAAGATCAAGATTTTTCTTTGGTGTAAAAATTTATGCATAATATTTATCACATCTACATAAGCAAATTAATCATGTAAAAATACTTACAAAACGTTCAACTAGTTTTTATAATTTTATTTGAGTTTTTGAATATCCTATAATGTCATTTATCCCTCAAAATCAAATACAATACTAAATTCTCTTCTCCTAGAAAATAATCTATGGCCGCAGTACCGCGGTCTCATGGCTGGCGTTGTATTCGTCGAGACGTAGGTTCAGTCGTTGTGCCACGAAAGACTTGCGGTGTTGCGGGGATGATGTATGCAAAATCTGAATGAGAACAAAGTCCTCCCATTGGCGTGATGTGGAATTTCGGAGAGGGAGGTACCAGCTCAGGTGCTATTCTCGTCCCTTGACCGAAATTCAAAATTGCGAAGTCCGTTGCCCACAGCATTCGTGTTACTTCTAAGGGTAACATTAATAACAACGCGACCAATTATAAATATTTGCAAAGAATAAAAGTAATATATATATATATATACTCTTTTCCCATCCCAAAATTTGGGATAGTATTTATACTACATTACCTCCAATTTTGTTTTTTATAATTTCTTTTCCTTTCTCTTGATATACGCTGTTTTGGAGGCAATTTTGTATTTAACATAAGTTAAAAATTTTAATTTATTATGCTTTCATGTTTTTTTAAGAAAATTAATAGTTTGCACTTCATTAAATTTTGGCTTTTTTCTTTACAATATTTTGCATGTAATAATTCGGAATAGCTTTTCAAAATTTTGTATGGATTTTTCTTGATAATGTCTTACATTTTTTTACTACATAATTTACTAATTCTTTAATATTTGTAAATGCTTAGTTTTAATAAATATTTTATATTTGCTTTAGAGGTTTAAATCTATATTTTAATATGATTTTGTATAATTTAAGTCCATCCAATTAACATTGATTCTTGACATCATTAAAACAAAATCCAGCAATACAAATGAACGAGTTCTGCTATATTTAGGGACTCAAAAAAAATTATATATTCTAAATTTAATTGATTTTTGAGTAAAAAACGTTTACGATAATAATAAATTTTTATGTAGAACAAATTGTTTTACATGATATGGCCTATGACACCGGATAAAGAGGATAGTTTTAATTTTATTTAAAATGATTTCAAAGTGTTACAAAATTTCTATTAATTAAGTTATTGAAAAATCACAATACAATCGACAGACAACCCAATACCATTCCTAAAAAAAAACCGCAATAAAAATACATTCCAAACAGGTATTCAGAACCTGCATCATTGGGACAGAAAAAAAAATACAAGAAGTTTAACATTTTAATTTTCCTCGTCTTTCTGTTAAAATTCCTGTCGTTATCACGAATCGTGCGATCGGAAAGGAAAAGTGTTATGAAGATCCTCCCAGATGTCAGGGAAAGAATTCAAAAGCCATCCTATTCATTTGTCTGAACAAAACTCACCCGATAATGGAAAATTTTCAGAAAAATCTGAAAGAATATCACTTTTTTTTCCCGAGCGTTATGAAATGCATTCCTTTCACAGTAGCATTGGGTGACAATTCCTAAACCGGTCGCGAAGAATAAGAATCGTGACTATCTCCGAAATATCATGCGAGCGAAGAATTAAAGAAACGCATAATCGAATGAGGATGCTTTAACAATAAAACTATACATCAATCATAATTACGTGCTGCATTTGAATGAATATTTCGCCGTAACTAACTGATGGATTGGATTTTTTTCCTTCCCACCCGACGACTCTTTACTTTTATTTTTACGCTCGAGCCTCACCTGTGTAAAACGTTAAGCGAATTTAACACATTTATGTCATCCAGTCAGTTATTGTTGTTGTTTTCCCTTGCAGTAGATTGATTTGGAAAGAATACGGAAGAATTTAATTATTATTTAAATTAATGATACTTAAAGTTTTGATTGAGAGAATTATATTTGCGAAATAATGCATTCTGCTAATTGCTGCCGTAATCCTCTTATGTCCTTAGGATATAGGTTTCGGGATCAGAGACTAATCTTATATAAACTGTTTGCATTCATTTCATAAAATTTAAAATTTAAATTGACTAAGAATTTGAAAGGAGTGGTAAAAATTTTATGACACACCACCTTAATTTTTATTATAGCTAATTGTAATTAAAATACAGTTTTCGATCTATAATTCCGCAATTTACCGTCCCGGCTCTGCCAGTAACCTGGTGTTTTCTCAGACATAAGTCATAAAAATCATTTTATGTTTTCAATGTAATAGAATAATGTAGACTATCAATACAAAACAGTAAAATTTTTGTGCTATAGTTATTTTAGTAGCTGTTTGTTTGTAAATTTATAACTGTGTCCTGAATTCAGTATAATACAATAGCACAAGGTTATTTAAAATATTTCATCAGATTTGAAAACCCTATTTTCCTTAATAAACGACAAAGAATGATAAGTAATACATTAGTTTTTAATATAGTTTAATTTTTATTAACGTCCCAATGGGAATCAACACGAGGGCTATTTGCGACGGACCTCGTAATTTTGAACCTCAGTCAAGTGACGAGGACGACACCTGAGCAGGCACCTCTCTCCTAACTTCCACACCACGCCAACAGGAGGACTTTGAGCCCCGACCGATTCAACATGCATCAGCCCCGGCTACACGACAGGTCTTTCGCGACCAAGGCTCGAAACTGCGATTGAACGGAAACCGCTAGCCACGAATTCGACACCATGGCCACTAGGCTACCGCGGCAACTAAGTAATACCTTAATGCAAAAGAAAATTATAGAATAATCTTTTTTTGTACGAATCTTCGAGATCACATACTTTTGTTACACGTATAATATCAATTCGACACTTAAATTATTGCCAAACACGTCGTAAAATGTCAGAGATAATTGATTTTATAGCGGCACATATTCGCTATTTAAGTTCACATAAATTTGTGGGTCATGGTGGCGCATACTCTTTACCTTTCAAAAGCACCCATATTTTAACATTTAGATATCTCTTATCGAGCTAAAGTCATATTTTAACATTGAGATATCCTTATATTTGTCTATCTGTTTATAGAAAAAGATCACATTTATGTACATATATAATTATGTTTAAGCAAATAATAACTTATAACTATATTTACATTTGTAAATCATGTACACCTTGCTTAAAACCTACTGCATTTAAGTCTTAAATTTTATAGTTTCAATTTCCCTTAATTTTATATAAATACTGTACAATATTTAAAATCTCTCGAGTGTTTAACAGATAGGTATTAACCTCATTTCATTATGTGTACAGTATTACTATTTTGTATAAAGTATTTTTTTATGTAAAAAATTTGAGAAAATGGTACCAGAACTTTAAATAACCCCATTTTTAGGAAATCTCAAATACGGTTAATTTTCTCAGTGTTGTGGCTCATGTATCTGCCATTTTAAAATTTAGTTTTCAATCATTCTAATTATCACGTTTTCTTAAAAAATAAGTCTGCAGAATCAGATAGCTCCCTCTAATTCCTAACATCACACCCACAAATCTGAAAACAAACAAAATTTAAAGCATTTTTATCTCAGCTACCTTAAATACGCTCTCTTCAGTGCTGTTTTCAGTCATCTGGTGTTGAAGATCCAGTAGTGCTTGGTCCGATATTTACCGGATTATCGATGGAATACTGTGAAGAGATACGATTACGTAGAATTTAAAATTAAATGGCTTGGTGAAATTAGTTTCCTTCAGGCAAGCATTAAATATACATACATACATACATACATACATATATATATATATATATATATATATAGAGAGAGAGAGAGAGAGAGAGAGAGAGACTCTATTCTCCACAAATTCTAAATTTTTAATGCTTCATTTAACTTTATAACATTTTCTGTATTTTGCTGGTACATTGACTTAATTACTGTGAATTTATTATCAATTTTATGCTTTTTATTCCCTAAGAGTAAAGATAATGTAGTTTGATTATCCAAGTTCTTTTATTTCTTTACGAATATTTCACTTCTATGTAAGCCATAGCACTAAACCAATATAGAATGTCAAAATGAAGTAGAGTTACGAATTAATTACTCTGTAGCAAGAGTTGATAACTTATATTAAATTTGAAAAAAGGAAAAGTGCTGAAATGGTTCGGTTCCAAAATTAGAAAAATTATTCGAAGCTTTTTTTTTTCTAATTTTAACTTTAACATGAGCTTTCGATCCCGATAAATAAAGTCTGATAACTCTTTTATTTGTAAATATCTTTTCTCAAAAATAGAATTAAAAATTTAATTATTTTTGCTCTATTTTCTGAAACTTTTTCTGAATGAAACATAAATATATTGATTATCTAATGGGAAATTCATTGTAAACCTGAGTTAAACTAAATTACTAATAGTGTTTAAATTTTATTACATAAAAACTAGAAATAAAGATGTTACATTTACCAACTATTAGTCATATTTCTAGAATTTATCGTGGGAAAATATTCGGAGCGAGGTCAACTAGAACAAGGAAACCACAGATTTGGAAAAACCTATAAGTCACAGTTTTAATGATACCATAATAAAGTATTTAATAAACCATATTAAAGTACATGAAAAGAATGAATTTTTTTTTCTCTGGAAAATTTCCAGCAGAAATTTCATTTGCTGTAACAAAGGTTCTTTCCAAATTCCTATACGTAGCGTGCCTTATTTTTATTTCTCAATATAAAACCTTTTTTGTTGTTAAAGGAATTTATTAACGTTCCTCCAAAACTATGAGTGACATTTGTAAAACATCGATTATGTATATCTTCAGGGAATGATGACTTCTACATCCTTATACAAATTACTGCACTTGATATGTATTTAAGCACCAATATGAATTATTATTCAAACTTCTAACCAGTTTCATTTACTTCATCCTTTTCCCAACGAATGGAAATTGTGTTCCCTCATTAAATTGGACGCCTTAAACTCTAATCTTTGAATAACCCTATACGGATAGCTCGAATTGTCCTGTTTTTAATTTAAGAAAAAAAATCGATCTTCTATATTTATTGGTTTCATCCATACACTTTTGGAAATTATTTTCTTTACCGAAATTTTATAACAACTCTGAATGGGCGAAAAGAATGTGGGAGACAAATATTCATTGCTAAGTCAGCAAAATCTTTGTTGCAACTCTTATCACGAGTGAGAAATGGCTCACTGTGCTACATTGTCTCAATAGAAAATGCAATAAAACAACTTTAAGTGCGCATGTATTGTTCACTATGCAGGTGACTTTATCTTCAGTAAATATGATTTATGCTCAATTTGTTCAGTGTAAAGATTTTTCTCTATAAACATATTTTATTTTATTTCATTTTTCGCATTATCTGGTTAATCAAGAATTTCAATATCTTATACCGGATCTAGTTCCAAATAATCGGAAGTCTTACAGCGCAATCATTCCGTCTGAACTTCCATTCCTTTGGGTCTTAAGCCATATTGAGTATTCCACTAGATAATTTGTTTTAATATATATCCGTCTAGCTTCAATATCAGTCATAACGGTAACCATTTAATTATGTAACATCATGCAATAAGATGAGGAGACTGGATGAACGAATCAAGTTGCCGGATGATTTGTAAGACATTTAGATTATGTACGAACAGACACGGTTTCAGGGAAATAGAACAGAGAGTTTCATTGGATTGAATGTGTTTTTGCTTTGCTTTTTGTGAATGCGCTTGATTGGTCCGTTTGTTCTGCTGTGTTTATCTTGGTCCCATTTGTGTGATTAAGAGTAAACAGTTAAAAACAAAAATATACAATTATTAATTTCAAAAAGTACTTAAATTCTTCCGAAGACACGACTACTGCACCATAAAACCAGATCCAACGGGGATGAAATTGATTTAAAATAGTTAGTCAATGTAACATGAGTAGTTTATTCAACAAAATAAAAAAGATAAGCGACATATGACGTGTTTTTGAACGTCAACAGCAATATGAAAACTTATAAATAAATAATGGAGCGTAACTAAACATAAAGAATGAACAAAATGACACAGGTTACCTTAACAAGTAAAGGTCAAAAGTGCTGTCTTTTGAAGAATGTCGATTCTAAATATACGTGTAAATTATCACCCTTTTGTTCCACCAATACATTTCCAATTCTTCATCTTTCATCCGATGGACAAAATATGACTCGACCTGAAGGTTCTATCTGCCTACTGCAAATTAAAAACTACCTTCTTTGTTGAATGAACAATTTAAATGTCAAGATGAAGCGACAAATTCTATTCATTGACAATATCTGGACCCATTCAAAAAGTTTTTAACTATATCTTGAGCTGTTTGCTGGACAGTTAGCTAAAAACTACTTGTTTCTTTTCCCGAGGTTAAATCCAATACCCTCAGTAAATGAAAACAAGCTTAAGAGTCATGAAGGAAGCCTGAGAAAAATGCATTTTGTGTTTGAAATCAGATTTTAATATTTCAGTACCAAACAGAATTGGATATTTTCACCATGCCTTTCAACGTTAATTGCGAATCATTGAGGCTGGAGTTTCAGCTTGAATTCATTGAGTTATAATCTGACAATGATCTCAAGCAGCTGTATTTTAATGTTCCAAAACTGAAATTATACAAATCGTTATCGAAAGCAAGTATCAAAAATAATTTAATATTTCATTCCCAAGAAAATAGTGCTATGTGTTTGCTTCATCAGAAGATTTACATCTTCAAAAGTCTACAAATGTTTTCCACCATTAGTCTGAGAAAGAATTATATTAGAAATAGACTGGTAGATGAGAATTTAGAATCATTTTTTAGATTTGTATATTATAATTCGAACTTTAGCTTAAGGAACTTTTGAAAATGCAATAGCAACTTCATTCATCACTTTAATATTTGTGTATTGTAATATTTGTATACACTACCATAATTTTTTTTCTTTTGACTTTTGGTCCGTTCCCAGATAAGTTTGCCCATTACTGCTTTAGAGAATAGCGATATAATTAGACAAGATCATAACCTTATAAAAGTATGATACGTTAATATCAAGAAAGTTTTCGTACCTTCTCTTTGTCTTTCATCTGCTTTTTAATTAAATCTTTTGTATGTCTGGGGAAAACCCAGTAGACTACATAAACACAATGACTAAGCAATTACGCGTGTTGAGATAGGCCTACCTAAACCTAGTCTCATATGGGAGGAGATACTGACTAAATCTACAACCGCACCCGAAATTTAAAAAAAAAAATTAAACTACCTGAAGATCTTTTCGAAGAGGAGGGTTCCACTAAGTTGCGAAGGTGACCTTAGGATAGAATGACCTTTGTTACTAAAGGGTGGAAGTCTTATGCATATTAAATGCTTTGTTGCTTTATTTGATAATATTCACTATCTTTAAATCTTGAACGACATTGATTGACACTTCTCATTCGTGTTAAGCATGAATGATTAAATGAGCATTGATTAAATTATTGTCTATTAACGTCTCACCGAAAAGCAATATGATGCTCATTGGGGACGGACTTCGTAATATTCAGCCTCAATGAAGTGGCGAGGATGATACCTGAACTGGAACCTCCAACTTCAGACTTCCACCCCCCGACATCGAGAAGACCTGAAGCCTCGACATATTTTACATCCATCAGCTTGCTACATGGCGGGTCTTCAATGGCATGAAGTGACGACTCAAAGAAAACAACACCGATCGCGAGGTCTCGACAAGGACCACTAGGCTACAGTGGTCACTCATTAAGAGAAGAAAATGCTAAATCTCTGAGAATGACAAAAAGTTAAAACTGTAAAGGAACATACAATTTTTAAGACATTCTTGTTTCCGTCATAAGTCGCAACACCTAACTTTGAATCAACGTCAGTAAATAAAATGATAATTCCCATAGTAAACGGTTTAAAAGAAAATATGACAGGGAAGTTTCTATTTCAGATCCAAAGAAAGATAATTGTCTTTTTGTTTCCCAATCAAAATTTTAATAGTAATAAATAACCATGATTTCTAGAAATAGTCTTTAGATTCCATTCAATTTTTAGAAACTTCAAACTCAAGAGCAATAGCGGAAATTATGATAAGTAAATGTATATGTTAATCTTTCTTTGTGTATTCCAAAACTATTTTACAAATCCAGGATTTCATACCTCATCTATTTTAAATCAAAAACTGGATATGAAATAACTCAGGAAACTTTGGATTTTGTAGTATGTACCAATAAGGAAATAATTTTAAAAACAACAGTCCATTTCATATCGTTTTTCTGTTGCAGGTATATCACATGTTATTGGTTTCAGAGTAATGAAACCTTTTGCATATATATATATATATATATATATATATATATATATATATATATATCAGCATAATAGAAAAACTAACAAAATATCAAGAATTAGAAAAAATTTGAAATTTCTTTTATTTTAAAAATCCTTAAATATTTTTTAAGTACAAGAATGGAGAAATGTTTATTTCTGTAACAGGCTTTAAACTCTTTGTTCTAAAATTATAGGCATACCTATCTCCGTCACTAAAAAATATTTTTAAAAAGGTATTAATAAAGCCAAAGATAGAATTTTAAACAAAATATGAAAATTTAAATAAAAAAAATTGAAAAGGAAAACACACGAAAAACGAACATACACATACACACACACATACATATATATATATATATATATATATATATGTATGTATGTATATATATATGTGTGTGTGTGTGTGAGTGTGTGTACGTGTGTGTGTGTGTGTGTGAGTGTGAAGAAATTTATTTAATAGGAATTAATTTGGGGAATTTTTTTCATAATTAAATACATACGTAAGTCTTACTTTAAGATTTTAGCTATTAATAGGTAAATTACACTAATTTTACGTTAAAAGCTTTAGTAAAAATGCATTACTTTTCATTAATTTTTCATGAAGTACCCGTAATGTATTGATCTACTTTAAATATTATTTTTGAAATATTTCTTGAGGTATGATGGATTTCGCCGAAATTCCCTATAGTTCTTAGAGTTCCATGAGTTGACATAGTTTGAAGATTACTGATATGACTCTCCAAGTGTTTTGCATATCTCAACCTTGTTCATCTTCCTGAAGATAAATAAGAAGGTTGAAGCTTATTTGGATTGTTTTATTATGAGATCCTTAATCCTGTATCATCTTGCGTTTGGTCCCTTTTGAAAGGCTTTATTTCCTGTAAAGTCATTTCACCTTCTGTTCAAGGCAGAGACGAATTGCACAACTCTTCTTAAAAGGATTATCAAAGATTTCGATTTATTTATACACTACTTTTTGGCAACAAAAAAAGAGAGTTATATAAACAATACTTATTGTCTTTCTTCGAGTTCTGTTACCATTTGCAGTCATAATACTCATGCTGTTGACATTTAATTCAATGCAGAATTGCTTCTCTGTCCTACGATTGAAAGGATTATCTGATAATGAATGAGGTCATCTCCATTCAAAAATAAATTTTAAAAATGACGAAAGAAAATTTCCTTCAGTACTAATTTTTTATTAAGCTCCTCGACACTCAGGAAACAAAACCTATTTCGGTTTAATATTAAAGATTTTAATGCATAAATAGTAAGTGTTTGCTAAGAATTCACCCAATTTTTTCAAAATAAAATTAAATCGGCTTTGATGGCCAACTATTCATCCAAAATTATGAAAAAAAGGAAAAGATTACTGTTCTCGTTCTTTTAAATTTTGCGAAATTATTTCTTCCAATTTTGAAATTTCTATCTATGATGTTCCTCATTAAGTGTGCGTTCAAGTAGCTTATCATATGTTACACAAATGTAAATCAAACAAATGTACATTTAATAGCACTGTACGGATTTCGAGCGATTTTTACAGAATTAATATTCAAATCGATGAACTTCAAAGTAATGGGATGCATCACAGTTTTAATTTTCCCTTTTATAATGCAGGAATAGGTTGATTTGAATCAATGCTGCTCTAGAACTTCGTGATGGCTATAATTAGATGATGGATCTTCTAATTCAGAAATCGCTTCTTCTTCAAGTAAGTATGGAAATCACTCACCCGAGGTCTCCTAGTGATCTCTTTCCTTTCCCTTGGGGTTTTCTGACCTTGATAAACAAGGGTGGCGTACCATTAACAACCCTTCTCTATTTCCATCGCCCCCCCCCCACTTCTTGTGAACCATCTTTACTTATTTTCCGTTACTTCTAACGTCTAGATCACAGAACGCATACAATATTTCACCCACTCATTCTAATTTAGAATCACTTTCAAATGATGATAATAGTATACGAGCTAGTAACCCAATCTCCTATTCTACACTCCACTTAATGACTTTGAGAAATATTTCAGTTGAGATGCAAGTACATTCTATTATTCCCCGCGATTAATCTTTGCTGAAACGGGACTTGAACATACGGAGGAATTTTTTGTTAAGCGGTTGATTGAATAATTATTAACGTCCCATTGAGAAGCAACACGAGGGATATTGGCGACGGTCTTCGTAATTTTGAACATCGATCAAGTGACGAGGACGGTACATTAGCTGGAACTTCCCTCTCCGAAATTCCACACCACGCCATGGAAGGACTTGAGACCTTAACAGATTTAACGTGCATCAGCCTCAATACATGGCGGATCTTTAGTACATCAGGACTCGAACCCCTGATGCGACGGAAACGACTCGCGAGTTTGCGATCATGACCACTTGACACCCTAAGACGAAATAATAATGAGATATTTGATCTGAAGTTGGTGAAAAGTGAGGACCTGAATGCGACCGTGAGTTAAATCCACTGTACGAGTTTTACGACTGACTCGAACCCGGTTACAGTAACAGTTAAATGTATTTTCATAATATTTACTTAGCATTAATCTATAGACGTGGTTTTCGGCTTTTTGTGCTGTAATTATTCTAAAATTTGAATAAACAAGTTTGAATTCGAGATAAATTTGCCTGCTTATTTGAAGTGACTATTTATTTTTATTAGTTAACAATGGGACGATTAAGAGAGAGGGAAAAGGGAATAATCTCACGGCTTTGAATTTTTTCAAATGCTTGAATAGAAAAGTTGTCAAAAAATCGGAGCATGACCATTTTATGACCCAAAAATTATTTAAAGTATTTATAGAATCGTAAAATTGTAATGTATCATTTGATAAACTTCTGAGTTCATTTAATAACTATCGAAATACGCACGAATTACATATTCACAATCCAAATATTCTACCCATTTAGTGTCTATTAGTTTTCTAATGTTTGTAATAATAAATTCAACGTCAAAAGTCACTAAAAATTTAATATTTTATTACTTAAAAATGTAATTTTCTAAATTTATTTTTTGATGAGAATTTCATTCTTCATCCAGCCATTAAGTACCCCTTTTCCATTGTTTAAACATAATAATTTCCTTTTGTTTCTAACTGGATTTACTTCGCAACTTAGGAAGGTCTTTCAGCACACAAAACTGAAAATAAAGTGAAATTTTAAACAGGATTTTAATCCCGCCAAATGTGGGGGAAAGTGTAGTAATAAAGTAGGTCTTTTTGCTCTCACCTTTCTTTATTCTCAAATAGCGTCGCTGAATTGTGTTACTCGAAACTGTTTTCATTGTTTCCGACCATGAAAATGATTTATTTATCTGAGTTGATAATTAATTAATTTTTCGGTGTAATTAAACTGCTCATTAGTTTAATTAATTACGTTCAAAAATAAATGGAAACCTTCGTGTTAGGTATAACCGATGTTACCAAATGTAAGCAGAAATATACAAGAAGCATGCATAATTTTTGAGTAGCTTTTTCTTGTCCACTCTTGAAATTAAGTTTTTGAATGCACATAAAAAAAGAAAAAAATCCCCTATTCATTTAAGAACTTCTTAAGAGTATTATTTCATTACCAAAACTTATTTCAATTCAAAGGTAGAGAATTCATTGCTTTACACTGAAGGAAACCCTTTAATCATATTTGTTAATAATGTTAAGACCCTCTCATATTTTATTCAATTTCCATTTTAAATCTTATTTTTACAAAATCGCGAATTTAAGTTGTCAAATGAAGGGACAGTCAAATAATTGGAGACTTTTATTCAAGCTATGAATGTACCCTGTTTGATCCTCAACTTACTTCATATGAAGTATTAGTTTCCTTATCCCCTTGACGCTATCATCTATATCCTTTATTTTTCCTTCAAATTCTATTTAGCTTATATATCACTGTCCTTAATTCAATCCATTATACACCACGTATTCATATAATTTACCTCTAACTACACATCTCGGCTTCTTTTCATTTTCCTAATAAAGTTTATTTTGGTTGCAAAAGGTTGTAATTGAATGCAGTTCAAATTATAAAAAAATTACCGAGGTTAGTGAAGAGAAAATCACTAGTAACCCAACGTCATAGCTTCAGCTCACAATCTTTGTCAAGCAACAAACTATCCATCTCAATATTACACTCTTTGTCTCTTATACATATGCATCTGATCGATTCCTTTAGTCGCTTAAAAATGTCACTCAGCTCATATTTTTCTCTTATATATGCATCTCATTAAACTACGGTTTCCTAAGAAAGATGGGCCGTTATCTGGAACGAAACGGCAGAAAGAAGAAAAGAAAGAACATACTTTTTCATGGAAAAATATTAATAGACATTCCCACATGGACATAAGTTAAAGTAACATACGGAAACACTATAGGTTGAGCTGTTGTAACCGATAAAAAATGATATCAAATAATTGAGATGTGAAACAATATTCATCAACATATATTTGCAAGTTGAATTATAACTATTTCAATTTTTAGAATATATAAAAAAATAGTATGTAAAAATATGGATCGAATGCTCTATTTTGTGATTGCTTGATTATTATTAACGTCTCACTTAGAAGCAACACAATAGCTATTGGCAACAGAAGCCGTCATTTTGAGCTTCCGTCAAACGATGAGGGCGACACCTGAACGAGTATCTAAATTTCCAAGCTTCAACTCAATGTCAATGGGAGAATACAGAACCTCGACAGATTTAACATGCATCAACCCCGCTACGCAACCTGTCACTAGTAATATCAGGAATCTCACGACTGGATGAAAACAACATCGGACTCGTGACCATGATCAGTAGGTTAATTTGGCCACTGCGGTTCTCTAATAGCTTTTACACAAAATAAAAATTCGAATCTTAATGGTAGTTTCGAACCATAAAACGCGCTCCAATTCTAAGTCGAGTTTTCTTCGCAGAAAAAAATTAATAATAAACGAAATAATGCAAGAAACTGTCCACTATTATTTGCGATTTCATGATTATCTTCCAGTTTTCTGAAGAGATCGGAAACGGAAATTCGAAAACCCATTTAAACCTGTCGAAACAGCGATTGCTTTCTTAAAACGGAATACATCATCAAAAGAACGGTTTTTCTAAATACATGAATTACCCAAAGCTATTTTCATCGCGAGAGGAACCCGCAAATATTTTCCCATTGAATGAATAAAAGAAACTCATCACAAAAACAAAGCGAGGGAGAAGCAAAATAAATATGATAATTGATCGCTGGAAGATATCGAGGCACTTTCCCTCTCCGTAGCCTTATATTTAGAAGGGATTAGGAGGCCAAGTTCAAATCCCATTTCCTTGTAGACGACGGAAAAGACCTTTTGCCATCAGATGGTGATTTTTCTTTTTTCGCGCGAGATAATGTTCCCCGGTGTTGTTTGCATCATCTGTTCCAGCGCGAACTCGATAATCACTGCTTCGAAGTTTTACGGTAAAGTAAGAGGGTATTTACTTTTCAGTGAATTGAATTATTAACGAAAGGTTAATACAGCGGGTTCAGGAGGAAATGGACTCACAGGGGAAAGACTTATGCTAAAGAGATAAAAGAAACAATTTGTTTGGATTATAAAAGAAGTACCAATATGTATAAAGGAAGACGTTATGAGTTTATTGTTATTGAAATATAAGCTGTTTTTGGCGTGTGTGTTTTTCATTCTAATCACATGGCAATGGTATTGAAGGGTTAAAAATACAAACATTTATTTATGTAGAAGGAGAAAATGTATACATTTATCATCTCTTAACTATATTGACAGTTCTTCATACGGTACTTTGAATTTGGATGGGAAGAAAGAATTAGTAAAAGATATTTCACATATTTTAAAACCATCAACACCAAATAAATTAACAAAGAAACCCTCAACAAAGAAAAAAGAGCTTGTTTTACATCTAGTTTGAATAATCCTGATTTTTTTAAAAGCTAAAAGCGACGGGAGTCATATTTTAGCATTGAAACATCTCCATATTTATGTTTACGCAAAGAATGCTATATTTATAAGCATAAATAGTTATGTTTGAGCAATCAGTAATCGTGGCTGCCTAGTGGTCATGGTAGCGAACTTGCGGTCGCTGATTTTCGTAGAGTCGTGGGTTCCAGTCTCGATGCTATTTAAGACCCACCGAGTAGCAGGGCTGATGCGTGATGAATCTGTAAAGGTTCCAAGTCCTCCCGTTGTCCTGGTGAAGAAATTTGTACAGGGTGGTTCCAGCTCAGGTGCTGTTTTCGTCACTTGACTGAGGTTCAAAATGACGAGGTCCATCGCCAATAGCCTTCGTATTGTTCGTCACTGCGTTGTTAATCAACAGTCCCGATCACAACATTAGACGGTAATTTGTAAAAGCCATTATTGAAAAAGGCCTTTTCTTAAGAGGGAATCAAGTACTGCTTGTTTGACGTATGCTTCAGTTTTGAATTAATTTTTCTTCAAAAAACATTTGTAGATAGAGGTGCTTCGTCTGGGGTGAATGCGATCGATTTCCCCTCTCTCTTAACTCTGCGATTTTCTGACACCAAAGTAACATGTGGTAGTCTCCTGATGCAGTATCATGTACTTCCTGTTGCACATCTATGGCCTCTTTCCTTGAGTGCTTTCTATAATTCATCCATTTACTGTCAGCACGTCTCTGAAATTTCGTTAGGTTTCAAACGATCGCAATGTATTGGTCTTTGGGTGTCCCAATCTATACACAGCATTCCATGCGATTCCATTTTTCATGCGATGTTCTTAATAGGTATTCTATTTTTCATCACCAGTGATGACACCATCCAATAAGGATACGATTTTGTTACGAGCATGCAGACATGCAAATATGTCGACTCGATTGAGCAAATTTTTCTCACTTGAATCATAAGACACCTACCTGGAATATTTATAGATCAATACAAGTAATGATCGGAATTATATTATAAAGCAAATAGTATTAAATGTACGAAAATATATATATTTATTATTTTCACTTTCCTAACTATCAGAACTTTCCAGTAGATCTAATATTTTTGAAACTGATTATAAAAATTGTACATAAAACGCCAAAATATGATCTATGAATGTGTAATTGTACAAAATATGAAATACACAAAATATGTACTCAGTTGAATGTAATCTAAATATAAAAGGCAACATATATTTGGCTGCTTATTATTTGATTCATTTATTTACTGTGATCATAAGTGGTGTATAACGAGAAAAAATACAAAAATGGTTACGCATGAGTTCGTACTGTTTACAATAAAATTCTTAAAATTGTGATAGTTTGTAATGGTTTTTTAAATGTTGTATAAAATAAATTAAAACATGAAAATGTTACCAATAATTTTCATTGCTTTACATTTCAGCTTAGTTTCAATTTCGTGTTGATTTATACAATTTTGAGAATGTGGCAATTACTAGTAAACATTGTTTTGAAATTATTTCGTATAAATAAATAAGATCATACTGATTAAAGCATTTTTATCCAATTGTTTTGGCGAGAACCCCCCCCCCTCCTCTCCGAGAGCCCTTTCTATTGTAAATTACACACTGATCAGCACATTTTAATAGATAGAAGATAGACTAACTTCGTGGGAGAAGACTCCCTCTAAAATTTATTTGAATTTATATATAAAACCGTGTTTTTGCGCCCTACTTAAAATGACAACTTTATTTATCCTTGTTTTTATCAATTATTTTTTTACCCATCTTTATATTTTAATTTAAGTTTTAAAAACAATTGTGATCTTACAAATGTTTGGCCAATATATTCAAATTTGGCTCTAATGCCTTAAACCTACCATTAATTAATCATTCACTTGATCATTCTGGTCATCAAAAAGTTTTCGAAACTTACCGATAATGGTAAAATAAAATTAAAAATATCGAAAAAATTTGGAAACAAAACGACATCGCATTTCTAATTGAGGCTCACGTCTTCAAACCATTTTGATTTCGTGAATCCTATGGAATATCTAAGCTTCTGCGGAATTGCATTTTTTCTCAGATTCTTAAAAATATTTTTTCCTCCATTTTAATAATTCGTCTGTGGGTTTTCCGGTCTTTAAGAATATTCAAAATTATATTTTCGAAAATAGGAGAGAAAAAGTAATTCCGCAGAAACCTTCAACATTATTTACTTTTTCGGATGCAGTTTATTGCATTCAAATAAATAAAGTAGTATGGATTTGAGAACGGTAGTAGAAATTCCATAGGATTAAAGTTATGCTCACGAAATCATAATGGCCGGTTGACGAAAGCCTTATATGTTTTTAACCATAAAATTAGTGTACTATAACAATTTTAAGGCAAAAAATAAATAAAAGATAATATTTTCAAAAATATTTTGTCTCTTCTTTTTCTATTCAGAAATGCTTTTATAATATGTTTTCTTATCCAAGAAACTACTTATTAACAATATAAATTTTCTGAAATCAACTTTTTAAATACAATAATTGCATCATAGCAATTAACATACAAATTATTCAAATCCCGCAACAAGTATATTTCACATCTCATGTTAATTAATCATTCACTAGTTAAACCATCACACATAAATCTTTTGTGCAAGCGATTTCTTAGCGTAAATTATTACCTATCCAAATACTTGTTTTAATAAACTTTCCTTTTTCTTTTTAGATTTTTATCACCTCTTTGAGATGAGTTTTCATCTGAGTAATTATTCCGTTTTATAGCGAAGGTCGCTTTCAAACAAACTTGAAACAAATTATATTTTCCACATCCATTCTCACAAATATTTCCTGATGGAATTACAACTATTTAACATTTACTCGCTACATTTCAAAAGATTCATCTCGCTTAATTAATAAAACGCTCGTGTTGCAACAGATGTCTATCTCTCTACCTTTGAAATAAAAGAAAAGAAGAACAATTTGATTAAATCGCCTACTAAGACGAAAAAGTGCCATCAATCAAGTGTAAAAGAAATTAAACAATACGAGACAGGACATTAGCGAGTGTCTGGAGTTATGCAAACAGATTCTTTTTGTTTTCTTTTTTCGAACCCATTGCGGGGAATTGCAAAACAAGAGATCTATACCATTATGCAAAACAAAACGCGGGCACGCTTCGGAATTGGTTGTGGCCGTTTCTCCTTTGACACCTCACACATTTTCTTCTTACAAGGAGATCGCCTTCAAACTTATTGATTCGCCACACAAACTATCAAAGTCGATTGTCCTGATTTTTCCTGTTATTGTGATGGGTGCGCCAAGCGTGATCCAAATGAATTGTATCGCACATCGGGTCATCGCCTATTCACGTTCTGAACTGGTCCACTTCAATTGAATTGTGTCAGAATTGACGCTCATCAATACTGGAATTTCAATGTAAATGATGTTTCCAAAATGACCTGATTAGTGATCAATTATTGTTTTCGTTCCTCATTTTCGGAATTGATTTTCAATTAACTAGTAGGTGACCTCGCCAGGTGACCTTGCATCTGCTGGACTGAGTGATATTTCACCACACTAATTTCCCTATACCTTTCATTAAATTAGACATCCATTTTGATGTATAGCGTCCTCAGGATAGTTTACTAATTGGATATATCGATCACCTTGTCCAAATTCAAATAGACGAAGTTGATCTGCTCATCGTGATCTAAAAATGTTCTTTTTATTTTTTGTTTCTGCGCAATAGGCTACTGCAAATGAAGTCAAACATATTTTTACAAGTTTTTGATTAACTTGTTATGCTCATATGTATGTATGAGAAATGTCTTTCCGGCTCAAATTTAGGTTAAAATTTAACCCTTTCCCTTTGATCCGATTGCGTTAAAAAATTTCGTACACGTATAACTCCAATGACAATGTATCATATAACAATACATTTGCTGATATACTCAAGCAGTGAGGGATTTAACGAAGTTCTGGAGACTTGGGCTTCGCACATTGTACCAAAATCTATATCCGCGATAGGATGGAGCTTTTACATTAACGTATAACTACGGTAGCAATCCAATACTATGGTATGCTGACACAGTGACGGACTTAGAGAGGTCTGGGCCTTGCTTTTAACAACATCCAACTGAGTTGAAATTTTGCACAATCGAGTTGTTCACATACTTGCTTTTTATAATCTTAAATTTTCAGACTTAAAAAGAATTATATGAACAAAAGTAAAAACACAAGTAATTAAAAAAGTTTTTACTTGCGTAAATTCTAGTACATCATGAAATTCAGGTACGTTTTTATCTACATAGAACGTGCATGAACCCCTAATTATACGTAGTAATATGTTAATAACTGTATATTTAATATTGAACGCAATACAGGGTCTCCCAGACATAAAAACAAGTTCCGTTCGACAAACAGATCGTAAGTCGAACACGTCGTTTTTCTGCACAATTTTCATTCAGAGTGATTATGATTCGGAAATCTGAAGTAGGGTTGTCAACTCGTGTGTCATTCTCTTTCTCAAAATTAAGAGGTCTGATTCCAGTAGTTCACCTTTTGCATCTAAGTGCGATGTTAAGGCTCCCGTCTACCGGCCATTTTCAATTCGTCAACGTAATGTGTTAATCCTATGGAATTCCTACTACCGTTGTCAAAGCTTTACTATTTTATCTATTTGAATTCAAAAAGGTGTGTCCGAAAGTGAAAAATAATGAAGGCTTCTGCAGAGTTACATTTTCTCTTTGATTTTCGAAAATATTTCAGAACATATATTAAGGAAAGGAAAATCCAGAAAAGAATACTTGAAATGGGGGTAAAAATATTTTTGAAAGTCGAAGGAAAATTATAATTTTTTTTTTTCAGAAACCTACATTTTTTTTCTTTCGTTCGGATACATTTTCTGCATTCAAATAGATAAAATAGCACAGATTTGAGAACGGTAGTAGAGATTCCGTAGGATTATTATTACATTGACGAAATCAAAACAATCGTCAGACGGGAGCCTTTTTAAACAATCAATCGAATAAAGTCAATTTACCTGGTATTTTATTGTGTGTAATACGAGCAGAAAATGTGATGGTTTTGTAATTTTCCTTAATTTTTCTTCTTTTTTTCGTGAATTTTATTTAACTCTTATAGGGAGAGAAGGTTTACTATGATTTAAAATAATTACTAAATGATTTTTTTTATTGAGAGGTGAATATTCTTTCTTAAAAACGGGCTGTATAGTCGTTAGCTAAAAGCAAGAAAAAGTATAGCCAAAAAAGGTTTTGACACGTTCACCAAACTAATCTTACAAATTTTTTTTTTTGTATCATTTACATTCCCGACTTTTAATCATACGAATCCCGCAGCCTAAGCATATTTTCCGGATAGAACGGGCTAATTCAACCAACTGAAAGCAGAATGGTGATCCATCAGATGCTCATTAGCTTTTTATCTCTACACCAGAGACTTTTGTGAAAAAATAAATATTTCTATTAAATTAGAAAGTGAGAGTGAAGTTTGAAAGAATTTTTTGACACGTTCATTAAAAGGCGAAACTCCGTAACCGTACTCATTTCAGACTCTTAACGAGACAAGAGGACTCACTTATTCATAATTTTTTACTTGGCTCTCAACTCTAGGTCAGTGATTCTCGATCTTTGTCAAAGTGTGCTCGGGTAAAATATTTTTTGTAGATTCATGTCAGTTCCTTTTTATAAGTTTTTAAGGTATCCACCTACCTTTAAAACACCAATTTCGGTCAAAAAGTCATTTTTTTTTACTTAAAGTCTATTATTAAATCCTGATTTCTTAGCTTTGTAGAATAGCTTCACGATTTTGTTTCTCTTTTACTTAGAACTTGAGTCATGAGCATTTTAATAATATTCTGTCTCTGTCAATATTTTAGAACTGGAAGTAGCATTCTGCTACCGGAAATGAAGCTTTAATGCTTGTTTGCGTTGATATTTTATCTAGTTAATACCGCCTTACAAACACCTTCCAACATGCAAGATGAATTTCCCAATACCCAAAATACAAATAAATCTTTTAATGGTGTAATATGACAAAGAGTCCCAAAGGAAGTTTTTGTTTGTTTGAAAACTGTGAAACTGGGTGCATATGATGCAATATTACAATTTAACGAAGAACATCAAGGTTGCTTAAAAGTCTTACATATGCTGAACATTGAAAATCCGGGCTACTTCACTGTAAAGGGATACAAAAAGTTGGGTTATAATCGAATCAGGGAATTGAAGCGTTATACAACACCTATTACATGTAAGCTTAGGAAAGTTTTAAAAGCCATCAGGAAGAAAAAGATAACTTATTTAAGAAATACAGATAATGAAGTTTACAAATCACACGAGGCTTTTAATGTAAAGTTTTTAATTAATTAGGTATGTTTCTGGGTTGAAATGTATTTTTAGTTTTTTCTCAAAATCTAGATTTTCATATATTGCTTCTGCGCAAAACACCATATTGAAAAAAATTACGCATATAATGTTAAACAAAATTCATGGAATGTTCAAAGAATGTGACTTTAGAATTTGAACCTCTCCTATTGTTATAAATCAATTATTTTGCATTTTATTGTTGATAAAATCAAACATTATTACAAAATTTTTACTGTTTTATAAAACGTTTTTATGTATTTCACTTGGTATGTGTGTGTGTGAGTGTGTGTGCGTGCGTGCGTGTGTGTGTATCAGTGTGTCATCAAATTTTCGATCGTTTATTTATCCAATTTCCCATCAAGCTAGAGCTCTGAAACTCTGAGAATCGTTCTTACTCTCGTCTAACAATGCAATATTTAGACATTTTCAACAAGTTTTAATTAATATTTCTATAATTTTTTAATACACTTTGCCACCATATGAAAATGTTTTTTTAAAAAAAAAAACGTTGGTTTTTGTCTCGAATTATTTTGTATGTTAAAGTATGACTTCCTATAATTTAGACTTTAATTTTTAGGGTTTTATAATTGTGAAAGAGACACAAATCTTGAATTAGATTCAATCCATCATAATAAAATTTACAGAATTGAAATATCTCAATTTAAATTTTAATTTTGGTGTTTTGTACAAGGGCCCTTTTAATGTTGTTTTTATGTATTTCTTGAGCTAAAATATTTTTAAAAAATTTAATTAATGCCGATTTTACATTTTATTTTAAGCTTTTAATCCTATCCTATAGTATAATGCATTTAAAAAGTTATTTTTTCAATTATTTAAGAAAATCCTCTTCAAAGGTAGACGGATACCTTAACTTGATATGTTCATTCGTATGTATGTACAAAATATATCTTTCTTGTTCAAATTTGTATTCAAATTTTAACTTACTATTTATCATCCTACCATACTCAAATTTTGTATTCGCTTATAATTTCAATGATGCAATACTATGGTATATTTAAGTAGTGACAGATACGAAAGGGGAGGCTCACTTAACAACATCCAGTTGAATTGAAATTTTGTACACATGTATAGCTTACGTACTTAATTCTTTTGCGTTAAATTTCCAATGACTTGAATAAATCTAAGTAAAAAAACATTTGTAAATCGAACTTTAATTTAAAGCTGGACTAAATGTATAAAATAATTTGTAACTGTAAAATTAAATATATATAATTAATAAGAGCTTGAGGTATTAACATTCTTTTTTATCTCATATATAAATAAGTATAAATGGTTTTTAATGCATCGATATTATTCAGATATCTGATCGGTTATTACCGAGGTCTTAGCTCTGCATAGTTTTATAAATTCTATATTATTTTACATTTAAAAATTATTTTTATACCTTTTATCCCATCTTTAAGTAAAAGCTTGATTTAAACATGCTTTTACTAATATTCATTCGATTTATTTAGTGAAGAGCTCTTACTGAAGAAGAAAGTACGTGAGAATTGGAAGATTATGTACGAGTAGATAGAGATATCTAGAAGGATTAAGATTGTTAAGTCTTTGGAATTTTCTGTATCCTAAAAAATTTGCTTCAAGGGAAGCTTTCCTTGAAGGATTTTGTCATCACCTGTGCCACTTGTTACTGACGCTGGAATCCAAGTGCAAAGAAATACTGTTCTAATCGACTAACAGAGCGAAAATCCTTCATGAGATGACAATCTAAATGGAAAACTGTCTGCATTTATGGTATTCTGTATTTTTATTGCGTGTTCACTTATATCCCGTGGGCCCTTGAAGTTTCAAAACAATCTCGAGACCAGAGATAATCAAAGAAGATACGCCTAAATATCAGGACAAGTAAAACTATATTTATGAAATTAGAAACTTTTTAAATAATAAAACCAGTTGAAAGAGAGGATATCGTAATATTTTAATTATTACTAAGAAATAACCGAAATATTTGGATAAAAATTATCCTGCCTATTATGCATTACAGCTATTTATGTTGATTCGTTTGGTTTTAAGAAACCATAGATTCAAGTAACCCTCAGTTTCATAAAATTTTGGTTATTGTCCAGGAGTTTCATAATGTTTTAAGTAGCGGTAGCCTATTGGTCATGGTCATGAACTTACAGCCGGTGGTTATTATCGAGTCGTGGGCTCAAACGATGATGCTTTCAAAGACCCACCTTGTAGCCGGAGTTGATGGACGTTAAATCTGTCGGGACTCAAAGCCATCGCGTTGGCGTGGTGTGAAAGTTAGGAGAGGGGGGTGGCCAGCTCAGGTATTGTCCTCATCACTTGACCGAGGTTCAAAATTACGAGCCCCATCACTAATAGTCCTGGTGTTGCTTCTAGTGCGACGTTAATAAAATCAAACCAGACCAAACCCTAATGTTTTAATTGTAACTAAAAATAATCATAATCGAGATAGAAACTTATTTTTTATTTACTATTCTTAAGGCTATCCTCTACATAGTCACAATCCAGAGTTATACGTTTCTCAAATCTTTTCTTGGCCTTTTAAAGGCCGTCATTGTAGAATTCAACAGATTGATCTCTATCTTTTATATTCTGTGGGTTATATCAATCTATCGCTTCCTGAAACCAAGCAAGTCAACATAAATAGCTGTAATTTGTAATAGTATATCCATAAGGGTCAATTAATATGCGGAATAAATTATATGGAGATGCATCTCAGTTATTTCTTAGTAGTACTTCACTAAAACTTTATGATATCAAAAACATTTAGTACACGATATTGAAGCACAAAATGCATAATAAATACACCGAGTTTATGTACATCTATTCTAATGTTACTCGTTGAAACAATGACAATGTCGAAATTGTTTCTTTATTTTTTTCTCGATGTCGTTTGAGAAGATACAGATCTTACTCCTAGCATTATTTGATTTTTAAAAGTCAAATGATATCTGATTGCTCTGATTAGTTAAAAAAATTAGAATAATTCTCTATAGAATATCTTTAAGTGGGCATAATTTTGCATATTCTACTCTTTGATTGTTAGTATAAACTGGATTTAAAGTCGGATTGTACTCGTAATTTGAATTGTCAAGTTGGGATGCTTTGGAGAGTTTAGAATTTAGTTTTTTGTCTACTGATTCGTCGTGAGTGTTAACAATACTTCGTTACATTTGAAATATTTTTACAGACTTCAGACAATTTTGAAACCATCGCAAAGGTCTGAACGGTCTATGCAATCTAGAAACAAAGGAGAAGAAATTTTTTGACGAAAACTTTCGAAAACAAATTTCTCAGTAGGTCAGACCCACATGAATCACTCTCAAAGCTCGTAGCACACAATATCCGCCAAAACACTATAAAATAATGATTCATAGTCGCTAATGTACCATGCTCTTTGACCCAGATATAACTTCTTACAAATGATGCAGAAGTCACATCGATTTATCAAGTGCACTTTCTCTTTTTACGGGTTGTGTTGTTTATGGTATGGTACGCCGTAAACTAATCTTTTACGGTAAAAAACAGTGATTCTACCCTCAAAAGGCTTAAATGAGGGGATGCGACAAACAATGGAGGGCAAATTCGTCAGGGACTGAAATCAATCGTGGAAGAAGAGAACTGGTTTCGCCTCTCTAATACGATCACGCCCGTCACGTGTGGTCACTGCGGTCCGAGGAGTCACACCGCTGTAAGGTTACGGAGGGGGTGGGCGGCAGAATGTGGCCAGAGGTCGAGGAATGACCTCACCCACACGTTCTCTTGCATCAGACGACAAAGACAAATGGCGTTCAAATCACAATACTTCGCTCATAGTCATTCGGTGTAATAAACTTCTTTTGCGGAGATGTATGGTTAAATGGTTGGGGGAATTTTTTTACAGTTCTAGAGAAAAGAGAGAACAAAAAGAGAAATGCGGAATTTACGCTGGAAACATTTTGGAAAAATTTAAAAATTTTGCATCAAGTTGGTTAAAACGAATAGAGCCACGTGTGAGAATCTTTGGATGTTTTTTGTTAAACCTCGGCTTCGTGAAATTGATTAAGTAGGCGCATTTCGTGACAAACTAAACAGATAAAGAGGATTTATCATATTTTTCTGCTGTTTATCTCGCTCAGAATCAACAATCATTAGCACTATTGTAAAATTTGACTATGTGAGTCATGCATGATGATATTCAAAGAAGTTTTATATTTAATGTGAAACAGAAACCAAAATATAGTTTAATTTATTATACTCTCTAGTCTGGGGGGATGATTCAAGAAAAAGAGGATTCCAGGCTGTAATTAACGACCTCCTGTTCAGTTTAAATTTTATATGCATGCATAGCTTTTTTTTTAGCATAGCTTTTTTTAGCATAGCTTTATGCATGCATAGCTTTTTTTTATACGCATTTTTTTTTTAGTCTTAATCATTCAGACTAAAAATAAGTAAATAAATATAAGTAAAACAATTGTTTTCCTCAAGCTTTTATTTAAAGACGGACTAAAAGGGGGGAAAAAACAATATTTTAAATATATAATTTATAAAATCTTGAGGTAGTTAATTAAGATATTTAGGTAATTACCAAGAAATTAAGTACCATAGCTACTTATAAATGAAATCGATAGTAGTATTGACGCTTCAAGTTTAATGAGTCACATATTATTTTATATTTAAGAAAAAATGCTTTTACATTATTTAGTAAATCTTACAAATGCAGCTTCATTTAAAAAACATTAAATTACATTTTCATGTATGAAGCACCTAATAATTATTTTCACTTCCATTATGAATAGTGCATTTCTTGACCAGATACGAGTCAAAAATGAACCGCTTTAACTCGTATTTCGATATTCGCTGCACTGATTGAAGTATAAACTGCTTAAATAATTTGGTTTATGTGTTAGATGATGCAATTTGATGTTGTTTATGCCTGTTTGGTAATAAACAATCCTAATTCCATGATATTAAAGTTAAGGATGTTAGGAGGCTGAATACACAATTAGATGTTCTCTCCATCCTCAGATTCAGCGGCAGCTCCTGTGACATCCTCTATTTCTTATTATTTTTCACCAACACCATATAGTTTATTTTTACCTATAGCTGATATAAGACTAAGCTTAGGTTTTTAATTTTTGAGTTTCTCAATAATTCCTATTGAGTTGCCTTTCTTTTTTCAGACTGTAAATTGCTTTTTTTACCTCATAACTCTATAAAAATGAAAATAAACTGACGTATACCAACAAATTCTAATTTATAAATGTAGAAAGTAATGTGTGCAAAAACAATATTCCGCCTTCTACCTCCTTAATCAGATCCAAGTTTAAGAATCAGACGATCATTTCAATACGGAGAGAGCGAAGTTTTTCTTGTACAGGTGGTAAAAGAGTGAGCAAAAAAAAATTGTAATTTCCAAATATATAATTCTTATCGTATGTAATTGTCATAAAGAATGAAGAAAGTTGTGAAAATTTTTCGATCATTAATGAACAAATTTTTGTTTTTCAACTATTAGATCTAAGAAATAAATTATTGGCTTATAAATGATTTAAGCTATAGTTGATTGCATCATTGCATAAATGTGATTTGAGAAAGGTAAGTTTCGTTGAAAATTATTGAATCTGGCTTGCAAAAACCTTATAGTTTACAATCTGGATTTAAGGAAACTTGATGGTTAAGATTATGAGTTTCATAGCCAACGAAATTTGAGTCGAATCGTTGATTTGAGTACCGTGTCCAACTCATATCTATCGTGCAGACTAATGGGTTTTGTTACAGGTTAAATCATATCGATTTTCAATATTTTCATATGGCAATAGTGAGGGAATATCAGGAATTAAGTTATAGCTCAGGTATTGCATTCTTCACCATATGGTTGTTATGAATTTTCTGGTACTTTCATGATATTCTTTTATGTATTCTAATGAAGCCTTAATAACAGCAGGTCTCGAAACTTTTATAAAAAATGATACTTCTCTTATTTGCTGACACGGTCTGTTGTCATTAACAAATTTAAATGTTTCGATACATTTCTGTTGATTTTTTTTAAAATTGTTTTTTTCCAGCTTAAGTCTCCCGTCTACAGGCCATTCTGATTTCGTGAACATAACGATAATCATGTAGAATTTCTACTACCAGAATAAATTTCAGACATTTTTATCTATTTGAAAGCAAAAAATGCATCCGAAAGAGCAAAAAATAATGAAAGTTTCTGCGAATTACAATTTTCCTCCGATTTTTAAAAATATATTTACCCCTATTTTAATGATTTCTTTGTGGGTTTTCGGGTTTTTAAAAATATTCTAAAACATTTTCAAAATTTGGAGGGGGAGAATGTAAATCCACAGGAAACTTTATTACTTTTTGCTCTTCCAGATACATTTTTTTTTTGTATTGGAACAAATAAAATAGTATAGATTTGAGGACGGTAGTAGAAATTCCATAGGATAAACATTACATTCACGAAATGAAAATGACCCATAGACTGGAGTCTTAAAAATGTTTTTGTTATTGTGTTGTGACATATTCCACATGGTCTAGAAGAAGGCTAGACAAAGTCCACGGAGCAAAAATCTTTTTTAAAAAAATCATATGAAAGATGTGAGAATGTAACTATAACTTTTCTGTCAAGCTCCACGGAATTTAAAAAATGCTTCGAAGAGGATTGGTTTAAAATTACACCTGGTGCAGGTCGAATAAGCTTTCTGAATATTTTCAAAAGATGTTTTTACCTTATTTGAATAATTAGTACGATTTATCATCTAATCATTTAAAAGAAAATTTGAATAAAAGATCATTATTTGTAAGAATCAAAAAATGTGTAAATCACCGCCGAAGAAATTTTTCCAAGTCTTTCAACTTTATATACACCAAGTAGAATTATTACAGCATTTAAAAAGGGTACTCGGAAAATAGAGAAATTTTTAAATAACGCATGATTATTTTTCTTAAAAAAGTGTTATTAAGTTTTTACTATTTAGTAAGATAGTCGATTAGCTTGAAAAATATATGAATTTTTCTTTTCGATTTCGAGAGAAATATTTATTGTACCTCAAAACTATATAACAATGCCAGTTTGTTTTCTAGACTAGCTGTCGTCAGCCATTCATTTTCCCTACAAAATTATATTGCATTTTAAACCGATTTTTTCCATTGTTTTACGTGAATCGAAAATCTTTTAAAAATCTAAAGCCTTTACATAATTTTAGACACGTTTTCTTTTATTTATTCCCAAGTTGAAACTTCCAATTAAAAATATTTTAACGGTCTATTTGTATATTTTTTGTTTCCACTGCCCAATAATTACTTTAATTGCTTTCGTTTCAATGTTACAAACAAAATATTGAAACATTTCATAATTACTTATTTATTTCCTTCTTTTGATCTATTACTCTCAATCAATTTTCTATAACTAAGGTTTCAAGAACTTCCTGATGACTTATTTCTTTTTGTTACCATTCGTGTTAAATGATGCGGTTTTCTTTTAAATTTTATTGATTCAAGTACGCCTATCTTAACCGATTCGATACCATCAACTATTTTTTTTCCTGAAGAAAAAGACAAACTTTCTTCCTTGATATCATTTCAAATATAATCAGGACAAGGTTCCTTCTTCACGTGCGAATTAACCTTGCTGCCGCCAACAATACAATTAGCCACTGTGCATAAAGGAAAAACCTTTGAATCCTCTTCCTGACTTGGATTGTTTTTCTTCAAAACTAAAGGAACTCAAATATGTTCGTGTTTTCCTTTCATTATCATCTCATACTCACTTCGTGTGTTTATTTAAACTACTGAATTCGTTTGCTTTTCTGCCGCCGTATACTTGAAAGTATTTTTTCCTGTATTGTCACGTACGATAATTTTCATTTCGTGTGAATTACAATTGATTGATTTGAATCGAATTCGCTTTATTTATTTGATGTATTAAGGACAATCTAATCTTATAATGATTTTCAAAACATCCCTTAACAATTAAATAATTGACAAAAATACATTTGATACCCTGATTAGAGCGGAAAATTGGGTTCTTTTTTATATTCGGGACGTTACTTCTTAACTTTTGATTTTGTTTACGTGCATTTACATAAGCATAGCAGGAAAGTTTTCTTTTCCAAATATTAAAGGAAATAACTGATGAACATTTGTAAATGGACTTTCATTCGATATTCATAATTAATCCTATAAGAGTTTAAGTAAAAAAGATTGTCGTAGAATATGTTTATAAATCTTATAAGATTGGACACAAGCACACGTAAATAAAATTGCCATTAATTTTTCACATATCGCGTTTAATTTAGACACAATTGCGTACGATTTTGAGTTAATACTTTCCTTTAACTTTGTTTTTAAAGTAAGAAGAGCTTTTTAGTTCAGAAACTGTTCATAAATATTTCGATTTCAGTGTTTTAATTCTGTATAATTACATTCGTGAGAGCTTTGACAAATTGAAAATAACATTATAAATATTAATTGCTTTATAAATTGGTATTGAAAGCTGTAAACTACCTTTATTGTTCCGTTTGCTGTACCCTTTGGTATATTTGTATAAGTTCCGCAGTCCATACCAGTAATCTACGTTCGCCCGTATAAAAAGCGCGGTGTTAGTCAAAATCAACCAACCATTAATTATCCAATTACTTCAATATGATTATTATTTGGCGACATCATTGTGGTCATGGTGGTGAACTCGCGGTTGTGGTGTTTTCGTTGAGTCGGGCTTTCGAGTCCTATGCCATTAAAGATCCACTGTGCAACGGGGCTGAGGCGCGGTAAATCTGAAGAAGCTTCAAGTCCTTCCATTGTCATGGTGTGGAAGTTTGAAGAGAGAGGTACCAGTTCAGGTGTCGTCTTCTTCATTTGACCGATAAACGAATGTGCGAGGTCCTTGGAGAGTAGCACTCATATTGTTTCTAAGTGCGATGTTAATGAAACGGTCAATCAATCATTGGTGACTTTATTTTCTTCTAGCAAATATTGTCGATGGGATTTACGCATGTTTCAAATTGGGAACAATGCCATGTTAATGGAGTGCGATGAATTCTTTTTGTGAAATCAGGTTGAAAGTACTTTTCTTTTCGTAAACAGTGTATCAAAGGCTTGTGAAATCTAATTTAAATTAAATATTTTTTCCAAATCAGTTTACTCGATGAGTAATTTTCAATGCTATACGGTTGTTCTTCGCCATTATCATTTTTTAAGAGAGGCTCCTCACCATTTCTGAATGTCCTATAACAAACATCTATTCATTGATCGATTAAAGCTATGAGAGAGAACACCTGTTGGTATTGAATAACTCATTTACATTCTCAGATAGCTCTTTTAATTCATTGACTGCTTATTACAGCACTGAAAGGAATACGAGGTGTATTGGCGACGTAATTTTGAGCACCAGTAAAATAACGATGATGACACCAGAGTTGAGACTCCTTACTTCCACACAACGCTATTTTGAGGAATCTGAGCCATGTAGAATTTAGCACACATCAGCCCTCTACACTATGATCTGCTGCAGAACGAGATTCAAACTCGCTAACTATATTACTCTGGGACTATGAGTACGAGAGAACCCTGTACTTCTTAGGTAATCTACCTTAAAATAAATGATTTTCATAAATGAATTCACAATTTGTCTCAGAACTTCGTTTTGTATTTATCAAAAACATTAGCAATTTTTTTTTTATCAGGCAGCAAAATTTTTTATCTCCTGATTGTTAATTACAATTAAGACTTTAAGTTATAAATATTTGTTTTAATAATGCTAGCTAAAGCAGTACGTGCACCAGTACCTAAAGCGTGCTGAATCAGTACAAAAGCAGGTAGTGCGTTGGCGGGGAAAACGCGAGTTTTTATACTAGTAGGAAATTAATTTATGGAGTTTTGGAAAAAGGTTGGAGAGACCATTCCCAGGGGCTTGCTCGTTACAGTGGGAGTACTTCCTACGTGAGAAGATTTATTGGAGATAATTTGTATTGGCTTTAAAAATAATAAAAATATAAAAGAAAAAGATTATTCGGATTCATCGCATACATATAAAGAAGAATGTCTGTTTGCGTGCGTGAATGTCCTCAGAAATCTATAAATTTATTGCGATCGTGAAGAAATTTTACCCATTTGCCCATCAAAATAAGAGGATGTCACTGTCTACATAAATGTTGTGACAAAATTCTCTGAATTTTCGTGTTGCATTGAAGTTCTTTGATAATTCATACTGACTCCTTATTTATAAATTAAAATATCTTTATTTTTAATTAATTGAAACAAATATGCTTGAAAATTTACAACTTTTGACTTTGCTGTGGGAAATAAAATATTTAATAGAGTCCACTTCCCTGATTCCGAGGTGAGAGGAAGAATTGATTAGAATTTGCGAAACAGAAAGTTCGAAAATCGGATTTAAAATTGTATATACAAGTACAACGCTACAGGGAAAAATATCTGAATTTGCAATGTTCTCTCAAAATGTGGTTTTTTTTATGTAGTTCTGGTACATTTTCCTCGAAAGTTATTTTAACCAAAATTCCTATATCTTCTACATTACAAAATGAGGTTATTTCCCCTACAATGAGCATATTTTTAATGAACATGTACAAGTTTTAAGTATTACAAGATGTTAAATATAACAATTTTGATAAATTTGAATCACAAAATTTGTAGACAGTTAAATTATATTAAATTTAATTTTGGACAATATAATTATATTCAGTATATAAAATGTTACGTTTACAAGTATTCTACAGGTTTCTGAAGATTTAAAGGCATTATATTACTTTCAAGATTCCCAAAAAGGTAAGTACATGACTTATAAATGTAAATACATCTATTTATTATTAATGGCCAATATATAACTGATTATGCTAATAAATGGGATTTTCTTTGGATAAATAGATACAGTAGTAGACAGATACCTCAATTTTATAATATATCATCCAACGCTTTTAATTTTAAAAAGTAAGTATTATTTAAACTTGGCACAATATAAGCTCGTTTTCTCTTGTTCAAAGCGTCTCAGTTATTTCAACAGAATATCCTCATTCGTATTTGTAATCCCCCATTTGTACTACAAAGCCATTCTTCATTTTCATACTTCATTGCCATTCATCAAAAACTATATATATATATATATATATATACGAAGGCTGAAAATGTTCAATTAATTGCTCGTAACAAAAAGATATCGAAGAAATTTAGAAACCCTTTAGTCCAAGAAATCTCTTTGTGTAAGACATATTGAAGAAAAGACACAAATTATATGTTATTCGTAAATACATATCTCACAATATATAACTAGCATGCATTAATATCCATTAAAGATATTCAAAAGGCGAGAAATTACAAATATTTTATTTCTCAAACCACGGACAACTCTGAGTACTTCAGCCAGTATTAGATAAAATATGGTTATTTGATTACCTTGACATAACACATTTTTGAGATGTAAAGCGAATTAATGAAGAAGCTTTTGTGAAGAATTTCCCTGACACAGTAGAATACTTCAAATATCTGACATAACATGACCAGACAAACGCGGCCATTGGGTAAAGAAAAAACAAGAAAGGAAAGGTTTCGCATATTCAAACAAACTTTTACCTAAGCAAACGAAACGAATACTTCGAGAATCAAAAAAAGAAGAAGAAAACACTCGTACATTCCTCATTTGAAAACAAAACCCTTTTGAAAGAGTCAAAACCCAACATAATGGAGTAATTGCGCGTAACCTCTTCATTCTCTGGACGAGTGTCCTCTTGTGGTCCCCCGCCCCGTCTAGGACCTCATCCACAGCTACGGTCACAGTGGCAAAACCGCTTCGTGCCCTGCAACAAAAGGAAAGCAATTTCATTCATCCCATCCGAGAATTTGTTTTGCAAGAGCAGATGGAAGAATGACGCAAATTGGACGTTTATGGGGTTCGTGCTGCAGCGGAGGAGGAGGCTCTGAAACATTGTTGTAATGTATCACCGAGAAGATCTTCCCAGGAATCTGGCAACCTGTCACTCATTATCAACTCCTTATTAAGGTCTTGGGTGCTATTGTCACGGGTGATGTGTTGCGTCGGTTTCTTTTCTGGTAATTTCACTTTCGTGGGCCTAGACAATTTGCTGGAATTACTCGTGATTACGATTTGGAGTTTTGTGTGAAAATAAAAATTGAGAATAGGCGAGAGAAAATGGAGGTGTAGGATGGTATTGTTGTTTCGTAACTTAAATTTCATGAATAGATTAAAAAAGTTAACCCTTTGATGCCCAATTTTTTAACACAATCGCTTTAAAATTGTGTATATTTGTATTTATTATTTAAAATCTACGTATATAAATCAACTACACTTTTTTAAATCTATATGTATTGGAGTTTAAACTCGTAGCATAATTTTGTTGTAAAGAATTTTTTTTAAATATTGATTTAGATCATAAGAACAGGTATTCAGTAAAATCAATTGTAGGGAATGAATTCTCTGTGAGTCACTTTTTTAATTACATACGTATTCGAAATTTTTTTTTATTCGTCTTATCTGAACATACAAAAATATTTAGTTCAAAAGAAAAAAAATCATTTTCAAACAAACAATTTTCTTAACATTTTAATTTTTTCTAAATATTTTAATGTTTTAAATTTCCTATTATTTCTACAAATTTTAACTCTTTTCTTCGAATTTTAATTCTTTCTTTAATTTTTAATTTTAATTTTTTCTTAAAATAGGGGAGGTATTATTCAAAATTATGTGCATGAGCTTAGTTAAACTTATTCTATTTATAATTTCGCACATTTTTATCTGTCTGATATTAAGTGAAAAAAAACAGTAAAAAAACAACTACGTATAATATCTAATATATTGTAAATTTTTTTAAAAAAAATAACTATTTGTCTAAATTCTTATTTCATGCACAAAATTATAGAATGTATTATGGAAAAATGCCGGAAAATTTTTTAAAAGTTTATACTTATTACAAAACCCTAACATTTTAATTACATGATCGTCGTGAAAAACAAAGAGCCGAGAAAAGGCTGTTTAAAAGTGTTAAAGGTCACGAAAATAACTAAGGAAACTGTTAAAGGAAATTTAAATAACTCGCAAAATTAGGTAACTATAACTATGAAATTTTGTAATATAATAGGGTAAAATTAATCAAATTAAGATAATAAAATTGTTTTCGAAATTTTGGTCATTTTTAGAATATGGTGTCCTCTTTAGGTGCACGGAGAAATTGTGGGATAAGCAGTCACAGAATTAAGATATGAGCAATTTCAATCTTGGAAGTAAAGTACCGTGAAGAAGATATTGGAATTGTTTGCTGAGAAAAGCAATATTCATTATAAAAATTTCCTCACTTAATCCTTTATTCATCATTAAAAACTAACCAAGGAAGGACACATGAGATAGCAAAATAATTTGTAAACTGTTCAATGTTACATTTCGCTCCGCTTCAATTAAAATGGACACTAAAAGTATTCTACATAGATAGAAGGAACTCATAACTACGATGGTATTTTAATCTTATTTGCTTTACTGCTTAACAAATGTTATTTTATTCTTAGTAAAATGTATGGTAATTTTCTCATAACTGAATAAAATAGCATGCAACATTCTTCAGGTTAAAATATATCAGTTTCATTTGATTATGTTGTTTCGCTCTCTGATACTAAAGTGAACTAATGATCTTTACAGTAATGACAAATCATCCTGTTTGTGAGTAAGATACATAAAATAAATAATAATCAATAAAAATGTTTTTTTTATCAGTTTATTCAAGTCTTAGAATAATCATAATCGAAATAAATTGAATATATGTGGAGAGGTTCCTTTAACTCTATTCATTTGCGTATTATAAAAAGATGTCTACTTATTTTGGGGATACTGTAGTATTGTAATAAGTACGAGGTGTGGCTATTAAATAACGAGACTGACACAGCCGCTGAAGAAGTACGCATGCGCAAAACGCCAGCGACCGTCAACTGTGTAGCGTGAAGCCTTCTTTTTCGAATACAGTGCCTCTCGCTTCAGTAAGCAAATCTGCATACCAGCAGTCTTCGTTCAAATTTGAATTATTTTTTTTTTTATTTCGCCGGGAAAATGATAAGTGAGCAGCGAATTGTTTTGAAAAAACGCTACTGAAACATTATTTATTAAGAGAAGTGTATAATAGAAAAAGTTTATCACGTGCACGTACTTTTGTGTGGTTTAAGCGTTTTCGAGACGACCGAGAAGACGTTAAAGATGATACAACCCCGGGTCGCCTTCCCACGTCAAAAACATGTGACAATATAGAAAAAATTGGTTCGATATGACCGTCGGTTAAATATTCGGGCGATTGCTGGGACTGTAAGAATTGACAAAGAATCGAACGGCAAATATTTCCTCCAAGACAATACGCCAGCTCATTCCACATTATCTATCTAAAGGTTTCTAGCCAAGTACAGCATCCCAATGTTAGGCCATCCACCTTATTAGTTGGATCTTGCGCCATTCGACTTCTATGTGTTTCCTACAGTGAAATCTGGGTTAAAGGAGGAAGATTTGAGTGCGTTGAAGATGTGAGAGAGAAAGAAGCACCCTAAAGCAGCTGACAGAAGAAGACTTCCAGCAGTGTTTCAAACAATGAAAGATTCGCATGGAGCGTTGCAGGGAAAGAGTAGGAATGCATGTTGAAGGTAATATAAGTAAATATATATGACATCAAATTAAAATGTTTTACTGCGTCAGTCTTGTTATTAAATAGCCACACTTCGTATACACAGATATATTATTGAATTTCTGTTTGTTATAAACATAAGCAGAACGTAAAAAAGAAAGGAGGTTATTTCAAATATAGTTTATTTACTTATTTAACATGAAAAATAAAAAATACTTTCTTTATATAATCAAATCTTATTTTCAATTTATATGTATATATATATAATTTTGTCAAACAACGTTAAACTGCCATCATTAACATTGCGCTTTTTTTACAAAAGAATGAAGGTAATTTTAAATTTTTCATTTTCTGAAGTCATTTCTTTTCCGCCTCGCATTTTTCAAGAAATGTCAACAGTTTTATTAACATCATATATAATAAAAATTTTAACTATCAATTAAAAGTATGAGTGTTAATTTTGACTCACTTTCAAAGAAAATATTTCATAGAATTTAAATTTACATGTTTCTTATAAATGATATATTTGATTAATGTGACTTTTTCTATCACCCAGAATTGTTTCCTTCTATACAAAGTAATTAGTTATATCGTCAAAAAGATTTCACCTTTGTTTCTTCATCTTAAAATCTATATATGTCATCTTGTCCCCTTTTCAAATGTACATTCCTGTAATAGCACTTATAAACTGTACGCTAAAAATAAGTTAAAAAAGAAATAAAAAATAAAGAGTAAAAAAATTTTTTTTCTTCCGTCAGAAGAAAATTAAATAAAAATGTACTAAAAATGACAGTATCATCATTATCAGTATAAAAGTAAAGATTTTGCAAAAATTTTGCCTGCTGAAAATTTATGAACTAAAATCTCAAGTCTTCAGCGAACTCCAATTTTCTATCACACTTCGGTTTTTAGTCAAAAAGTTTCAAATCGATTGGAAACTCTTCACTTTTTTTTTATTTATGAATATAGTAAACTACCATTTGCAGTAAATCTATATGACAGGGAAAAAAATATTATTTTTACTTTATAGATCTTTTTTATTCTTTTGCCCCCCACGGAAGTGATTTTTTAAAATTTTAAAATAAATTATTTTCAACTTTTGTAGCCCTTATTTTCAAAAGAAAGTTGAGCAAAACTTTTGTCTGTAGTTTTACAATTGAATGTATTGTATTGTCTTCTAAAGTGAGCTTGAGTGCAAAATTTCAAAGTTCTAGTTTATCGGGATGTGACTGAAAAATTGATGAAAATATTTGTGCCCAATTGGAACACAAACTGATACATAGTACAAAGTAATAAGAAGTGTTGGGGAAAAAGGAAAGTACGTAACATGCTGCAATTTAAAATATTGTTTATTTATTCACTTTGAGCAATAAAACATTAACTTCTCTGTAGTGCTATCTCGCTTTCAAGTGTTTTGGTTTTTCATATAGTTTTGTTAGACGATTTTAAATTGCCACACCATTGACATAGTGTTTAAACAAAAAAAATAAGGTTATTCTAGGTTGGTCATTTCATAATCTTTTTTCATATACTAGGTTTATTTATTTCATAAACATTCTTCGCCTGATATTTTCAAACAATATTAGCAAATTGATTAAACACCATATACATAGCACAAATGAATGACCGGATTTTAAAAATTTATATTTTTGAAACTATTGCCTATATTTTTCTAAAAATGATACACAAAATTAAATGAGAATTTACCAATAGATATAGACATCCATAAAACGCTGGGTTTGAAATCCGAAAATGGTGGCATTAACAGAGAAAACTTTTTGTATATATTAGAATATGCAAGAGTTTTTTTTCAGTTATTTCTTCGCAGCTTGATTTAAAAGTTAGTGATTTAAAATGCACGCACCGAGTCACAACGACATTTTGTAGTGGTATCAGCAATTTAAACATACAGGTTGATTGTTTAAAAAGAAAAACAGTGGCCGTCCACACTTCTGGGAAGAAACGGTGAAGAAAGTAAGACAGGGTTTTGTTCTAAGTCCGCTGTAGCCTACGACAGCTGCCACCTGTACGAGTAAACTTGGAATGCCCCAAAAAGCGCCATGGAAAACATCAATGAAATAGATTTTCTCTAATAAAGCAACCTTCCATTTGTCAGGAAATGTCAACTGTTGTAATATTAAAAGTGTGAGGAAGTGAAACTTCCCATTAAATTGTATACTTGCAAAGAGTTTTCTCAAATATGATGGTTTCTTGTGCTATGTCACAAACAAAATTACGTCGGCCTTTGTTTCCTTTGCTGAAAAAACTAACAAGTAGAAACTATCTGAAAAATTGGTTATTTCCACAATTGTGTTTCAACAGGATGGAATCCGAGCCGATGGATCTTTGCATGGATGGGCTTCCTCAAACGAGGAGCTCCGATGGATGGTTTGTGCAGGTGACAATGATTTGCTCGCAATCGCTTGGGCACCAAGTCACTGGACCTTACTCCACGTGATTTCTTTTACGGTGTTATGTCAAAGACACTGCTTATGCACCACCGATGCCGAAAGCACTGCAAGAACTTTTAGAACTCATTTTTGAGCATTAAGAACCATTAAGAGTGGGATATATAAAACGTGTGAAAGGAACTTGTTTACACATTAGATATTAGTCGTGTAACAAAAGAATCACACATCGAACATTTGTCACTGAAAATAAACTATACATTTTTCTTTAATTTTGTGTATCACTTGTAAAATGCTTAATAGTTTCGGAAATGTAAATATTTAAAATACAGTCATTCCTTTGTACTAACCTTGTATAAAAAGATTTTAACTACTAACTAAAAAGATTTATTGAGAATATCAGCTCGATTCAAAAGAAAGCATTTTTATGTAATTTAAACTGAATGCTGTATTTGATCCATGTATTTTTTCGCCTGAAGAAATGTTTCTTCAGGTAAACTGTAATTAGTTACTTTGTCGAAGGGATTTCACCTCGGTTTCTCTTCACCTTAAAACTTATCATCCTGTTCCCTTTCCAAGTTGGCCATCCCTGTAATGGCACTGACATGCTATAAGCTAAAAAATCTATACGCAATGCCTACTTTAATTGCTAAATTCCAAATGAAGCCAAACGATTTCTCTTTTAAGCAGGCGTTACCATCTTGCTTCGCATGACCCGAGATTACATCGAAAGTGTGACCTGACACGTTCGATTCGGCCTGTCAATAGGCTAAGCCTAATTGAACCGGAAACTAATTTGCGAGTTTGGAAGATATGTCCCTGGGCTTCAAACTGTCCATCACCTCTCCAATCCCAGACGGATGAACAGTTCTACTTTTATGTCCTTATATTGTCCTCTAAGTACTCCCATTGTATGGACTGCAGGGTCTGACCTGTGTAATTCAGGCATTGGTTTCGAAATGATTTCATTCGCCATCGAAATTTCTATAATTATCGGTTAATATTCATGAATGGAAGTAAATCTTGGACAAGTTTGAGCTTTTGTGTTGATGTTTTTATTTTCAATTTAAATTATCCTTAAAAAAAACCTTTGACTGTAGAAAATTCGTGATAGATTTTAGAATGTAATAAGGGAACTTGTAATTGTTCTTCATTGCTTTCGACAACAGGTGAATAAAGACCGACATGAAGAACCTTTTGAAATCATTTTCATTTCTAAAGTATTATTTTGAAACACTTTGTTTCAACATAGTTTCTTCTGAGATTCGTTATTCTGGGTCATTTCTGTTAGATTGTATTGCAATGTTTCTGAATAGCCATAACGTAATTAAGAGCGATAGAAAGTTTGAAAAAAGTGTGCTATCTACAAACAATTTTTAAAAATTATTTATATGTTCAAAAATTTAAGAAAGAGTCGATATATTTTCATTCAAAACAAGGTCTAGTTTTTTCGATATTTCGGTTAAGTTTTCGATGTATATCGAGAGCTTTGATTTCATTTTGCAATTTATATTATATGTATTTTTATAGTTACACAAGCATTATAAAAAGGAATGAAATAAGCCCTTTTCGAACAATAACAATACAAAAATTGTAAAAGGAAATCCTTAATCAGTCGTAATATAATAAGTAGTATCAAAACATTTTAAGTTCTGGACACTGAATGTTTTATTGCACTTCAATTACAATAAAACTTCCACGAGCCCCGTACTTTAATGACACAAATATTTCCACGTCATATATGTCGTTTTCTTTCTAGTAACATTAAATGAAATTATTACTACTAAAAAAAATCCTGTGACTCGTAATAAGTTTCTTCGTTGAGTAAATCGATAGTTTATATTATTATATACCTGCAATGAAACTTCCTTACAATGTTACTCTTACGGTTGGAAAGAGACATTTACAAATATTTTGTCGGAGGCTAGAGCAAAGCAATGACCATCCTTCCTCGTCCTTTCGGACAAACTTGGTGATCATTTTGGCATCTTGGGTGAGCGAGTGAATGTGAAGGTTATTGCCGCAAGAGCCACATGTGGCTATGCTGCGCAAGCAAGACTGAACTGCGGTCTGGACGTGAAAAAATTGAAAAAAAAAAGACAAAAAGGGGTTGACAAGAATGAGGGTCGAAATTAGAGAAAGATCGCTAGGGTAACCAGGGGTTGCGTCACCCGTGTTTACCAAAGATAGTAAACCCCATAGGAAAGAAAATGATCACTAGGTT
>BMAW01110691.1:0-44955 GCA_019974015.1 Nephila pilipes | reverse complement strand
CGAAATGCATGAGCAACAGTGGAACTATTCTGTCATATCCGGTTACCACACGGATCTTGGAAACTTGAGGACAAGCTAGGAAATTTGGCGACATATTAAAGGTTTTCGAAAATCCTCAAATTTTTCGTATATCTCTATTAGGAGAGAAGTTATGGATTATCCGGGATTTCCCTTATGGCATATTAAATGTCCGGGATAACTATAAATTCATGAAGGGGCTGAGAGGAAACAGCCTGCCTTTGAAGTGCAAAGTATTATTTTCGAGATTTGTCGAAGAGTGTGTTAGTATGCTGGTGAGCTAAATGTAAATGAAAGCGTTATTACTGTTATTACCAATGTTTTTCCATGTGCTTATGTTGCTAATCTATACAAGGGCTGTATTTGTTCCTTTTGTGTCACTATTCTGCGCAAGAGATGTTTTTCTTGTTGTGCTGTGCTGTACGAGTTCTGCTACCTGTGTTTAGTGTCTTTTCCTGAATATTTTGGAATAAAGTATCCATTATTCTCCATATTGGACTGTCGTCACCGTGAGCATACAGGACCATTTTTCAAACGATTCTGCTCTAATAAACATTTAACTTAGGCTTAAACTCTCAGAATATTATGGTCGAAATTTTCTGCCAAGGAGACACGTGAAAGAAATTACTTTTCATTTTTATAAGAATGTAGTTGAATACAAATATTACAGACGTTCAAACGTTTTGGGGTGTACCAAATATAATTATCCACCAGATTTCGATAAGGTTTAAATTTTACCAATAAACTCTCCTAAATCGTTAACTTCGATTACTCATGCAACATAGAAAGGAATGATTTCTTAATAATAATCCACGTTGGTAGCTCAGAAACAATCTGCTTTTAAAAACATATGCCCTTCCAATAACAAGTTGGTGTTACCACTGAGGGCTGCCATTGCCAACGAGATCGAAACAAATTTCATATTGATTCATAGGTTAGTTTTTAACGATGCCACATTGAGTTGTCTTCCTCAATTTGCTTCGAATTCTCACCACAGATTCGGCCTAGTTTCCTCCTTCAACAATAAAACCGTGTGACTCCTTCCGGGAATCTGCAGCGTCCACGGTAGCTGAGTAATGATGGCTGAGAGCTGGGGGTCGACGTTGTTTCTAACAAATAGTGGGATAGAGTTCTGATGCCAATAAAGACCCGCAGTGTAGTAGGGCTGATGCCCACTAAATTGGGGTTCCAAAACCTCCCGTCGGTATAGTGTGGAAGTTTGGAGAGGGATGGTCCCAGTTCAAGATGCCGTCACTTGATAGAGGTTCAAAATGACAAGATCCGTCGCTAATAGTTCCTTGTATCTAAGTATGACATTAATGAACTATCAACTGGTAATGAAAGTGTTGATAATTTGGCAAAGGGAGGAGTCTCTAATCTATCACAGATCTTAATATTTTCTCACCTTTCTTGAGGTATATTCAAAAATAAAAATTTCAAACCAGCAGGTGTAGAAGACCTGTTCGACTCTCTCATGGTAAAACAGGTAAGCCCCTGGTGATGCCCAAAACCATTAAGGAAGATAGTGGCTTCCGAAACTCCATTTGTAGACTTTCTATTGGACACATTAGGAGTCTTGCTGTTGACAAGAAGCAGAAACTCTTTCCGACTTGCGCCATTCCAAGCATCTTTTAATTTGTAGGGGACTTGATAGAGAAAATATAATTATATCGCCCCTCTCTTATCTTCATTATGATTTTGTGAAATTTTTAAATCTCGGGGACTTTGCCTAACTTTGGACATTGTTATTCCATATGGAATAAGTCACAACAACATTTCCGTACCGAAACTCCATGCTTAGGATTTACGTACTATTAATCAATTTCTCTCACGTCTCTCTCTTTATATATATATATATATATATATATATATATATATATATATATATATATGCAGAATATACATTAGCTTTTAGATTCTTTTAGATTGTAATTTTAGTTTCATAACCCTTTTTATAATATATTTTGATGATGGGGATAGTTTGTTCAATAATTCTAGAATAACACAGTAACCCAGTTTTACAATTTTAGACCTGTTACAACTTTAAATATGTTTTCCGCCTTTTTCAGTTTTTTTTTTCTTTCAAAATGTTTCATTTTTAAATTTTTCAATATCACATATTTTAGGATATTTCTATGGGGTTTTTTTGTCTATTTATTTCAATTTGCACTCTTTTGATTTAATATTTTTCTCTTCATAGTTAAATTCAATTTATATATATATATATATATAATTTTGAAAATGGAAATGTGTTGAAATAGGATCCTTTTCTTCACCATAAATATATCTTAAGACATTTTTTCAATACGTTTTGCATGTATTCTTTCTTTGAAAAATGTCATTCATTTCACTTTGCTTCGAATCAGAGATCTTAGTCTCAAATACCAACGAAACGCACATTGCAAGATAATCATTCGGCATTTCAAAAAAAAAAGAGGTTCAAAACCTCTAAGCAAATGTACACACCTTGTTAAAAAGAGAGAGTACCTATCAATTAGAGAGAAAAAAACACTTCGCAGAATACATAAAAAGAATCACGTTTTGCAAATAACTACAAGGTGAAACAAACCATTAGAGCAAACTCTTAGAACAACATTTTTTTCCATCCCTTTGAAACAATTCTTTTGATGATCCTATTCAAAGAATTCGAAAGTGGAAATGTATACCAGTATCCGGTTGAATATTTTTATAGAAATATGAAATTATTTCTTTGGTTGTTTCTACTTTTTCACAATCGGTACAATAATTGAACACAGCGAATTGTATGCTTGAATGACCTCAATCATTGATTGAAAGAAAAGTTATCCATTTGTTTTATCTCCTTCCATTGATCTTCTAGTATATTATAATTTTTAATGCTACATTCCTGTTTTATACGTAAGCTCATCTTGCAATTTCTTATCTTTTTTTAATTTTTTTTATTTTTGAGAAAAAGTATTAACCTTGTAATATTTCATACCAATACAGCAAGTCAATTGTATGTAATTCATTCATCAAATCACATGGCTGAGTACAGGTGCTTAAACAATACGAGATTGGTTTAAGAAGTACATTAATACCTACCAGACATTTTGTCTCCTAAATACAGGTATCTCTTCTTCGGAGGGTGCATACTAAAACAATGTAATTTAATTATAAATTCAGGTTATATCAAATTTTAAGTAAATAATATATAAGTAAGTAACATAGTCATAGATATTTATTTGAGTTTGAAGTTAAAGAAAATTGAAAATGTGCTTAAGTAAAAATATTTAACTATTGCAAAAAATAATGAAATGAACAAAAGAGTAGTATACTTAACAGAAACTTATTAAAAATAATCCATTACGTGGGTTTGTTTGAAAGTTTGTGCATTTCAAGTATTTTTTGCACGTAGATATTGAAGTAAATGATTATCTTAAGTCCTTTACTTCACCAACAGTTATCACGGGTTTTTTTAAATTGGGAGGTGTATAGTTAAAGCATCTGCATAATTTTTATGTGTTCTTTTTGGCAGGTTCTTTTTTTTTCTTCGTCTTCCTCGCTGCTTTCCAATCTATTTTTGTTATGGCTCACATCATCATTTATAGTTGGAATAAAAGATTTTATGTAGTCGTTGACACCTTCGGCACACAAGGTTTCATTGATTCATCAGTATTCTTACATTTGAGTATTGCCACTGATTTTCACAAGTTCATCCAATTCATTTTCATCCATAGTATTTTCTCAGAGAAGCTTGCTTCATATTGGTCCCTTTCTTGGATTACCTTACAACTTGCTACCTCTAATTTCATCCTCCCACTGAGAGCTGCAGCAAGAACAATTGGAGTTTGAATTCTATGAATGGGAAATATCATTTTAAATGCACCATAACTTGTTTTTTCCAAATGTGTTCCAATTGAAATGTAGTTTTCATAATAGAGGATTAACTTTTCATTATATTGTATTCTCTCGTCACAAAACTGTATTTCACAGAGCGTAAATTTAACTTTGAAATCCCAAAAGATTACTAATAAAGAGTATTTCTATTTTCATTTATTTCCATACCTCTATCTTATTTTTGAAACATTTTTTTCAGTGCCCCTTAATAAAAGGCAAATACATTAAAATCACTATTGAAAAAGACCAGTTCCAACAGAATTGTCCCTTAAATAGAGGTGTTCCCTACAGAGGTACAACTGCACTGTTTTTGATGACAGATGGCGTTGCTAAGGCCACTGTGCGCTGCCATCAGTTAAATCGAGTCTCAACCAAATTTCATACTAATTCATTTGTTTGTTGGGATTGTAGCCGCATCAAGTAGTCGTCGCAACTTTTCGTCGAGTTGTCACCGACGATGGGATATAGATTCATCATAAAACATCGGAAACCCAATAAATAATCAAAACAATCTGCTCCACAGAAGACGAAGACAATCGAAAAAGTGTTGGCGATGAATTTTAGTATGAGAAGAGCGTCATATTCATGAACTTCTTAGAAAAGGGAAAATCGTTTCCTGAAAGATAACTAAAGAGAGTTTCTACAATTCCCATTTATAACTTTAACCATTTTTCCCCCCATTATAAGATTTTTAAACCACCCTTATGCTAGATGTATACTGCTGTTTGTAGAAAATGCAACACCATGAAAGAATCATCAGAATCAAATGAAATTTAATGCAGAAACGACTTGTACTGATACAAATAAATGATGAAATTTTCAAAACAAAAGAAACAAATTAAGCGTCCGAAATCAGTATTTGGTGCAGCCACCATGCGCTGCAATAAGTGCTGCTAAACGACGTGGCATGGAGTCAAACAGATGTTGAATATCTGCTTGAGGAAGAGAATTCCATATCGCTTGTATGCGCAACCAAAGTTCGTCTTTGGAAACTGCAGGACGCGGATCACGAGCGAGACGCCGACCAACCATATCCCACACGTGCTCAATAGGCGACATATCCGGTGAATAAGCAGGCCAAGGAAGAAGTTGCATGCGTTGTGCTGAACAGAAGTCTCGAACAGTCCGCGCAACATGTGGGCGTGCATTATCCTGCTGAAAGATAGCTCCAGGGATGCCTTGAAGGAAAGGAACGACTTCGGGCTGTAGCACTTCACGGACGTACCTGTTGCTATTGAGATTACCCTCAATTCGTATCAAATTGGATCGTCCATGATACGAAATCGCACCCCAGACCATAACTCCGGGTGTTCGACCACTATGTCGTTCAATAATACACTCAGGAAGGCAGCGTTGACCGGCATAACGTCTAACACGAACACGGCCATCATGGGTCCACAAATTGAAGCGTGATTCATCTGAAAAGACAACTTGGTGCCAATCAGCTCGCCTGTCTCTGTGCTCAAGAGCCCACTGCCGACGCAGCCGTCGATGATTCGCCGTGAGGGGAATCCTGTATAAAGGCACCCTTGCACGCAATCCACGGCGCAGCAGACGACGACGAATTGACGAAGCCGCCAATTGTACCCCTGTAGCAGTAGACCAACGTGCTGCCAGCTGCCTGGAGGAAGCTGTGCGATCATTCACCGCCATGCGGAGCAGGTGTCGATCATCGCGCTCTGACGTCACCTTCTGTCGTCCAGTGCCTGTTTTTCGAGTTGTTCGGTGCTCGTCGGTCCACTGCTTCCAAACTCGCATCACTGTGGAACTGTTCCGCTGCATACGAGCTGCTATTGCGCGATAGGAAAATCCTCCTTCTCGAAGGCCGATTATCCTCCCTCGTTCAAACTCCGTAAGTTGCTTGAATTTCTTATTCTTCCGTCGTGGAGGCATACTCAGGTCTCACTAAACGTTTGCCACTAACAAATAATCATAGACTTTTTTCAACGTCCCGCTACAGCACTTTATTTATACGCTTTCAGCATCAATTCAGAGGGCGCTGCGCGCGCCGCGCACGCGCGATGGCTCTGAAACTTTATTAATTTGCATAATATCCTATAATTGACATTTGCTGCGAATTTCATTTGATTCTGATGATTCCTTCATGGTGTTGCATTTTCTACAAACAGCAGTTTATAATCTCGAAAGGCTACTTAAATCCTTTTATTTTCAAAAAATAATTACGATATCTTTAAAAATGTAAAAAAAGAATTATCTTTGAAGCTACATACTTAGGTCAGTTACAATCAGCAGTATACAAGAGGTGTCCGAATGAAAAGGTATGAAGCATTCGTAACGTAACCGTTAACGTATTTGCCTCTGCCGCTATGGAAGAACGCAGAGAGACATCTAGGGATGCGATTGGAGTCTCCGATGTGGATAGGAGCATGCGCAGAAGAGAGCAGTGGCTCTTCTAAAGAGTACCGTCCAATTGACGCAGCAGTGCATGTGAGGATGGTATTCACATTGCAAAAATCGATTGAGGCGTTATCCGATTTCTGATAGCGGTAGGTGTTAAACCGTTCGCTATTCATCGCCAGACGATGACCGTAAACTGGGAAGACTGTGTGTTCAACAAGTCGACATCGATCTCATCGACAAGGTGGACGACCTAGGGAGAAGTGATCTGCGTGTCACATAGCGAATGTTGGCGGTGAAGGTGGATGTTAGAGTTGGAGCAGTGTGGACAATTGTTCACGACAGGTTGCGTTATCGGAAGGTGTGTGCGCAACGGGTTCCGAAGCAGCTCACCGACCAGCAAAGGGAACTACATATTATAAATATTTTGTTCTGACCCAAAAATCTAAATATTTTTTAAAAAATATTTTTATCTTGGATAACAATAAATTCAATTTATTAAAGTATTGATAAATGTTTAAAAACTAATTCTAACATGATATCTATTTCTAACGCCATTGTAAAATGCAAGGCTATCATAAAAACATGATAAGAGAAAAATAATGTCATACAATGTTAATAGTATCAAAACAACGATACCGTTTAAAAATTCAGCAACAAATTTTCTCTTCAAATACGCAAAAAATATTCTTTTGGATAGTTCTTTTTAAGGAGAATTATACGAATTTAAGGGGAAAATAAAACTCTCCCAAACGTGAGGAATTCAAAAATGAATCTCGAGTTAATTCATCATTTCAAGCAGCGGTAGTAAACAAATTCCTGTGAAAGAAACAGCGACTTCATCCATAAAAGCGTGAAAAAAAAAAGACAATACCGCATTAGTCATTATACAAATAAATAATAAAATACAAAGCCATGCGAGTGGTGCCCAGTAAAAACGAAAACGTTGCTCACATGAACATCAAAACTACCAAATGTTACAAAGTGATATTCATGACAAAGCAGAAATATTATTTGTGAAAAGCTTCTGTCAACGAAACTGAAGAGTAACACCGTTTCTTTCTTTAACTAACGCCGGAAAAGTAACAAAGTGTTCAAACTAGACATTTAACACAATCCCGCTTTCAAATTGAGGAAGTGCCGTGCTTTGTCGAGATGAAATTTGACAAGCATGTGCGCTAATGCGCGCGAACAAGCGGAGGATAAAGAGCCAGCAACTAAACAGCTCGCCTTACTTTTTGATGAAAAATGATCTCGGATGTCAAAGGTTTGAGTAATCGCTGCGGTCAAAAGAGCTCTTCAAAGTCTGTTTCGAGTGAAGCGCCGAAACCTGTTAGATAAGACAAAAAATATTTGTAATATTTAGGGTATTACTAACAAGGTTTCTGTTATTAATTGTTTTATTGTAAAGTTTTAAGTGCACGTGATTTACAAAAAAGATCAAATTTAACTAAGATACCTGGCCTGCCATTTTTATTGTAAACTGAACTCGTGATAGTCGTAACGAAATTGAAAAATAATAATAAAAAGAAAAGCAAGTGGTAGTTAGTACTAACAACCACGTGTTTTTCAATTTTCATATCTTGCCCTTTTAAGGCTGTCTTTGCCTGTCAAAAAGTCCGATAGAAGCTTGGAACGCATTTTCAGACAGAAAATTGTTCCAATTTTCATGAAATTTGTTACATTGTAACATCTACAACCGTTTACGATGCAGTACTCTTAAATTTTCGAAATATTCTAAAAACGCGCCTTGTTCAACTATAACATATTCATTTCAAAACCTATGAAGAATTACAATATGGGCGACGAAACATGAAACACATTTTACGTCAGAAAAAATGGCTTGACTCTGATAGATATGAGTAATTTTATAAGATAAGCTCCTCTATAAAAGACAGCGAAGTCAGAACAAAAAATTAATGCTCGATATTTTAGTTATCATAAAAAGTGTTCCAATTTTGGATCGTAATATTTAGCATTACGTGAAGACAGCCTTTAATTTTTAAGAGAATTTTGATTTCCCTCTTTTTTTTAAGGAATTTATTTTTCGATAAGAATATTAAAAATTTGAAAACATTTTTTATTTACAAGTGAAGGCCAGTGAAGACAATAACATCCCTTTCCTATTTTTCGCGATAAATCAATTTTTATCAGTAGGTTTTTTTCATAGAATTTTTCCATTTGCTTACTTCACTTATGCAAAAGGAACAATAAAACCAAGGACAAGATTATTATTTTTATGAATAAAACTTTATTTCTGTTTGAAATAAGTCGAATACAAGTATGATAAGAGAGAGAAAGCAAAATTCATATTTTTTTACGCCTGTTCCACCTAATCCGCTGTTTCAATGATAATGTGTTGATCAAGTTTAAAAAAGGAACCCGATGTAATGAAGAAAATGATCAAAATAAGCGTAATTTTAAATATAATAAACATATAAAACAAATATGTATAAAGGTATTACAGGCAGTCACTTGCCGAATAATTCTGCACAGTAGTTGATTTCTGAGAACATTGTGATTCATGCACAAACCATAAGCGATTTGAAAAAATATTCATAGCCTATTATTGAAGAGAAGTAAATAAACCTAACAGAATCAACAATGAATTATATTTCACCGATTCCTTAAACCACCACCATCAAAAAAAAAAAAAATTACCGCATAAAAATAGCAATGGTCATCTTGGGAAGCCATGCAATTTATGACACCCTCGCCCTCAAGAAAGGTTGCTCGAAAATTCCATACCGCGCACTGCTGTGACTTCGCTTCTTTTTCAATATCATAGAATTAAGAGGTAGTTAACTTCGAAATTAAAACATTAAGCCCTCCGAGGGGCCGCATTACTAATATTCATCGCTATATCTTCGATTTCCCTAAGGGGCTTACTATCAACGGATAAGTACGACATCACTCCTCCGAGGCACCATAGTGATCTTTTTCTTTCCCAAGGGGTTTACCGAAATTGGTAGGCACGGGGGATGCACCCTCGGGATACCCTAATGATCAATTCTATTTTCAACCCTTCTTGTCAACCAATTTGTATCTCCCCCCCCTCTCCTATTTTTTAAGCCTTCTAGATCGCAGTTACATTTTGTTTGGCGAAGTATAGCCATATCTGGCTCTTACATCATTAAACATCACCTTCACACAGGCACACATTACCTTTAAGTGTTTTTTTTATATAAACTAGCTAAAATACTCACCATTGTGCTTGAATTGAATCTTGTTGTAGCATGTTAACAATTGAGATGTTGAATTTTATACCCTAATGTTTTGTTGAATGTATGATAAAATATTTTCTTCAAATATAATTGCATCGATGTACATGCTAAAAACAATATAAGTAAAAAAAAATAAAAATAAAGTATAAATAACAGAAAGCCTGAATTTTAAATTTTAATTTCAATTTATACCTGGAGGTGTGTACGGTAAACTGTATTGTGAAGACTGATTGTTTGTCCTTGGAATATTAGACTTTTTCTCTCGTTAATATAATTCTCAAACAATTAAATAAAAGCTATCGATTACATTAAGTCTGACTTAAACGCTAATATTTTATAACTTTTTAAATACTTTTCTACTTTATGTGTTATTTCTTAAACTTGAGTTTTGAAGTCGAAATAGTGGAGATATGTGTATGTTCCATGTATACATTAAAACAATTGTGTTCTTAGATGGATTTTATTAGTGAGTATAATTTAGTTAACGTCGCTGAAATGAAATCGGTTTTTTTTGTTTCTGCACAAGAGTCGCCCACATATCAACCTCTTTAAACATTAATCATTTCCCTTTTTATTAGAGTTTTATTATTTTCTATGTCCCTAATAAAATTAGTTGCGTCCTACGAGTGAATTTAATTTTTATTGCTGAAAGTTTGAATTTTATGTTAACCCCATGCTGAGGACATATTGTGCAATCACCTTTGGTTTCATTGAGTCATCACATACAAAACGCTCAGCTCGTAAGAAAAATTCGAAATCTTTTAATTCAGGTTTAGGAGCAACCCAATTGGTTTGCTTCGTAACAAAGTAGACAAAGAAAAAGTCTGCATTTGTGCATTTGAACTGTTTTTCTTTCGAGTTCAAGTAATGTGGAGTATGTCCAGATAAAAGTTTATCAATGCATATTATATGAAGATTGTTTGATGAAATAGTGATTGATAATCCCCCCTCCCCCGAGATTTTTTCATAATAGCTGCGGATGTATTAAAAAACAAAATATAACATGTATTGCAGGTACGAAAAAATGCCTTTTTTTTAGAAGAAGTCATTAATTCTACTTTTACAGCAAAAACTCTAGCCATATGCCAAGCTTCAGATGATTTAACTGAATCAAACAAAAATCTGCTAATTCTACCCGATAGCTATTCTGTTCTTAAAATTGCAATAATAAATCTCCAGAAGTCATTCCTAGATTAGCTAGTAAGATCTTCATACAGTCGCATTTTCGTAATCAGAAAACTCTGCTTTGGATTCTGGCGTACTCAGATATTTTTTTGGAATAAGCTGGTGGACAATCTCGCAAAATCAGTACCACAGTCGATCTGCTGGAATGTCTTAGAAGATATAAATATTTTCAGGTACATGATGAAAGGAACCAATGAAAACTTTTATTCAAGCAAATATTTCGAAAAAAAATCTTAGAGATCATTTCAATCATAGACATGATATCCAATTGAACAAAAAACAGAAGAGAGGAAATATTAAGCACTCAAATCATCAACAAAATGAGCATAACTTCCGGGATTTTGTACAAATTAAATTTAAATGATAATACAAAGGGAAGTACCTGTAATTGTATCAATTATTTGGAACTCATTCTTTTGACTTGTAATAACTACTCACCCCATAGAAACCACCTGCAGATTATACTCAAGATAAACCCACAGCGCAATATTACTTTCAAAGAACTTTTGGAAAAAACAGTAGATAGTAAAGAAGTATTTAGAACATTCTTGAGAACATGAAATATTTTGATATCTATTGAATTAAAAGAGTATTTTTAAGGGGATAACAGTCTTTGGTTTTCTCTATTCTCCATAAAACCAACCAAAAAATGAATTGTGTGAATTTGGAGAAGTTTCTATTTATATGTGGAAACCTAAATATGAATATTTTATCACTTTAGAGCCGTCTATCTTCTTCTAATATCAAAGAACATGATTCACCCTATATCGCCTTTTCAAAATTTTGAACAGCGATGTTGTTTCGACTCCCCTTCCTCACCTTGGAAAAAATGCTGTGGTGGAATTCAAAGCTAGTAACGTTTAAGTAGAGAGACGATTTCGGGTCTAGGTTTCAACTGAAACTCCATCGGGCCGAAGAATGAGGGTTTTGTTCACTTGCTATTGGTGCAATATATGCATTTCCGGCAATCTCTTCCAGACTCAAAGGTCTTCTAACCATACAACAGGTGGCTTAGGTGGGCTAACAGTCATGGTCCAGAACATGTGGCGGCGTTATTTTCGTAGAGATGGGGATTCGAGTCCTCATACAACTTAAGACCAGTTGTTTGGTGATACACGTTAAATATGTTGAAATTCCAAGTCCTACCAATAGCGTGGTAGAGAGGTTTGGAGAAGGAAATACAAGAGCTCAGTTGTCATCCTCGTTACTTGACTGAGGCTCGAAGTAATGAAGTACATCGTCATAAGCCCTCGTGTATTGCTTTTAAATGAAACACTAATAAACATTCAATGAATCAATCTAAGCACAACTGATGTAACCAATAATTTTAAGCTACGATGGGATGAGGTGTTAGGTACGTGAACTAGCACTCCACTCTTCACATCTATTCCCTTTCAATATGAGAGATCGTTAGAGAAATCAGGATTCGAGCATGCAAGTCAACCGAAATATTGTTGGTCACAATTTCTGGACCAGAACCAATCAGCTACCATAGTAATTTTTCAAAGGGAGAGGGTTGAAATATATTAAATACATGGTGTTTCATATTGAATGGGACAAAAAGAATAGCGCAGTGTGACTGCCGTAATGGATTTATTCAGCCGAAACAAATTTATTCTGCAATTACAATTATACAAGTTTTATTTGGCAACAGGGAAAAATTATCGAATGACGAACTCGCCGCTAGAGGCGCTGTTAAACAAAATGTCGTTCATGCAGGAAAAAGCGTACTGCGTTTTGAATATGCCAAATCCTCCTCGGTAACTGTTGTACAAAGACGTAAAGAACTACCACATCGGCATAACATAAGCAGGTGAGTGAAGCAGTTCCAGGATACCGGCAGCTTATGCAAGAACAAAAGCCCAGGACAAAAAGAAACAAAACCCGAAGTGGTTGAATCACGAGTTGCTATCACGAGTGTGGCAGGAGCTTGATTACCGTGTAGACATTTGTCGGGTCACCGGAAGGGCACATATTGAACACCTGTAGAAACTTGAATAAATGTAGTTTTGAGGCAAATTTGAATTTTCTAAATATATTAATTACGACGTTCACAATCATGTTTTCTTTTTGTCCCATTCAATATGAAACAACCTGTATAATTGTGTGAATTTCAAAATTTCTCACATGCATTGAAGTTAAAAGAGGGCAGTGGGTTTGTTCAAGTATCTGGTCATGTCGTTCCTATTACTTGACTGCAGGTCAAAAATTACGACGTTAACTTCCAAAAGCCCTTATGCGGTTTCTAATACGTCATTAATTCAAACCAAATAATCAAAGACTTTTGGTGGAAAGTACCCCAAAGTTAAAACCATATTCACTGTGATACGTTAAAGTGACCATTGTGTGCTACCATCTGTTAGAGCAACCAAACAGATTTGACGCTCATTCAACGATTAGTATCGATTCGCAATCATTTGCTGCAATTCAAAATTTAATTGATGTTAGCCTTGCTCAGGTATCGTTTTCAACTTCGAAATTGTTTTGGGAGCAATTTAAGCGAATTTCGAAGGACTTTTTGCATCGAGTTGTCGCCCTCTATGAGACCTGGATTCACCATTATAAACCGGAAGTAAAACAACGATAGGAACAATGAGTTCCTTCCGGTGAATGTGCTTCAATGAAGGTGGAAAAGTTAAGCCAGCGATATTTTGGGATGAGAAGAGTGTCATGCTCAGGGTAATTCTTAGGAAAAGGAACTACGATCCCTGTGTTGAGCAACTGAACATTTCGACAAGAATTTGAAGGACTCCGTTTCCTGTTCCTAACACGGATATTTTTTCACCATCCTCGTAAAAACCGTACATTTCAACAAATTACTCATTTTAATTTAAATCAATTAATTTTTCTTACATATAAGATGTTCCTCATATCGTCCTCTATATTGCAATGTCAAAATGATTTTTAACTTTTATTTTTATGATAAAGCGAAAAGAAAAAACGAATATGGTGTTTTTCTCTCAATTACGAGAGTGGTTCAATAAATACCTGTTTCCTTCGACAGAGGATTTCCAAGGCAAGTTGATGTTACCATTGTTCATTGATACCTGCTAACAGTTGCCAAAGCAAGTTTAACGTCTATTCATGAGTTAGTTTTGATCGCAGTCGCGCGTAGAGTTGTCGTAGTCGATAAGACCTGGATTCATCGTTATAAATCGGAAGCCATGTAGCAATCAAAACAATGGGGTGCTTCGAGTGAATCTTCTTTAATGAAGGCAAAAAATGGCTGGAAAAGATATGTTGATGATATTTTACATGATAAAGGCGTGATACTCACCGGTTTCTTATAAAAAGAAAAAACGATCATTCAACACAATACAGCAGTGAATTTCCCCTTTCTTATTAACATCATATTTACCCCACCCCTCCCACTTCCCATTTGAACTACCCTCCGTATAAAGTGAAGGTAAAGTAAGTTGTTATACTACAGCCTTACAAAAACACGAATTAATGTTTCTATTGAAGCATATTTTGATATAAAATTTCGTTTCCAGTTAGTGTTCTGTTTTTCTTACCATTATACACTAAGCAAGTTTAGGAAGAAGAAAATTACACAAAATGTGCTTAAAAAAACCTCCTCACACCTCAGGTCTAACGGCATTGAAATAATTCGCACGTAATTGTATTCATGATTATTAAACTCTTTTAATTACATTTTCATTTTTAATTGCTTCTCATTTAACTTTTTTTAATTACTTTTTCCTTTCTTAATTACACTTCATTAACTTTTTTTTTGACTCCCTTTTCTTTTTCACATCGTACGTTTAATTTAGGAATAATAATTGCGCGCCAAATTTTTTGGAATGAGTCTTAACGTACTTATCATTTAGTTTTCATTCCACTAATATTTAAACTGAAGTTTTGATTTATTCTTTTTATCATGTAAATGATCTTGGTACTGAGCTGTAAAATTAATTTCGAGACTGCATTTTCAAAAGGAATTCATATTCATTTAGTTCGAATGTAATTTTTTCTCGAGTTTTGCGTAATTCAAACTCGATGCCAAGATGTTAGCTAACTAGTATAGCAAAATGGAATAAATTCCACAATACGGTTTAAATTTTATTTTGTGTGTGTATTTATTTACAATGTTTAAATATTTTGTATATGAAATAGTATTTCGTTGTGAACATGTCAGTAGTTTTTTTACGAGGTTTTGATTTATACTGCTAAAATATAGAGCTTTTATTTATCAGATTGTAATAAACGAATCCCTTAAAAATAATTATTTGGAAATAAAATGATTATTATTAGCTTCGTAATCGAGAATTATTTTTGCAAATTTTTAAGATAAGAAAATTCCGCCGAAGAACCAAATTAATCCTATAAAAGTATTGAATGACTAACAAAATAAGCAAGTAATTTCCTTTCATTTATCCATTTGTAACGACTAGTCATTGTTGTAATTAGAAGACGTTATGATTCAATAATAATCGGCCAGAAATATTTAACGAGTTTTTTCAGATTTTAAGTAAGCAAAACAAAAAATAAAATTCATAATGTAGAGCAGTTAACTAATCGCCTCATTAACGAACTATTACAGTTAGGAATTATATTATTTATCTAGATCTCTAAGCGGAACACTCCAATAAACAAAACTGACATCTAATGATGGGATCCAATTCAGGTATATTCACTCAGTATAAAGCCCTACAGTTGCTCGAAGAAATATAGTGTTCCTATAAATTTCTTTAATTCCTCTAACTTTCAATCCCATTCACTGCACTTCTCATATAATAAAGCTCATCTATCTATCTATCTATCTATCTATACCAAAAAAGTCTATTCAATTCATCTATTCATCTATCTATTCATATATATATATATATATATATATATATATATAATAGTTGTGTGTGTGTGTGTGTGTGTGTGTGTGTGTGTGTGTGTGTGTGTGTGTGTGTGTGTGTGTGTGTGTGTGTGTGTGTGTGTAACAAACTTAATTTATTCATTTCTTTATATTTTGTGTGTTTCAACTGCCTTTTGCTACAGAAACCAGCTCCGTTTAAAAGATTAACAAATTCTTGTCGTCTCAGAATCAAAAAATAAAAATTTGTAGAAATGAAACAATTTATTCATATTAACTAAAAAAGATTATGGTGTTAGTTTTCATTTCTATTCACAGTCATGTGTATAATTGAACATGTAAATTCACAAACTTGTATCTCCTTTTTAGAATGTTATTCTCAACGTGCCATTCAATAAGTATTCTTGTATATTAAGCAAATATGTAGTTTACATTGTATTCGCCGTCAGGTATAATTTAATAATATCGAGGCTAAGTTCGTAGAGAGAATTTCTATAATATCAACCGAATTTATCGGTAAAAATTACAACTGAAAATCATCAGGTCCTCATTATAAATTTCAATTCTGGAATTTTTCAGATATTCATCTTGCATCCTATTCCAATTTTACCAAACACTGTTTTTTTTAGAAACAGACAAATTTGTCCGGATGTTCTCGGTTAAAGTTTAAAAAAAAAAACGTTTTTCAGTGAAAATCCTATTTTAAAATAACAACACTTTTTTTTTACAAAACACCCAGACCGTTCCACTTATTTATTTCTGTTTTGTCAAATTACCCATACCACAAAGTATTTCCCCCCTTTAAAAACAGGAAATGTCTGATAGTAGAACAATAATACGGTTTAAATAAAACGCGCGCTTCAAAAAAAAAAAAAATTAACCATTGAATATCTCTTCGTGAACTTATTTACGGAAAAACAGTTTTTGAAAGAGGAAAAAAAAAACGCTCCCTTTCACTTTCGCAAAGAGAGTATGAAGGGGGAGAAAATAATCACCATCACAAAAAAAGCGAAACTTGTCCATCACAGCACGCATTATCACCCGAAAGAAGAGCAATCATTTCAAAAAAATAAACTTGACTTCTAGCCTAGATTGTGATGATGGGTGAATGATCCAGTTTCCACATCCGGCCACTAGACGGCGTGACCAGCTGGGAGTGCCCTCGTGCTAATTTTTATTCCAAATCGAAAATAAAAGTAATCCAAGCCAATTATTCTGTGAGAAGGATACAGGTAGGTGTCGGAAAAACCCACTCCTCTGTGGTATTAAGTCGTTTCGTAAAATCTTTTGCCCTTTTCCTATTGTTTGACCCCAGAGTCGGTCTAATATGTCACGTAAAGGCAATAAATACTCGCACTTTTCTTACTAATCGCCCGGCTGGGCATTGTTGGATTAGGAAAAGAGCATTAAATGGATTTCAGTTGATTCTACAGTGTTTAGGGTGATGTGTTTTGGGTGCTTTCCTTTTTTTTTCTCCTTTTTAAAAGACGAGTTATAGTGAATTAGAATAGAATATTTAATTTGATCTGGGTATTTACAGGAATCGTAAATTCAAGTAAGGACGAAAAGCATTTAAATTTAAAAGGAAATGTTATGTTTTCTTGATTTTAACTGTAATAAAAGTGTTATTCTAAAAGGAAATATATTTGTTTTAAAAAATTGTCTTTCATTACAAAAAGAGAGAGAGGAAAATAACTTTTCTAAGCTAAAAATTAACTTCTACGCGAGATTCAAACAGTAGAAGGAACTTAAAAAAACAATTTATTCTTTTCTCCCTTGTTACTAATGTTTTAAAATGTGTATTCTCACATTTTAAGACATTATAATTTAATCCTAAGAGCTCTCTTATGCATATACCATCCATCAAATCCATGATTTATGAACTTAAAGATTTATCATTTTACAAGACGCTATAAAATTATTTCTTAATAAATTACCGTATTTTGAATACTTGAAGCAGATTTTCAAAAAAATAACGATAATTTCAAAAGATAAAATTTGGCTATCTCATACCTTAAAAATTACTGAAAACTCGAAATCACTAAATATCCTTTACGGGAGTAAAAATTGTAAAAAAAAAAAAATGCCGTTAAAATATTATTGATAACATTAATTTTAATTACAGTTAAATATTTTCATTGATTATTTATTAGAATTACGAAATGAATAAATCAAACACCCAATTAATTTATATTTTTCCATAAAAATCAGATAATTACGTATCGAAAAATGAGGTTTTCTAAAATTTAAATTCAATTTATTTTATAAGTTATATGGTAGCAAAGATGTTCAGAATTTTAAAATAGATAAAGAAAAAGAGCATTCTAAATCTAGAAAAAAACTCATAATTTTATAGAGCAATTTTACTGAGATATCGAATAAAAAACTTTCGTTTTGATTTGTAAAACATATGTTTTTGTCGAACATACAAGCATACTTTAGAAATATATTTAAACATTATTTATGCTATTAATATTTTGGTAATTCCAATTCAATAGCAGCAGTAGCCTAGAGGTTATGGTCGCAAATACGGCTTAGGTTATGGATAGTGTTCTATCTGCCGATAGGCGATTCGATTCCTGATGCCCCTAAAGACCCACCGTGTAGCAAGGTTGATGCAAATAAAATCTGTTAAGGCTTTGATTCCTCTTAATGGTAGGGTGTTGAATTTTTGAGAGTGAGATCACACACATCGATGAGATAACACATCGATCAATAACTCCCGAGACTAACCCAGAGATGGCGCTCGTAGTAAACCAGTAACCAGGTCTTTCTAGAGTACTAACCTTTGCTTGAAACGTGTCAAAATTTTAAGTCGATCGGACCAGGAAAAAGGTTTTTTGAAGTGAAGTGAAAAAGGTTTTTTCCAAGTGGGTGCCGCGATTGCTTTCGATGGAACAAAAACAGCAACGAGTCGATGATTCAGAAAGCTGTTTATCGCTATTTACTCGCAACAAAAAAGATTTCTTGCGAAAAAAAAAAGAAAAAAATTCGGAAAAGCGTTGGAACGATTGTATCACCCTAAAAGGTGATTAACAAAAGGTGTTATGTTGATGAATAAAAAAAAATTTTGCAAAAAAAATGTTGTTTTCAATTTTAGACTCGGGAGTTATTGATCGATGTGTTAGCTTAGGTGTCGTTCTCATCGCGAGACAGAGGTTCAAAATTACGAGATCCGTCACTAATATCTCTCATGATGCTTTAAATTCTGCGTTAAGAAATAATCGATCCATAAAATTATATAATTTCTTCTCAAGGACTGAGAAAACGCATTCAACAAAGACCTATGTGTTACTGAAAATGTCTACAGTGTTATGAAATTTTTACTTCGGTTCGAACCAAATAAATAGCTGTGATCTACATGGACATAAATGTTAATTAATGTGTAAAATATTTTTCATTCTGTTATCTTGGTTGTTTCAAAGTAAAACTTAGTGACCGCGCTAGCCTAGTGATCATGATCGCGGACTAATTACGGGCGATTTTTGCCGAGTCGTGGGTTCGAGTCCTGATGCCATTAAATGCCCACCATGTAGCAAGGTTGGTGCAAGTTCCAATCACTGACAAGTACTGAAGAATGGAGAGGGTGAAAGGATAGCTCATGTGTCATCCTCGTTATTCGACCGAAGTTCAAAAGGACGAGGTCAGTCCCCAATATCCCTCGTGTTGCTCCTAGTATGATGTTTATTCAACCAATCAATCAAAATTATAGTTAGAACTTTACGATACCCTCATAGTATATCTGAATGGTATTAAATTTAAAAGTCACTAGGGAAAAGTAAAACTTTTTTTTTTTTTTCAAATTATACTCTAAATCAGTCTATCGCCACATTTTATACAAGCAGATCGGTGAAATTAGGAGAAATATTTCGCTCACCCAGGAACAAATAGTAAATAAAACAATTTATAAATAAGTATTTATTTATTAAAAATCTAATAATTTTTAACAAACATAATTTTTATCTCGTGCGACTTTTGCTTATTTTTTTAATAAATTTGATATACGTTAGGGACTGCTGGCTAGTTCTGAGAGACAAAGCGCTGCATTAACATTCATTTTTGGTTTTTATTACTCATATAGTTGAAAAAGCATTTTTCCCCTCAAGAATAGGAAATCGAAAAAACAACCAAAAATTTGATAGCTTTATAACATATAGGTGGATATTCTTCACAGGGAGATATCCACAACCGAGACAATGATTGAATTTTATGTCTGGACACAAAAATAATACCAGAAGACAATTCTATCATTTCTCCTTGTCACTGAAATCAAGAGAAAAAGAATTTACATTTTCCAAAGAGTTAAGAGGTTTAAATAACCTTAGAAAGGACACTGAATTTTTTAAAACTAATATACGTATAAAATTTATAATACGTTGTTAAAATTTACAACTTGCGCATTTCTAAATCATAAAATTTGATGCTCTATGTGATGTACTGTATATAATATCACATCAGATCTGTTCTAGTGAATAAAATGCAAACGAATCACAAGAGAAGATCGCTTGCATTTTCCTTTCTTCATGTACTACGATGCTATAGATTTTACTGTTTTCAGTGAGCCCCCATTCATTTTCGGAATTATGCAAATATGAAAAGAGCTAAAGTGAACCGCTGAATCTAGTTTTATATATAATATTACTCTTAAACGCATTCCAGAGGTGTAATAAAGAGAACTTCAGATTTATGTCGCTATCAGGAGACACAATCGATTCTCGCTAGAGTGAATCCGGGATATAGAGAATTCTTGATTATAGTGAACTATTTCACTGGTCCCAAGTGAATTCCTATTTAACTGATGTTATTTTTTAAGCTTATTCTGAACTCCAGAGAAAATGAAAGTCCACATATAGTTAACTGACATTTCTCTTCAACGGGTTTTTATCCCCAATTTTTCAAGTTATTTTACAAATACATATTAAAATCCAGAACGACAGCATTCTTAAACTTCCGACCCAAGTCCCACCCTTTCAACTATTAATCAACCACTGGCCCTCTACCGGATAAACAGTATTTCTCTCTGCTTTATCGCCCAGCATTTCCACTATTTCTATGAATCCACTGTTCCGCTACTCAGAACCCATTTTTCAAACCACCCCTCGAGGCGTCATCTGATAGTTCCCTCCTTTCGATGTCCAGTCACTGTTTTCACATTCGTATGAGCACTTCCGAAATTATTTATAGAGCTTAGACTTTTGCGTTCCTAATAACGATACTTTAATCATTTTAAAAAAATATAAAAGAAAAACGTTTTAGGAAAAAAAAACTGTTTTTTTTTCTCTTTACTTGATTATGCACATGATTTTTTAGACATATTTGCATTTAAGGTATTGTATTTTTTTTTAAAAAAAAATGTATTCCTTAAATAAACAAAATATTTTATTCCTCGTGTATAAAACATTCTACAAAAATAATGAACCAACTTTTTTAAAGATATTACTGTATTATCAATTATCAATTATACAACGTTGCAATTTTAAAAATTTTGATTTGTTCCCTTCTTTCAAACGAAAAATTTATTTCTTAAGATTTAGGAATAGTTTTAAGATAAATAAAAAGTTTTTGATTCATTATATGCATAAGTATCCTTTATTGAAGCATTAAAATTTTGGAATCCTATTTTGTAATAGTTTTTAATGGCATCCCTAAGAGAAAACATGTAACAAAAATCATGTCCATAATCAAATAAAATGAAAAAAGAATGTTTTTACTAAAAGAGTAATTTTATAGTTCTAGAGAATGACTAGAATACCATTATTGGTCGAGCAAAATATCTACTAAGTTTAAAATATATGTGTCACAAAAACGAGAAATCTTAAATACCACATTTTATTATACCTCGATACCCTTAGTAAACCCTTCTGTACCGAACTTTTTATTACTTCAGGTGAAGCTTATACTTTGATTTTATATTTCTAAATAAAAGAGTTTTTGGGAATTCATGAGTTAAATAAGAAATATAAAATTATAAAGTTATTAATTTGTCACCTAAATATATTCAGTTCCCCGAACTCTGAACTAAATTATGTTGATCCAATACGTTAGAGAAACAGAGACACTAAAACGCTTCAAATATTGCATTTTTTAAATTTTGCTATTGAAACATAGATGGCGCTTTGCTGATTCGGCAGCTTATTATATGTAAGAATTTGATGAATATATAGAGCACTGAGATATTAAATTTTTAAATTATTAATAACTGTGACACGAATTATATATGAAAAGAAAAATATTTCTATTCACGTTTTTCTCAAATGTGATTTTTCAGACTTCTGGATCACTTTCTTTTAAGTCTACTTCAACCATAATGTTGACACTGTGCACATTATGAAAAGATATTATTTTCTATATAGTGAATGTAGATGTTTTTCTAGTAAATTTAAACGCAAATTTTAAGTATTGCACAATATTACTACAAGAAATATAGGAAATTTTAATAAGCTTTGTTAAATTTAGTTTTAGAAATCATAATTATGTTCAGCATATAAAATGTTATTTTTTTTTAAATACTCTTCAAATTTTTAAAATTTTAAATTCAGTGGAATCTATGGAAGAAGTACTTAAATTAAGTGTGTAACTTGCAAATTTAAATGCATCTATTGGTAATTATTAATATTTATAAATGTGATTTTCTTTACATAAATAAACAAATAGGTAAAAATCGCAACGTTAAAATATTTCTTATTTAATTTTAAGAAATGAGAAATATTTAAAATTGACATAAAATAAATTCAATTTTCTTTGTTGAAGGTGTTTAATTCCCCTTATTGGGTCTCCCGATTATGACACAAAAGTGAAATAATGCAAATGAAGAGTCCCTTGGTGTAACATAAACTAAGTTCGTCCAAATACGTAGATTAAATTGATGTTTAATAGGTCATACACTTTCGACCTAAGTAAAATAAATCGACTGTAATGGCAGCCTGTGAGCAACTTTTATAGTAATATATTTCTTTAAAAAAGGTTTGTATTCACCATATTTGAATATATATAAAATATGGGGGGGAGAGAGAAACTTCCTTTTTAAACGAACAAATATTTAGAATTTTAATTTTTTCAAAAAATTTCAATATTTATAAATCATACTCTACTGCTACAAATATCAAAGTTTTTAAACAATTTTTCGTTTAATTTCTGAAAAATGTTTCTCAGAATATTGTCCATGGGTTTAGTTTTACAAACTTTATTTATATATTTTTTTCACCTATCAGACATTTCGTAAAACGGAACAAAAAAATACAGGTATATGCATTTTTGTGGATTTTTGAAAAAACAACAACCTATCTACATATGTTTACCATTCATAGAATTATCAATCATGTTTTGCAAAACAACCAAAAAACTTTATATCGATTGCAAAAATAGACCTAGAGTCTTAGGTACAAGAGTGTCAAGAAAAATAAAATGCCCCCCCCCCTCTAAAAAAAGCAGTTTAAAAGTTTTATAGTGAATGAGAGAAATAACTTAACACTACTGACAAAGAAAATTTATACAATTCGCGAAATAATGTAGCTTAGAGCCATGAAATGTTGTACAGATATTTAGAAAATTCATGCAAGTAAAATAAAATAATTAACTTTTTTTTATGTATATTTTGGTCATATTTAGGATGCCGATGTCCTTTAAGGAAATGAATATTCAACAAAAAAGATAAAGCGTTTGGAGATCTTTTTTTGAATGATTAATTATAAGTTTTACATTCTAATTTCTTAAAAAAAAATGCAAACAATTATTACGGTAGCGTTGTAAAACAACCTTTTTTGCCACATATCATAAATAAATTTCGGAAAAGCAATACTTTTGAATAACTAGCACACAGGAAGGGCAAATATTGCTGTAATATTGTCATCGGGAACTTCTCCAGCGAAACATTTCCGGAATTTCCACCGTACGATATCAAAACTTGATAACTAATGTTCCCCTCAAGGACAATTCTCCCGAGGAAATATATTTATTCGGCTTCATAAAACATTTGATTTGGAAATAATTCACTCGTTTTCATATGCATTAACGATTGCGCAACGCGAGAAGATGGTGCCAGGCTCTTCCTCATCCTCTCAAGAATTATACTACTCTCAATTTCAGAAAACGTAGTGAATCGCCTCGCTCTTTATTGCTTTTAAAATATGGCTTTTAAAAAACAGAGCATTTAATCGCTCCGTTATCTCTTGTTTATACGCCATAATTATTCACCTCTGCATCCTTTGGTGGAACACAAACTCCTCATTGTGTGCTGGAATGGGGTCAGAGAGCTGTTCGGTGTTTTAACACGCTCTCTCGAAATCAAGAAATCCCAAGGAGAGAGGATCTTTATGTCATTTGCAGCCTGGGAGGTCCCCTCGGAGCTGTGCTTTTAGGCGTAGCGAGGTTCTTTTAATTAGTGACGCAGGTATCGAACCTGTATTGTTGGCGAAAACATATTTTGGTTGTTTTGTTGGATCGTTAAACCGAATTACTTTGGGTGTTACGATCGGGAATAATCACGTCTGGAACATCTTTTCGTGTTGTTCACAGCGAGAGAAAAAAAATCGAATAGCTTATCGGTGAATATATGGGATGGGAACGTGAAAATAATATGAAAACATCGGATTAGAGTTGGAGAGAAAAATGACAACGAAATGCGGAAATAATATTTTTTTTATCTTTGGAAAACGAGAGTGTTTTATAGTCAAATGGGAAGGAAAGTAGTTTTATTCAAACAAAAATTGCATGTTAATGTCGCCTCAGCGTGCGTTCATGATAGGAATAAAAAAGTAATGGATTAATTTGCCTAAAAGGTTCGGATTTAATGGCTTATACGACAATAAAGAATGTGTTCCCAATAATTTTGAGCGTTCAAAAAATAAGATGAATTTTCAAGCAGACATATGTGTTATTGCTTGTTTGATAATAAAACGTTTTAGTAGGAAATAAAAATAAAAAAAAAGTAAAGAAAAAATGCAAGTTGCTAATTCTTTTCATCGAAGGACAAAGCCTTATTATAATTCGGATTTTATTTTATCGGTATTTTTTTCTCTTATTTCTTCATAGAAATATAAGAAAAGACTGTTTGTTAGGATTTGTTAAATGTATAATCTTTAAGATTCGCTACATGTATTTCCAAAATTTTTATGTTTATCTTGAGTGGCAACGGTTTTGTTATGTAGAAGTCCATTTCATGTTATTTTGTTTGCGGAATAAAAAAGGAATTCGTCCGAAGATCGCTTGTTTAACGATCGTACTTTAAACGTGATAGTAACAAATAGTTCAGTCTAATATTCTACTTTACTTAGATATTGTACTTTATACGATCGTTTTAAAACTATTAATGTTTTAATTCATGACTAAAATTTGATTTTCCAAGTATTTTCTGCAAAGAATGCATTTCAAATAAATTTTGTCGAAAAATTTTAAAAACTTAAAATCAAGTAATTTTTCCTGGAGGAAAATATTTTCATCCTTTTCATCCCAAATATTTTACTTGTCATTGTTCAATCGCCACAACAGGTGGCGCTGCTAGCGCCTTACTGAAGTTCAGTATGTGCTCCTTAATCCGGCAAGCTCGGGTCCATGGCCTTTTCGAATTAGCGATTTTGCTCCACTACTGAACGTTAATGTAGTTAAAATGAGAATATAATTGATAAATTAATTTAAATAAGAGCTGCTGTAATTACATACAAAACATGTTTACGCACATTCTGAACCTGTGTAAACGATTTAAATATCTGACAAAATATTTCGTCCTTCTTGCAACTACAGAATTATATTCACTCACTGACTATAATTTAATAGAACACTCTTGCATTCATAAGATACATATTACAAGAAATTACTGTGCAATAAATCGTTAAAATAAGTTATGATAAACTTTCTGAAGCAATAATGAATGTTAGAGTTTAAAAAAGTAACTGATATCACGTTGCCTCTATGATTTGGATCTTTTCTTCAAAAACCCATTACAAATTATTCATGAGTTCCACAGAGTAATGTTTTTTGTTGTTCAGCAAATTTTATAAATGCCTCGGAAGCTGGTCTCATAAGACTTTAGCTTCAACTTTCACGACTCGTCTCCTTCATCCTTTTCCGCTTCTTGAACTTGGGTTATAAAACTAAGCCCAAATCCCCACGAAAAACTACGCGAAGCTCAATTTTTTTGCCGAACTATTGAATGCCGGATTAAAAAGCGCATGCCGTACAGATGTAATGTTAGTGAATTGTAAGTGAGATATGTTGCCAAAACAACGTCTATGATGTTGAGCCAGTTTCTAATATTTCTTCAAAACTGAAATTAAAATAAAACTGTGCTCTCTCAATTAAACTGGGTTACTCTGTATTATGTAAAGTTTTTTTTTTTTTTTTTCATTTATTCAATTCTCTAAATCACAGTTGCACCTTGTTTGGCGCAGCATAACCGTATCTGGCACTTGCGTCTTTAAATTTCACTATCACTCACAGTCACTCTGTATTATGTAATCGATTATTAGAACTCTTATTAGACAAAAGAACATTGCTTCTGATGTTTCTACTCAGTGGCAGATCCAAGGGATGGGCCTGAAGACATACGCCCTTTTGTTATAATTTCACGAGAAGACAAAATACCATTCCTGAACCAGATGATGTCCCGACTAAATTATCCCATGCAAATTTAAAAGCATTTAATGTGTTGCTTTATTTCAGCGTTGTTTGTTGTGTCCAATTACGGCCATAGTTATCTATCACAGCTTTTTTTATACCGATTTTTATTCTCAATTTCAATTTGATTGCTGATTGAGTAAGCTTAAAATAGAAGCTTTCAAATTTCCTTTCACGTTTTCTAATGAACAGAGTATTGTAAGAATTATTTGTGTTTTACCAATCACAATTGCCACTGCTGAAAGATGCCATAGCGGTTTAAAAAGAAAAAAGACATTTTTAAGATTCACTACGGCTCAAGAGAGGCAAAATTGTCAGATACTTAATATAAACTAAGAAATGTAAGTATACTCTGATGAAATTCCATATTCATTTGCAAAGAAACAACTCCAAAATTACCTTCACATTTTTAAGGTATCCGACTACGTTAAAAATTTGAATTTCGGAGAAAACACCGATTTTTCTTATTTATCCATTAAAATATTTGAAATCTTCTCTTTCTAAACCTACCTTCCATTTGTAGCTACGGTAAATTTAGTTTAGTTTATATTAACGTCTCACTAGAAGCAACACGAGGGCTATTGGCGACGGACTTCGTAATTTTGAACCACTGTCAAGTGACGAGGACGATACCTGAGCTGGCACCCTCTATTCCGCACCACGCCAACGGAAGAACTTTGGGCCCCGACATATTTAACGTGCATCAGCCCCGGCTACATGGCGGGTCTTCAGCGGCCAGGATCGAACCCGCGACTGAACGAAAACCGTCGGCCACGAATCCGAAGCCATGACCACTTGGCTACCACGGTCACTAGCTGCGGTACATAGAAATTAAGTTATAAGTGCTTTAATATCAGACATTTCCTTTGTTTTCTGAACAACTTTTAATTTTAAATCCATTTTCTGAACAGTATAATTTTCAGTATGTTTACAATTTTTTAAAGGTAATAACTCTAATGTTTATATATATATATATTAATAGAATTTGGTAGAAATGTTTTTCATATTATTCTTAAGATCCTGAACTAGGATTTTTGTAATATATGGTATATAAATGGATTTATTCACATTTTAATGCATAAGAGTGGAGAAATTTTTAAAAAAACGCGTGTTGTTATTTCGACTCATAATAACTATGAAAATAATGTGAATTATTAAAAAATCCTAGTTCAGGTTCTGTATAGGTGTCATATCAATACATATGCTGAATAACAATGTTATAGAAAGATTTTTCTTGAAAGAAAAATAATTTGAAAATGTGCTATTTTTTTCTTTTTTTTTTATGCTAAAAAATTGCCTTTTATATTTTTTTCATTGTAATAAAACTTTAGAAATGCTTTTTTATGTACACTCTAATTCAGTTGGTACTAAATATCAAAAAGAATTATTCATTTATATGTTGTTGTTTTTTTTTCAAAGTCATGGTTCCGAATGTAGTCGGATACCTTAAGCTATTTAAAATGAATTTTTTGGGTGTGACCTGTGCACCCGCTGTTTTTATATTTACTAGTTAATAGTGATTGAGTGATTAGTCATTAACATCTCACTGAAAAGCAAAACAAAGGCTATTGGTGACAGATCTCGTCTTTTTGAAACTCGGTCAAAGTGACGAGGATGATTCCTGAGCTGGCACCTCTCTTTTCAAACTTCTATACTACGCCAAAGGGAAGACTTAGGTCCTCTACCAATTTTAACGGGCATCATTCCGTTTCTCGGTGGATCTTAAGTGAAAGCAAGGCTCGAACCTACGACTCTCCAAAAACAGTCTAGTCGTCTGCGACCAAGACGACTAGACTACTACGCTACTTACTTGTAATAAGTTTATGAAATATCCTTTAAAAATGTAACTTCGTGCACCTCCTTTTGATTTTTGTGCCTTCCTCCCTTTTTCTACCTTCTTTATCTATATCGATAAACGAGAGAGAAACAGTGGAAAGAAATCTGCAGTCCGCATTTCCTTATTGATGATAACAATTACTTTTCCAGATTCGTTTTTTTTTTAAGGAAAAAAATTGCATATTTGTCCTCGCCAATTTCGAAACAGTAACACTCATAAGACAATTAGAAAGATACAAAGGTCAGAAATTTTCCCGTCAAGGTCGGCTTCCGTTTTTCTATTTCTCCCTTCAAATTCACACAAATGCGAACTAATTTTCCTTCTGAAGGTTCTCCAGAAAGGATTCATTTGCCTCGCATCGAATTACTTCATTACTTCTCTCCTTGAGATGGATCCTCGGCCATCGCTTTAAAAACTTAAAAAAGATCCTGGAACAAAAGATTTCACGAAATAACTTGCAACATTCATTTTACGTGGAAATATATTATTTGTTTCAATAATATGAAAATAAACTACATATGCAGCAAATAAAATGGGGCGAGTAAAACAAAAACTTGTGAGCAATACTGGTTTCATTAAATGCATGTATATATCTCTCAGAATATCTTGTTCACCTCAAGAATATGAGGTGGGGAAAGTAGTTCATCTTTCTAAGTATATTACATTCCAGTTCTTTAAAGAAAAAGTTTTGGTTCATTTCAAGTTATTTATTTAAAAAACTGTGAAAATAGGTCAAAGTGTATTCTTAAACAATAATTCTTTAACACAAGAATGTCAAACTTACATCCAGTTAGGGGCAATTTCTAACAAATAGAAGTAACGTATGTCGCATTGTATTTGATTAAGTTTATTTAGTTATTGATAGATTGATTATGATTAACGTTGCACTGAGCAGCAACAAGAGAGCAATTGGCAATGGTCCTCGTAATTTTGAATCTCGGTAAGTGACGAGGAGGCACATCCCTCTCCAAACTTCTATACCACACCAATTGTAGGATTGGGATGTTCGACAGGTATAGAGTGCAGCAGTCTCGCAAGACGGCATCAAACAACTCAGACAACGAGCTCGTGACCATGACCAGTAGGCTACCGCGGCCACCTTTGTAATTCGGATGGTAGTCTATACTTTTTTTTAATTTGCCTTCTTATAGAAAGTTTCTAATTTGTATCATAGGATTTATTTGCTTGATGTGACGTTTCGTATGTTACATAACTTTGGGATATTTAGTAGCATTATTACGTACCAAGAAAGTTATTTTATATCTTATGTCGCAGGAAAAAAAATTACTATTTCCACTTTTCTAGGAAATACCGATGATCTCCAGTCCTTTTTTTTGTTTAGTTTTCTACTCTCCTCTCCCATTTCGATGAAGAGATTTTGTTTGATTGACTGTTTATTAACATCACGCTGAGAAGCAACACGAAGGTTATTGGCAACAGACCTCGTCATTTTAAATCTAGATCAAGTGACGAGGACGACCCCTATGACGCACCTCCCTCTAAAAACTTCCACACTACGCCAACGGGAAGACTAAGAGCATGAACAGATTCAAGGAGCTGGAATCTTTCGAAAAGATTTGGAGGTACAATGATAGTTCGATTAATTTGAGGTTTTGAAAAAGGGTTTTTTTTTTTTTTTTTTTTTTTTTAAAAAAATTAGGGTAGAAACCGTGAGTAATTGCTTTAAAAACGGTACGAGCTTTTAAGTCGAGTGTAAAGTTTTTTCTAAGTTTCTGTTGATTTGAAAGTCCTTTTAACTTGCAGCAGTTTTTAATTGATTTCCTGTTTTGTAATGCATACCCTCCTCATAAATTTATAATGAAATTATAAATAATTTTTAAAAAATTCTATTATTACCATTAATTTTCAAACCTGCCTTTTTCTATGATTTATACAGGCATATGTGAAACGCTCTTCTAATAGTCTTGTTTGGTAATTTGGGAACATACAAGCGATTTTCTGAAAATAAAGAACGAAGGACAAAACATTAGACTAAATTTAAAGAATTAATTTATTCTTGCAGCAAAATGTAATTTGAAAAAGGAAGTGTCATTTCAAGTATCGTCCTCATCACTTGACCAAAGTTCAAGACTACGAAGTCCATCCCCAATAGCAGTCGTGCTGTTTCTAGTGCGACGTTAATAAAACCAATCAATCAATCTCAGTGCGACGTTAATAAGCTATTCATTCATCTAATGACTCGAAAGATTTGTTTTAATTTTTGTTGACGTCGCATTAAAAGCAACACGAGAGCTCTTGGCGACGGACCTCGTAGTTTTGAACCTCGATCAAGTGACAAGGACGACACCTGAGCTGGCACCTCTCTCTTCTAACTTCCCCATAATGCCAATGACTCGAAAGAATCCTCCGTAGTTAAAACAAAAATCATGATTTAAAAAAGGAGGAAAACTACCTGTTTATTTCAGTTTATTAAATTACGATCCAGAAAACGCTAAATCCCGAAACTCTCTTAGAAAAACATAACTCTTTACTTAAAAGAACATATTGTTTTTAACGCTAATTACTTAAAGCTCCTTTGCAATTCTTTTAAATTAGAAGATGCATTAAATATCTATTATCGATCAAAAATACCTCTTACAAAATGGTAGCTTTTTTTTTTTATTTAATTTGAACGAAACCTTCACTTATACATTACTTTTTACATTTCATGAACCAGATTCAAGAACAAAAAGAAAATCAGCTTCATCTCGCATAACCTCACAAATTAATCGAATCATCGATATCTCTCGAAAATTCCTCTAACGATTATGAAATGCCCTCCGGCGTTCAAACAAAAATTATGATTTTAAAAAAAATAGAAAGGAAGAAACACCTGTTTATTTCAGTTTATCAAAATAACGAACCGAAAAACGTCAAGTATAGGGGAAAAAATTAACAGAAATAATTGATGTTTTCGGTAATGGCTCTGTCCACCTCTTCAATCACCACACCACCATCTCAAGCAGGCACGACGAATTCATTAACGGTACCATCGTCCGATGATGGTCATTAAAGTTGCCTCCGATTCGAAAGGATGTCACAATCGTTCCAATTTCATCGAGCAGATCTTAACAAGTGGTGCCCTTGCCATCGAAAGGGTCATTCCAATCCCTCCAGGGATTGGTTGGCTAAATATTTACAAGCTTAGGTTGGGTCTTGTTGCTTCCAGTTGCACGCTAATGTAGGCTATGTTTTTACAAAACTATCAGTGATAAACAGCCGCGCAATAATGAGTTTCGTTTTGGAATTAATAAGGTTGTTGCATCGCTCGTTGGATTCTAAGGCGATTGCTAGACCCATGCCACTGTGGGTTGAGGTCTTTGTGTTTTTTTTTCCGTGTTGGAATCCTATATAGGCTATGGGTGTGATCTCCCATTTGTGCTCGAACGATGTTATTATGCAGGGCAGGATAATTTCATCATCATTCGGATTTAAGTCACGGTCTCTTCTTTGGATGAATCTGCAAGATCGAAAGAAAAGAAATCTCAATCATTCACTGGGAAAATTTGACATTTCAATTGAAAGCGGGTGATTAAAAAGATGAATGGCGATTGAGGACTGGTTGGTTATTTGAAAAATGCGTTGGATTGACATTTTGAACCAATGTGCAAATTGCCAAATGATTTGTTCATTCGGGACCATCATTAAGCAATACACGGTGTCAACATCGATCCTCATTAAATCTAGTTACTGCTAGATTCAAGAAAGAAACATAGAAAATGCTTTGCATAATCTAATCTAATGTATGAATTATTTTCCCATTCAGTATTTAAATACTCATTTGTAATTTTTTTGTATAATTAGATACATTATTGCATGTTTTGTAACATATAACAAGCCTCCATAGTTAGAATTTCTCCAATTATAATCTGATTTACTGCACAGAGTTTTTTTAACATATTTCAGTCCCTTTGCTGTAGCTCTGCATTATTTAAAGCTTGACTGTTTTATTAATATGTACTAAAATGTTGCTTTAAGAAAATGGTGTCAACAAAAGTTCGTGGGCCTAAACTAAAGGATACAGGGTGTTGGGCTCAAAAGATTGACCTCATAATGATTATGTCATTACATTTAGTTTGCTTAAGGTACATTTACATAACTAAAATATATTTAATTCAATATTCCTCTTATTTTAATATTAAATTTAATAATTGATTTTTATGGCAAAGTCGTCTGTTTTTATTCTTTTTGTTGTTAACATTGGCAACATTTTTGTACTTTAGCACGTTTCGCTTGTGAAAATAAAAATGCATTACGAATCTGAAGAAAGTATTTTCTTTTATTGATAGTAATTGTTTATGTGAAGCCTGGGGCTCGGAATCGCGCTTAATTTACGTTAATTAATTTCACTTTGAATAATTATGCTTTTTTATAAGCTTTCCAGGAAAAAAAATGTTCGCACATGTTGAAACAAAATTAGCATAGACAATTTCAATTTTCGTTTATTACTTTTTTATTCTTATGCATTCGATTATGGCTATTTTAAGTAAACTTCTTAAAAATAGGTACGGATTGTTTTCAGGTTTTAGTAAAACGAATCTTAACATTTGTTATTTAATGTCGTGGATCCCTTTCTAGTACTATGAAGGTCCTGAACTCTTTCTCAGAGAACATCATCATCTTGCGGACTTCTTTTCCTATAACATTAGTGTGATGTTATCAAATATATTCTACAAAATTACAAAGAGAATCAGTCATTTAAACGGGAAAATAGTATAATAAAAAATAGTAACGAGTATTCTATAATATTAAGTAATGATATAAATAACTGTTAAACCATAATTTATACTGTTATTAAAACAATTAATTTAGTGAAAAATTAAACGCATTAATGAGTAGGAACTGCTTTCCATCAAGTTAAATAATGATATATATACAATTTTAAACAATCATTTATATTAGTATTATTAATTAAAACAACTGATGTAGTGAAAAGCACAATTATTTAATTGATATGAACTACGATCTATCAATAAAATAATAACATCGATAATTTTAAACAATCATTTAGTTCACAATTAATAGAGTGAAAAATATAATACCTTAATGGGTATGAACTTCTGTTTGTCACATTTAATAAACAATTTAAATAATTTTTAAACAATCATTCATACTATTACTAATAATTAAAGCAATTAATCAAGCAAAAAATATGAAACTTCTCGAAAACGATACATTAAAATATATCATAGAATAATGAGTGTAAAGAGATTTCCATTTCAAGGTAAATAATAATATAAATAATTGTTAAGCAATAATTTATTTTATTATTAATTAAAACAACTGATGTAGTAAAAATGCAATACGTTAATGGATATGAACTGCTTGCTAACACGCTAAATAATAATTAAAATAATTGTGGAATAATCAATTGAACTATTATAATTATTAATGGTTAAAGTTATTAATATAGCAAAAAATACGATTCATTAGAAGGTAAGAACTTCTTTTAAGTTTCTTAAAAAAATATGAGAGAAAGAGATAATCGTAAAGAAATAATTTATATGCTATTATTATTTGAAATCAGTAATTATAATGAAAATATGATACATCAAAGAAAAATGATACAATGATCTTTTTCTTAGCTCTTTAAATAATAAAATTAACTTGAATAATAGTTAATTTCTTGAATGATAACAATGCCTAAATACATTTAATATTACAGAAATTTCAAACAAACTTTTATTTCTTAAAAATTATTTTTTTGAATATTTTGTCAGTTTCTCTTTAATAACAACAACAACAGCGATAATATCTTATTTACAGATACAACTAAACACGCTGCTTCAATTGTATCAAACATTTATTCGAGAAAGAATTACAAAAGCTGGTTCGATGTCTGTAGAAAAAAAATAAAAAGAGATTGCTCTTTTTTCCTCTCTCAATTCAAATCTCACAGACTCCCTGAATTTCTTACACTATTCTCTAGAGAGATTAGAGCCTATAGTAAAAACCATGATATCACTAGTGACATATTGAGTAGCAATCGCGTATTTAATTATCTATTTTTTATCTACTGTACTGTAATTTATAGTTTCTACAAATTTTAACGATACACTAAAATAACGCTTTTACTTCTTGCTAAATCAAACAGAATGATTTTTCAAAAACAATCAACGCTTATACCTCTTAATAATCAAGCTGAAATTTTGACATCAATTTCAACTTGGCAGATGATATCAGAGGGGATAAGATATTAATTTCTCATTTTTATCCGAAAAAAATTCTTAATTAAGAATAGAATTCCATTTAAAATAAAATTAACTGGATTAACGAGGCAAATATTCTATTCTATACAAGTTCAGCAAAACGTAACAAAACTCTGACGTATAACAATGTTGAAATTTGTAGGAATTTTTATTTGCACCACAAGCACTATTGTTTTATTCGACGACAAAAGGATGACATTGATCATGATTCCAAATTAAAGTGAAAAGCTTGATATATTTGTTTTCATTATTTTACAGCAGCAATTATACATTTATCTTAAAATATATTGAAATTGATAACGTATCGTTCGCTTTAATTTTAATATCTAAAAAGAATATAATTCTACACTTCAGTATTTTATTCTTTGCTTTAATTCTAGTATCTAATTGAAACTTTGATAATTATTTTTTTAAAAAAATTAGCATCTTTGGTGGCCGAATCTGTCCTTTGCAAAACTTTTCGTAGTTTTTTTTTTTTTTTTTCATCATATGTTATATTTTTGTATATGTTATGTTTTTCATATTTTTCATTTTTCAATTTTGTATATATGTTCATCATATGTTATGTTTTCCTCATCCTACATTTTTTTCTCATTTTATCTATTCGCATTGGACAAACAGGTATTTTATTTTCTTTTTCTTTATTATTCCAATTAATTTTCCATCACATGTGAATTAAAATTACCCACTTCCGCTGTAATGATAAATTTGAAAATGTTCTTAAGATTTTAAATAGTTAATATTTCCAATGCAAATAGGATTAAGAGCTGTGAACTAATAATTCAACTTAAACTAAACATTTTGTAAGAACTCACAAACTACTCTGATTGAATTAATTTTTAGCTTTGTACTGCAGAAAGTGCTACAGAAAGTCCTTGAGCCAAGTAACGAGTTTAATTGAATTGCAAATAATATAACTGATAATTTTCTTTGAAATTAAATTTAATAATATTTGCTTTAGCAAAATATACATAAAATATAACTTCGAATAAATCTTCCAGCAACCTGAATTCGAAATGCAAACAGAACCGCTAGACTACATTCGCAATTTGCATCTTCCGAAAGGCACTTTTACGCACTTTGCAATAATTACGCATTATATTTTTATTACTTATTTTCATAACGCATTTAAATAAAAAGTATTCAATTATTATGTTAAAAAGAAATGTTTCCCAGATGACTAAGCAAAGTTTCGTAACTTTTGTTTGTTTTAAGCGATTGTTTTAAAAGCGAGGCTGTGATAGAGATCGTGTTATATGTGGGTGTTCTGCGTTGCAAAATCCTTAATTTAATTCTTGGTGGCTTATGATTTATTTAAAAATCACTTAACCGAACTACATTCATTTTGAAAATTGTTTAAAAAGGATGCGTATCACCGTTTTATGGTTTCTGAGGCTGACAGAATCTCACAGTGATTGCATAACCCTAATGCGTTGCGGGTATTATTATTTTCTCTCTTAACCTTTTGCGTTAGGTGCGTTGAAAAAAATAATAAAAACGACCGTTAGCTGCCGAAGAGGAAAATGCCCAAATCCCGTACAACAAAGCGTCGGAGATGCTATCGGCGGATGAGATGAACATAATTTATGCCTCACCAAAACGTGTTATTAAAACCCTGTGTCGTGACTTAACTCCAACCACTCGATCGAAGGTAAATAAATAAATAAAAAAAAGATAAATATCAAGAAGGAAAAGAAGAGAAGAGGAAGGAAACATAAGAATCATTTTTCACTTCATTTCCTATTCATTAGGAGATGAAATTAATTGATCAGGAAGACTTTATAACACAATTTATAGAAAAACTAACGAAAGTAGCCTACGAAACAGCTGTTGAAAACGTAAAAAGTATTTTTATCAGATACAAGGAGCACTTTTGTTTAAAAAGCCGCTCCTATGGGAAATGTAATTTAATAACATTCGAAACAGTAAACTTCGAGAACTATACATAATAAAGTTTCAGATATCTTGTTTTTTTTTCATGCATCATATCTTGCTGACTTCTGAACTGTTGACTCTTATTTTCTTGTTGGTTGATTGATTGGTTGTATGAAATTTAATAAAACTGAATCTTCTTTGATAGTATTGTGCCAAACTAAAGGAAAAAAGTTACCAAATTTAAAGGAGAATATATATACACCCAATTCCTTTTTACACGGTAGATACATTCCTTAAAAAACGGTGCAAAAAATTCGAGTAAAAAAATACATGCGACATATGGTAAATTTGGGGATATGTTCCACATCTTTAAAAAATAGAGTAAAATGAAAAAATTATAAATATTCTCCCAAAAAACAGTGCAAAAAAAGTAAAAATGAAATCCATATTACATATTTATAAGCCAAAAACAATTCATTTTTTATAAAAAAAAAAATTAAAAGTAGTTAACAGCGAAAATTCAATCTCTAGGTACAAACAACCTATAAAAGTTCAAATTGAAATTAGGAATAAAACTACTAACTAAAAACTATTCATAGTTGCTTGATAACAAGTGTGCTTGTTTATTACGAACTGAATCAAAAATAGATTCAAATAAAGAATTTCATTTTGTTATTAAGCAGCCTCTGTTGTTATTTCTGTTGTTGGCTTACAAATATAAAGTTTTTCTTTTTTTTGTTTATTAGCGTTTTTTTTGAGGATTCTCAAGTTGTTAAATAATTCTTGCTCCCTGCTACCTGTAAAATCCTTAGTTATTGAAATTTTAATGCACTCTCTTATGTCTAGGATCATAGGTCAGAAAATGTTTCCCATCGGAAGCAAGTTTCAGTCTTCAGTTTTAATGACCTAGTCATTATCGATTTTTCATAAACTGTCATAATTGTTCAAAATCGTCACTCGTCCAAAGGGTTTTCTAGTCTTTACCTGATATCAGCCGTCTGTATGCGTTGTTGAAACCTCAAGTGTTTGATAGAGTTATAATTTCAGAGCAGATAGCTGATTTTTACTACAAACTTCCACTTTTGACGTACGTTGGCAAACATTTTTTTTTACAAAAGAAGCACATGTAATAATAACCATAATCGTTAACTTTCTCCATATCAGCAGTCAAATTTTCCTTCCACTGAGTCTAAAATATATTTAAATAATTGTTTTATGAAGCATTTTAAATCTTTTACACACCTTAATCGAGTATTGACCAAAGATGATATTAGGCTGTAAAAAAAAGATTTAATTGGAAAAACTTTTGGTTACGTGTTAGAACAATATCTGTGTAAAAAATGTATATTGGTGAACCACAGCATTTCAACTGTGTACAAAATAATTAGTATATATATATATATAGTATATATATATATATATATATGTGTGTGTGTGTGTGTGTGTGTGTGTGTGTGTGTGTGTGTGTGTGTGTGTGTGTGTGTGTGTGTGTGTGTGTGTGTGTGTGTGTGTGTGTGTGTAAGATATTGATATATATATATATATATATATTGAGAATAAGATGAAGTTTAATAAAATTATATGTATAGGGTAAAAACAATGTCATGTAAAAATTGAAAGATATCTAGTTCCAGGATTTAACCAGTCAAGTCAATTAAAAATAGCGTATATGATTTAAACGAGAATTAAAAATAGAACATTTATTGAAGTTGTGTTTCACAGTCAAAAGACAGATACAATGGTTACACATAAGGTTTTCTCCCAGTAAGATGTGTCTGTGTGTAAATCTCGTATGTCCGATACGTAGACTCATTAAATTACGATGCTGTATTCGGAATAATGATGAATTTCAATAAGAAGTGACGACTTTTACATGATTAAGGTTATTGTACAATTCCAGATTCCATTGACCTTTTCATTCCCCTTCAATAGCTAATTTAATGTATTTTAAGACACTGCAATATGGAAATATAGGAGATTTTGCACTCTATGTGGATTTAGCAATAATGTCGACTGTTTCTTTTCCCTACAAATCCATGTGATAGCAGCAATGTTGATTTATGTAAGCATCGAGAAAAAAAATAGACCATTAATCTTTAGTGAGAGTTGTTTAATCTTGATTAACATAATTTGATTAACATAACAATTTGATTGAGTAACAAACATAACACCCGAAGTTAATACGTCACACAATTAGCTTTCATGTGATTGTTTATTATTTACGTCTCACATAGAAGCAGCACGAGGGATATTTGCAGTCAACCAATGAAATCGAGCTCACCTGAAAGGTTTAGAACTATTAAATTGGTCTCCCAGAAATGTGTTGCCACCACAGCAGCAAGAAGATAACCTCAAAATAGTATTGAAGGAAATCAGTCAAATTTATATGGGTTATTTAATTATTTAAGTACAGTTTTCGAGAAAAGTATAAGCAATAGAGCACATGCGCAATATAAAATACAAAATCAATAATTTTACGGATTTTTGTTTAATAGGAGGCAGAAACTGGTCCAGAACGCTGCAACACTTATACAGATAAAGAAAGAAAGTTTTTAACCACTGAGTCAGTGAGTCAAGAAAAGGAAAACACAGGTGAAAAGTGAAAAACAAATACACACATAAAAATAAACATTATATACACCAAATACTATGGGTGGCCATAGCGTGGCTCGCTAACTGTAACATTATGAGAGAGAGAGAGAGATGTTTTCGTTTGCATAAGAACCTCAGGCGAATAAAGAGGCTCTTTGGCAAACAAAAAATACGTGTGAAATATGGTAAGCAAGAGCTACTCAATGTCTAAAAGTAATGAACTCATTTAATTTCCTTTTACAAAGTTATTAGTGACCTTAAGCTCATCAGTATCTAAAGGCACATTTATTTTATTTCATTTCTTTTTTATAAAGAAACTTGATAATGTAACTCAATAAATAAAAATGTTACTGATACGTTAAAAAAATAAAAAATATATTGATTGTATCAAACAATATTTTGTTAAGAAAATAAAATCTTTTAAAGAGTTAGATGTGCTTGTGGATGTTTTATGAATGTTTTCCATCTTAGCAGTTATATATATACCTGCCACATAATTTTGGTTGATGACTTCTAAAGGCATTTCTCCCAAGCGCAGTTAAATACCGATTAGTTAAAACAGGCTGGTGATTATTTTTAATAAATTTAAAAATACACTCACAACAATACGAAGTACTGAAAATTTTTCAGTTTTAGAATGTTTTAGTTCCGCTACAACACTAACACTGTATCATATCCAAACATATCCAAATTTTCATACTTAAATCATTTTCTTGAATAGAAACACAATAAAACTTGCTAAAACTTTACTTTTAAAAATGTAAATAGTGAAAATTATTGAAAGGGCGCCAAGTTCTTAGAGAAAGGAAAGATTGAGAATTAAAGTAAAGTTTACTTTATTTCACAAAATTGTTTGCAATTATTAAAAAAAAAACCATTTAATAGGTTTCAGTTTCCCTCAAATTATACTACAGAATAAAGTTTAAATAATAAATTAACTCAAAGATCTCCTTTTCTGCTGTGCTTCAGAGATAGTGGAGTAGGCGAGTCCACATTACTGGAGGCACCTGTGTTAGGTGCGCCGCACACAAGAGGTCGTGCAACCGATAAGTCTTCTGAATTCTTTCCGTTGAGTTGAAGGTCGTGTTGCTCAGTGCCTGGTGGATCTCCCAGAACTTTGTTGTCTTAAACAGGGAATGATTAAACCTCCACGAGATGCAAATGGCGAAGGTGAATCGTTAATTTTCTGAACTTAACAAAGAATAAAATTTTTCAAAAATGATAATGCACATAACTTTAACACGTTGTAATCTAAGCCATCCATATAATTTCAAACTTTGTATCTTGATTTATAGGAGGTAGTTATGATGGATGACCTCGATGATGGAACCCTCGAGAAACTGGCAAATGAGGTCCTAACATTTGGGAGTAGAAGGAAAAATTCCGTAAATGCATTTGCCTTTTTTCTTGAAATTGAGTGTGCAATATTACTTAAACGTGTTTGTTGTAGTTTGATTCTCAGATTTCGAAAAAATATTATTCACACTATCAGATTTTTGTAAGAAAATGTATTGAAACAGAGAATGATGATGTGACTTTTAAATGAAATGTCGATCTTTGAACGTAATTAAGAGCTGAAGTGAAGTGAATAGGAAATTTAATTTTTAATCAAATAGAAGCAAAAAAACTCAATTTAAGTTACGTTAAATTAAAAAATGATTCAAGTAATCATAATTTCGATTTTAATGGATTGTTTTCCAAATTAATAAAAAAAGGGATTTTTTTGGAAATAGTATAATAAATATATATCGTTATAAGATATGATAGCTGAAAAGGTATTTTAGATTTCTCATTAAAATTTAAACATTTTATTACATTGAAAGTTCTTTTAGAAAAAAACGTACCGTTGGAAATCTTAAACTTATTAAATGAACTATTGTTAATCTTAATTAAATTTTAAGGAGATACGATTTCATACTTTAAGGGTATTTGGTGCCAATTTAAACAAGTGAACTTATACAATAAACGTTCTGTTGTCTGTTACATTAAATTGATTCAATTCCTCTTTTAATTAAAATTAATTTTCATTTTGAAATATTTTCGCTTATAACGGAATGATTAATCTTTTCGTAAATTCATAGATCTTTTGAAGTACTTCAATTTCTGGTTTCGTTATTTTTGAAAAACATTTGCGCTTTCAATTCATGTTTTAAAGCTCATTTAAAAAAGCTTTAAAACATGAATTAGTAAATATGCCTATGAATTAGTAAACATGAATGAGTAAATATGTCTATTTCTACCAATATATGTCTATAATGGTAAAAATAGACATATTTGCTCGTAAAGTACAGATTTCTTTTCTTTTTTCCTCACAGTTATTCTAGAAGTGTTTTCGATCAAAAACAACTTTTTCTTTCATCAGAAAGTTAAGGAACATTAACAAAATTTAAAACAAAGCATTAGACATTGTGTGTTTGAAATCGAGTCTCATTTTCGATCATATATACTTCTGTTCAACTTTTTGTTCCATTCGAAAGTCAAAGGGAACAAAAAATACTACAAAGCATTAGATATTATGTGGATGAAGTTGAGTCATTTTTTCGATCAAATATATTTCTACTGAACTTTTTATTCTATTCGGAAGTTAAGGGTAGTTAACAAAGAATATTACAAATCATTAGAAATTATGTAAATTTCGACCAAATATATATCTACTAAACATTTTCTAGCCAAGGATTTTAACAAAGAATGTCACGAAGTGTTAAAAACTATGTGGAGGAAATTGGATCATTTTCGATAAAAACTTTCTTTATTAAACTTTTTTTTCCATCCGGATATCAAGGAACATTGACGAAGAATATTATTAAGAAGCATTAGAAATTATGTGAATGAAGATGAGGTCTTAAATGTATTATTTGGCATAATTGGGGAATTACATTTGGATAAAATTATATTATCATTATGACTATATATGATTGTTCAAAGTATTTTAGTTAAAATATACTTTAAATTCCACTTTTACTCTCATTTCTGGCGGCATTATCCAAAAGAAAAATCCGTTGCATAAAATCCTTTATTGAAGGCGCTAAAAAGCGTACGGGTAATAATCCTTTATTCTTGCTATATTTCTGTTCCTTCATTACAGTAAAGAAATGTAACTTACGTATCATTCGGAATTATTCAGGCATTTTTAAAACGCGGAACAGGAAACACATTATTTCGAAAACAGTAGAATAAAATCTAGAACAATTATAGAAGAAACAGAACTGATTATCTTTTCTCATAAATTGCAGTTTTTCGATTCCGTTTATTCCCCCTTTTCTTATTTTATTTAAGAAAATAAATGGGTGAGAATGTCTCTCAGCGTTTATGATGCTGGCAAACATAACTTAAGATTTATTCCTCAATTTGATTCATAACTTGAAAAATAAAACATCCTTGTTTGTCTGGAAAAAAAATGCTTATTAAATTTATGAAATTTCCGAGAATACGAATGTAAATTAATCCTTCTCTTCAATAGTTGCTCACATTTAATTTAATTATAGTATTATGAGCTGAAACAATCACATTATACATACATATATATACATTCACTCATATATAACTGCAATGAAAACTACATTTCCGAAAGAAAAAATTCTCTATTTATTCCTTTTGATGAGATAAAGGCAATAAATAACAGAGAGGATTACATAGTGAAAATGGAGAATGCTAGAGACGTGGGTTGGCCATCTTGTCTACAGCGGAAGAGAGAGAATTTCATGTTGTTTCGAATTTATATGGGTGGATTTCTTTAAATCCTCTGATGATTGTGTGGTTTTGGATGAAGGGATCTTGATGGACTTCTGCTGACGTTGAAAAGCCTAGTAGGTTTTATTCCTACAAGTCTGCGCCCTGTTTGATTACTGTTTAATTTAAGGAAGCCATAGATTGAATTAACCCATAGTATCATAAATTTTTAATTATTACGCTAGGATATTGTTCAATTTTAATTATCACAACAAAATAATCGAGATGGAAACTTAATTTTTATTTATTATTCTTCAGACTTCTCTTCGTCAGTTTTCCGGAACTATGCATTTCTTCCAGTGTTTCTTGTCTTTACGAAGGCTGTCGCAGAATTTCGCAGACTGAATTCCATCTTCCCCAAGCTGCAGTTGGCTTCAATCTACGACTTCCTAAAAAGCCAAACAAACCAACATAAACAGCTGTCATTGACAACATTATGTTCCCGAGGGTTCAATTCATACTCAGAATGAATTTTATCCAGATATTTCGGTTATTAGTAGTAATTAAAAATTTATGACACTCCATTGTACGTGAAATTATTGTACAAGATAGAATAAATACATAATATCTACTGTATTGTACGAACTGTAGACAATGAACCCTTTTAATGTAGTTATTATCATTTACTTTTTTATTTATTTATTTATTGTGTCCATATATGCGAATGGTCGTCTGTCGAGATGAAGGTATAATTACACTATCCGCATCAATTGTAAGAGAGAGAGCGTTCGTATCACTTACACAATCATATAAAATACAATAGTAATTTTAAAATTAAGTTAACCACTATTTTTCCTTAAGAAGTGCATTTTTATTTCATTTTGAAAAATAATGTAAAAAAAGAGAACCTGAATTTCTAACGTTTATCTTAGCCCCAGAAAAGAATCGGCATATAATTGATAACAGATTTGGCAGTTTTTAAAATGTTAACATTTAGACAAAAAGTGTAAGCTTTAACCCATCTTTCTCGAAATTAATGCCTGCTTAGTGAAAAGGGAAAGTGAAATCTAAGGAAAAATTCAAATGTGAGAATTAATATTTAAAATTATTTTTAAAGAACTAAATAGCAAAATTTTTCACTTCAAAATGTATTTTTAAGATAATTAAATTGACTTAAAATAATGAAATTGTAACAAAACAACACTTTCTTTCAAAGAAATTTTCAAAATTCAAAAACAAATTCTTAATTTGAGTTTACTTTAACCTTGTTTTGAAAATACAAAATATGACGAAGCGTCTCGCATTATTATTTACTTAATTTGGTTTTTTAAAGCACTTCTCTGATCTTAATAATATCTGCACAGACAGATATTTTTATGTTGATTCAACTCAAAAAAGTGGCCTTTGATCTTGAGTCTTGTACTTAACGTCCGATTCAGTTGAAAATTTTCACTCACGTAATTGCTTTTTAGGCTCAAATTGCCAGACTATTAATATTTTTATTACTAGATTAAATGAATAAAAATTATTCTTTAAATTTAAAATAATATGTAGCTTATATAAGAGAGATGATATATTCCTTTTGATCTCAGTTTATGCAAATAGCTATGGTACTTAATTTTCAGAAAGCATCCTAAATATAGTTGCTGCCTCCCCAAGCTTTTATGAATATACATTATCTTACAATTAAAAATATTTATATGCATTTGGCCCAACTTTATTTTAAAGCTAATTTTTGCCACCTAAGAGGTTATTGTTTTATTTAGAGAGACATAATCGTCACAAGAGAGCCAAACAAAGGGTTTTCTGAATATTTTTGCTATAAATTTAGTCCAAATTTCGATCTCTTCACATATCAAAGCTTTCATTTTAATTCCATTATTTAACTGAATAATTTGGTTATTTTTAATAATTAGCACCTCAGTGGGTAGTATACCCCTATGTAGAAATGGTAGAGAATTTTATTTATTTATTTTGTTTCTACAAAAGGTTCAGTTCTTTACGTGCAGAAAGCTCTAAAAAGAGAATGCAAATAACCCAAAAATCCGAAAATGTCTCTCAGACCTGTTTCAGAATGAAAGTTATTACGTTCGTATTTTTGCTATTCTCCTCCTCCAAGGTCAGCCTGAACCTACCTGAGTGTTTTAATCTCGCCATCAAAAACGTTAGTGAGATCATTTTTAAGGTTAAATTTCCATGACGTGAAAATCAACATGAGTTGGTTTTTCCCACAAAGAAAGTATTATTTGTCTTTCTTTCTGACGGAAAAGGATAAAACGTTCTGAAAAATTTTCAAGGTAAATCGGAAAACTCTTAGAACGTAGTCGAGAAAATAATAGAAGATAAATATGATCAAGGAAAGTGTGCAATACAATGAAATTCATACTTCAAAATTAATCCGATATGTTTAATGAGAAAAATTTAAATTTTTAAAGGAAAAATAATGAAAGATATTCCAAAAGGCTAAAAGTCTTCTGGCCTTTTCTAATTTTTGAAAAATGTAATGATCTAACAGATTTCTACACTTTGTTCTAGTCTAGTTCCTTCCATTTTACCTATTTGAATGTTGAAAAAGTATATCCAAAAGAGCAAAATGTAAAGGAAGAAACTGCGGACTTTTTCCTCCGACGCTTTAGCTCTATTTTAACGATTCTGTTTGTGGATTTTCCGGTTCAAAATACCTAGCAATACGTGTTCAACGAAGGTACTGAG
>BMAW01110671.1:8842-22818 GCA_019974015.1 Nephila pilipes | reverse complement strand
AACATCATTAATATAACTCATAAATTGTCTCTTTTTGTGAGTTATATAACCACAGCAACCCATTTAAAAACATTTGGAATTTCTTATGGTTCCTTAACTTCTAATTCCCTCTTTTTTTTCAAGTTAAAAGTAACAATTTGTATACAAAAGTAACCACACTAGTCAAGCTCGTTATACCTTTACGATACAATAATTTAGTTTTTCAGAATTTTATCCTCGGCAAAATTTTCCAATATTCCGTATAACATGCTTTTTTAAATATCTTCGCAATCTAGCATAAACGCCTGCCTTGTCAATATCTGGATGCAGCGAGTAAAAGTTTGTTTACGGGTACTTTTCCTCCTCATCGATTCGCGAAAACTCTGAACAAAGTGCAGCTCGTTACTGCAAAGCGTCCTAATTAACGCGAGTAAGGGCCGATGATTCGACGATCGGTTATTCGTTCTCCAAAGCATTTTAACGCAAAAAAGCCGGTCCTTAAATCCAGAGCCATTTGATTTATGCTAATCAATTTTCAATAAAACTTGCGCCAACAACGTTTCACTCGATGGAAAGCGTTTGCGTATCGGTTTGATACTGGAAGCTCTAGGCGCTTATGTAGGTGAATACAATAGCCATTCTGGAAACTATATTAAGTTGTATTAAGAAACTAAAACATAATATAATCTTTCAGAAATATGGAATCAAAGAGGTGGTTTCGTCTATAAACATATTTCATAAAATGATGCATTTTTGGTTGACACTTCGATACAGTTCCATACTTAATTTGGACAGATTTGAAACATTTTGAAAAAAATATTTATTCTATGGTTAAAATCACTCAATACGAATTCATACGAAAACAAGTAATATATAAAAAAATTTAAGTCAATTCCTACTTAGGTCAACAAAGAAAATTTTTATTTTAGTTGCTTTTCATTAAATAATTACAATTAATTTAAATATATATATACATATAACAAATCACAATGTTAAGCGACAAAAGAAATTTTTTCCAGCTATCTACACGCTTCGTCACTTTTTTATTAGCACGATACTAATTTAGGTATTTATTCCTAAATTTGTATCCTGCTAAATATCTTATATAAGAGAAAAGATTTTTCTCCCATATAAAACTAAAATGAATTATTTGAAAATCAAATAAAGAAATTTTATGCTTCGCCGAGATTCGATCCGAAGGCATGAAGATTCTATGCGGACGCTCTACCAACTTTACCATTGCAAGACAAATGACATAGCAGAAGTATTGGTTTGTTTCTTAATTCATCCGGTAAATTAAATGATCGGAATGCAGTTTAGCCCAACCACCCTTGTCGACAGGAATTATTTGGCGGCATTTTGCCAAATGTTGCTACCCTTTACCGCTTCGCTGACTTAATGTTCAGCCAAAATAAATCGCTAAATTCGGCAATTTTTGAAATCACGCCAAGTGGTTGGGCTAAACTGCATTTTCACCAATTAAATTTAATTAATGAATTATTAATATTTGAAAAAACTGTATGAACATCAAGTGTCATCCACTACAAGTTAAAAAATGTATTTGAACTTGAGTGTATGAATAAAAAGTATTTTATTAACGATTGAAAATTTGAACAAGATATATATAGGAAGAGTATGAGCAATTAGTAGGAATTTAATAAGCTTTTAAACAAAAATATTAGTATTAAACAATACAAAACTATTAACATATATAAATTATTTTGTATTTTAAATCCATGGATCTTCAAACGATGAGAAGGTAATCTAATAATTAGTTCAATTCAACGATCTCAAACAGTTAAAAACAAATTTTCTTGTTAGATATTGTTGAATTGAAAAATAATTGTTAGGTTTCTTTCTCAATGAAAATAAATTAGTTATGAATCTTATATCAAAATCTTTTTATTCTTTGATGCTTCCATATATATAACTTTTAATGGAAATTAAAAGATTTAATGATATGAGATATATAACCATAGTTTTCAAATTTTTAAATTTTTGGAATCTTTATTCTTAGTTCTAATTTATATTCACAGAAGGTGGTACTATCGTTATGTTTAATTACTCGAATATTGACAGCAAGTGTAAGTCTAGGATTAAATTTGTGTAATTAAATAAATTTAATGATGATAATGTTATATTCCAATTTTATTTCTTAAATTTCGCTACTTTATATATTAAAGGTCGTTATTTTTCAAATTTCAGATTTCATAGATTTGATTGATTATTTGATTGGAATTAGAGGTTTAATGAAATGTTTTGCATTGTTTCCTCATTTCCGATTGTTGCTTACTTGTTTCCTGATTTTCCTATATTAAGCGTGTGCCGTTAGTGAGATAGGGCTATTACTGATTACGAAGGTTTGATCATTAAAATTAAAGCAGAGCACTTCTTTTCACATCAAAAACAGTAATGTATAGCTTTACTTCCATTTTGTTCATTTTTACAGCATTTTTGTTTTCCTATGTTTGTCTTCTGTTATATATATATATATATATATGGGATATATATTTATATACATATATATAGATATATATATATAATATATATACATATGGGATAATCTTTTTATTAGATTTTGTGTTTTTTTACTTACCTTTTTAATAAGTTTATTTTTTAATATATTTAATGATCAATATTCTTGTTGATTTTAGTACTTTATTTTTTTTTTAACTAAGAGCTCTTAAATTTGTTTTGACTCTTTATGCATTTTCAAATATATTAATACTTATTTGCTTTCATATTTTTCAATATACGTATACAAATTTCCTTCATAAGGAAATTTTGGTGTTCCTTCCTAAACTTTTATCAACCATTAAGGTATACTTTATATCAAATAATTTTATAATTCCCTTGAGTATTACTTTCACTTGTTATTATTAACTGTACTAGTAGGGTCACTAACTAGGAAGTCAAATAAATAGAACGTCAAAAGATAATGTATCCTTTTTATTGAATTTATGAATATATACAGTTTGATTACTATCACTTTTTTCTCTGAGGTATTCTACCTAAAGGAGTCTGAATTATTGCTTAAAATATTAATTTAATCCATCTCTCGAGAGAGATAAGAATGTCTAGAATAACTGAGGGTGAGGGTTTGCTTCCTAATTCCTTTTTTCAATCTGCTTTCTCAAAGGGTATTAGATTACGAATGGCTGATCTCACTTTCATTTATTGTTACTTTTACTAGTTATATCATCAGTTAACTAGCATTCAGTCTCAGCATAATATTTTGGCTGTTTATATATACAAGATGGCCATAATTAAACTGATGGTAGAGCGATCTTATTGCAAAAATTGCGCCCAATGCAATAGGATGTTTAAACAATACTGGGGAATTTGGTGAAAAAAAATAGTTCCAAAAGTCACCTTTAGGGTAATATATGGTGCTATGTAATTGAAAATAGAGTAATAAAAATGCAGAATCAATACTGAAATACATTTAGTTTAACAATTCAAACCAGGTTCAATGTTGTCCCCGTTTTTGTCTACCTCATATGACATTCTGCTCACAGCATTCATTCATTACAACAGACAGTAACATGTCAGAAAGAATATACCGTACTGTCCATGGTATTTATCCTTCAATATAGCAGGCAGCAATACATTCTTGTGCTCTGTTGTCAATCACTGTTTCAAATTCTTTCATTGTATTCTCCAGTACTTGTTTTCGTCCCCTGCCTGACTGAATCTTCAAAGAATCTGTTTTCTCAAATTTCACAAATATTGCTTTTAAGCCATTAACTGACACGAGACTCTTACCTTTATGCATTTTTTTGTGTTTTCTTAAAGCAAGCAGGGTGGCTAACGTGTTGGATTGGTTGAGGTAAAAGAATTTGTCAAGTAACACACGTTCGACTAAAGAGGAAGTCATTATTGCACGTAACTTTCAATCCAATTGTTTCGAAAAGCAACACATTGCCTTTTAAAGCCTAATAAGTTGGCACTGTGCCAAAAACTCTAACTTGAAATTTGAATACAGAACTTCAGCTACTGTTGATGCTTTCTTTGGGACTCGGAAAATGAAATTGCAGATAAACAGTCTTTACGGGTGTTGGAATAAATTTTTCGGTTTTTAAAATTTTTGCTGTATTAAAGTTGAATTAAATTATTAAATGTGCTAAATAGAAAGTAATTTTATTTCGGTATTTAAATTGGATTTTTAAAACTCGCTTTTCAATTACACAGAGCCATAGATTCCCACTAGTGGTGATTTTTGGAACTAATTTTTTTCGAGGAATCATTTGCCCTCCATCTCATTTAACCCTTCTACAATATTTGATGTAATTCTATAAATTTGACCCCGCTGCAGAAAATTTTGAGCACTGTCCATTTAACTATGGCAACCCTGGACAGTTCATCCAATCTGTATTAGTTACATTTCATAATATCAGTATAATCTACATAAATTAAGCTTCATTTATTGGGCCACAAGTTTATTTTGAACAATTTAAGTACAAAAGGCACAGAAATTAGTTGAAAGGAAAACCACAAACGAATTCACTGTTGCAATCATAGATGATAATTTTTTCTGCCATCGCATTATTGGTAGACCTGTGAAGGTTCCCATCTGTCCGCCATTTTGATTTCGCGTATGTATTTTTAATCCTATGAGAAGTTTCGATTTTAATTCTCACATCTTTAGTATTTAATCTATTTGAATGCAATAAAGTGCATCTGAAAGAGCAAAACTTTTTGAATGCTTATGCGGAATTACTTTTTTCCTCCGATTCTTAAAAATATTTTTACCCCTATTTTAATGACTCCTTTGCGAGTTTTTCGGTCTTTAACAAATATAGAGAAATAAAGTCGAAATTCCTTAGAATTAACATAACATCCAAGAAATAAAAATGGCGGGTAGACGGGAGCTTTAAGGGAAATTAATGTTAATAATAACAGCACGCAAACATATTTTTGAGATGAATGCATAATTGCTAGAAATTTTCGACGAGTGACTGTGGATTCTGTACTAAAACAATATCTCACATATAATGCATGAAAATAATAATAATAATAACACGAACCATTATGGGATACAAAGACACATTTAAAAAAATTGAATTTGAAGTCCCAAATTCTATCGCAAGAAAATAAGTCTGCATTCTGGTCCCCATTTGAGCTTCACGAATGCTTTCTTGGTATCAATATCGCTAGAGAAGTAAATTTGTGAATAGGTTCATTTTCAACCTTATGCACTTTGTCCTCATTTCAAATTGAAATGGAACGAGGTGTGTGCACATAATACATCAGGCCTCGCCCCTTAGTGACTTCGTATATTAAGACTCAAAGTCTGTCACAGCTGGTGACATGCAGAATAGGAAAAAATTCAATTTCGCCGACCCCTGGAGATAGGAATGTTAGAGACGGAAGATATTATTTACATCTCGAAAAAATACATATTCGCGAACTCTAATCACCTTCTTTTGAAATATATCATAAAAATTCGGCATAGGGAAGGGGTGCAAAGTATTGTTTTTTTCTATAACTTACCATGTTTTCGCTGGTTAACCCATTATTTTAAAAACGATAGTTTAAGATCTATTTTATTTCTCTTAACCGTATGTTAAGCTATTAAATGGAATTTTTTTCTTTAATGTGTAAGCTTTTGATTCACTTCTTTTAATTTTTGCAAGTACGGGGAGGTACCGTTAATATTTAGTTATTGATATGAATTAACCATATCTCGACGAAATATAGTCTACATATTAATTGATCTTTATGTACATATGGTTGTAAATTACAGCCATTACTATAGAATGTTTTGTTTCAGAAATATGTACAATGAAATAATCCCCAATGACGTATTGCTCAAATTATTATTCTGGTAAATTTTAAACTATAAATCATTACTAAAACTGATCAATATACAAACATATTATAATCATGAATATTGAAAATAATCCACCAAGAAGGAGCTTCGGATTGAAAGGATATTTCATTCTCATATTGATACAGATGAGCGGTTCACTTGACTCCAAATTCAAGACAATTAAAGAAATATAATTTGTATAATCAGACAAACAAAAATTCAATAGAGTGTCGGACCGCCTCCTGCTGCAATAGATGCCACAACAATGTCCGAAGAGAGTTGGTTAGTCTTCAGATGCTGTCCGGAGGTTCAAGGGCTCACAAATCTTAAACACCCACTTCCAAATCCTGTACAGAGTGACACGGCGGCGTCTGATGTTTCAGCTAAGAGCACAAATGTTCTAAAAGGAACAAATCCGTCGAATTAATTGGTTATGTAAGAATCTCAGCATGTCTTGAGGTACTAGAGCTGTATGAGGAAGAGCATTTTCTTTCTTAAATTTGCTCATGGAAGACACTTTAGGGAAGATCCCGTGTGAGGTAGAAAATTGTCATCAACATCAAGCAGAACAAATTAAGGTTCTCCGTACCGGAATTAAAGAGAAACAGCTACCAGAACATTACGTCTGCTGTACGAATAGTAGTAGAACGACGTTGGGAGTATAATTGCACCGTTCCCCAGAGCGCCTCAAAACCCTGTCCCCAAAACAAACTGGAATTCATCACTAAATTCCATGTTTTACCAATATGTAGCATTCCTCGTCATGTGGCTTAGCACAACTGTAAAACTAAGTCAGAGATATTCGGTGTTAAAGCAGTTTACAAAAAAGGGTGTTTGGATTGCAGATTCGCTTCCGCAAGTCGTTTGGAAATACACTCTATAACAAAAAAAAAATGACATACCAAGAAAGTGTTGTCCGATGGAGACAAAACTTGGCGGATAGGAAAACTACATACAAAATAGAAAATAATTAAAATTTCAGAAATATTGAATGATTTATTTTAGAGTTACATAGTTACAAAGTAGCGAGCTCAATAAAATGTTGACCCATCTCTAGCCTAGATGCAAGTAGATAGATCTAGCTTGGATGCACACTACGTGACATAGAGTGATAAGGCTCCCGGATAGTCTCCTGTGGTATTTCTTATCAAATTTTCTCCAATTGTCCGTCATCATGGAGAGAGAGCTAGCGGGCCAAGGAAGTGTTTGACTAGCTGTAAGACAGTTCATAGCAACACGTGCTTTAACTGTCTTACTGAATCTTGCTGAAAAATAAGACCAGGGTAGAGTAGAAGGAACGGTAGCAAAACAGGTCTCAGAATGTCGTCAACGTAACGCTGTGCTGTAAGTGTGCCTCTAATGACGACCAAAGGGGGCCAGCTATCACGGGGAATGGTGCCCCAGACCATAACTCCTGGTGGAAGGCCTGTTTGGCATGCAATAGGGAATGCAGGATCTACACGCTGCCCTGGGCATCTCCAGACACGTCCTGTATGATCGTCAGGACACAGTTGGAAGCGAGATTCGTCACTATACGTTCCCAGTCAGCATCATTCCACCCTGATCGAAGCACTTTCCCCTGTAATCTGCCACGGCAGTGTGCAGGTGTGAGTGGTAGGTGTCGTAGCGATTAGCACGAGAGTAGATTTCTCTCTATCAGCCGTTTGTGAATGGTCATAGTGGACACTCGAGTGGTAACAATGGTTGATAACAACAGACGTTGAGACAGCTCATCTGACATCCACTCTGTCCTTCCGATCTGCTGTGGCCCTAGGTCAATCGCTAATATCATGACGTTGAAACCTGCCACTGTCCAAGCATTCTTGGCAGCATTTTCTAATAGCCGCATCACTTCGACCCAAATGACAAGCAATTCTCCAATTTGCCCGACCTGCAAATTTCACTCCAATGATACGATCTCTTTCAAACTCTGATAGTTTCTCGTAATGGACTTGAATCCTCAGCGAGGCATTTTTTCAGTCTTGGAAATATATCCTAAATTGCTCGCAATGCAGCACAAAATTTGACCATTAGATTGAGAATCACTTCTTATATACACCTCCTGAGTGCACAGTTCCGTTGCAATTTGGTGTCCAGAGAATGAATAGCGGGAGCTTTCATTCATTGGACAAATATATATAGCTATATTATATAGCTTTTCGGTACAATCATGCAACTCCTTCTTGGTGCATCGTTTTTTTTTTTTTTTTGTAGAGTGTACGTGAAACAACTAACAGCTGTACATCAGATTGTGTCGTGGAAGGAATTACTGTGGAATACACATGCTATTGTTTTACGATGTTTTGATACTCTCGTCTTGACGTTTTCCAGGTCTCTTCAAACTCGGTTCTGGGCACTTGGGTACCATTTCGTGTAAACTGTTTCTAACATGTTATGGCGGCCTACTCCAAACGAACGATATGGTTGCTTTTAGGTTATCATTTTCTCAATCCGTACCATACACGCAATGAAAATTATCGTTTCAATGCTCGGGCATCCTTCTTATCTCACCAGAAACCATATTTCAGATTTGCCATTTAATTTTTAAGTAATTTAATAATAAACCATATTTCAGATTTTGCCTTTTAATTTTAATTTTTAATGTCCTATACTTAGTTATGTATTTATTTTACCTGTTATTTCTACAGGGAATATTATTCTGTGAACAGAATCTTGTCAACCACTTTACAGACAAACTATTTTCAGAACATAATGATTCAAAGCTTACCGTTAGTTCTTTCTTTTGGCATAGCATACAAAAATTATATTCTTGGAAGAATTTTTCTCGAATTTTTAATGAATTGATCGCAAATAGAAAACAAGTGAGAAAAACTCTATTATTGTCATTGACACTGAAAAAAATATATCTTAAAAATTTTAATCACTTTAAGGAATGCTTTAATTCTGATTTTATGACTCTTTGATCAGGAATTGCTACAGTGCAGATTTGAAATTATAATAAACGTGTATTGAATTATTGCTCAATTTAGCAAATAAAATACACCATGAAATGACAAATTAACATTTATGCAATAATTTTATTCTTTGAAATTAATGAATATCTTTTATTCTTTTCAAAAAGTAATAAATTGTTGGAAAAAATCAGCTAGCAATTACGAAACTATTTTTTGTCAAAAGCATGCGAAACTATTTTATATTAACTTCATTTTGTTGATTATGTTTTGGGTACAAAATACTTTTTAAAAAATATATAATGTAAGAAGAGGCTAATCAATACAATTTCTATAAATACTTTGATAGTCTTGAAATTTAAAAAAAAAAAAAGAAAAATAACGTTAAGAAGTAATTAAAATGCATGGATTTAAGTTTTCACAGATATTTAGATAATGTTAAATATATATAAAAAAAAATCACTTGAGCAAAAAAAGAAATTCTTTCTTCATAATGTTTCCTCTAAATGAATTATGTGTAATAGGTTTTACTTAAAGTAATTGAATTTTTTTTAAAAAAAATATCAGTTCACTTAGGAATAGCAGTTTACTTCGTCCTTATTTTTCGCATTAGTAAAGACATTTCTCCATGTTATATGGGTTCTATATTACTTTAAAAAAAGGTAATTCAATAAAAAAAATATTTAAAAATATGAATCCAAGCATACTTTTTAAAATATTCCTGTGTAAATATGCTTTAAAATTAGTGTGCTTGAATTTAATCTACTAACTATCAGCAAGGTTTAAGTGTATAAAAAACTTCACCGTTTCAAGATTTATAAGCAGTTAGAATCATACGGATGCGAATAAACTAAAATGTTCCTTTAATTAAAGAACCAATAAAAAGCATTATAATAAAAGCTTACTAAATATTAAATTTTAAACATAAACTCCGTTTCTTAGAATTATTTAATGCATTTTAATAGGATTTAATACATATGTTATTTTTATTCCGCAAGTACTTTTGAAACTATTCATTTAATGATAAATTAAGAAAATACAACAAAGGATCTATTTTTTTAATTTTTTTCCAAATTTTCAGCATTTGAAAGAAGTATTAGAGCTTATTTTATTTTGCATAAAGTGCAGCAGCTTCCAATTCAAAAAAATTATAGTAAATGAACTAATCATTATTTTAAGTACTTTTATAAATAAAACACTTAAAGCTTTCTATACATGATTAGTTTAGTAATTACCTGAAAAATCATTTACTTTTATTTTAATTAATTACGTTAATTATGAAGGATAGAATTACATGTAATTACTATTCATTACATCCTGTGCAATTTTCTATCATTTTTTGTTACTGTAATTTAGTTCTTAAGTTAAAACAATAATGTATTTTCCGCCTAGAGATAATAATAATTACATTTGTAAACATCAATTATTACGAAAGAAACATATGTACATTTGTTTATAAACTCAACAATGCAAAATTATAATTCCACTGAATTTATCATAATTTTACAGTTTAAATTTATTTTTATAGTTCTACATCTTTTGAAGAATAGTTAAAAGAATTGCGAAAATTTGACTTATTAGTTATTTAATAAAATATGAATCACTTATTTTTCTAGAATTTAATGAATTGTATTATATTTGCTTCGAAAAAACAGTGAAAGGTAATAAAAAATTAAACAAAATTTATAATAACACACTTATATAAATAAATATTAAGTTATTGTTTCAATTTTTTGTTAAAAACATAAGTTAACACTTCCCTGCAACGATTCACTTCCGAAGAAAAGGATACATTTACAGAGACGTCATCAATTAGCCAAAGGAACTTTGTGCAATGACAACTTAACCTTATCGACGGATTTGATAACCATTTTTGCGAATCAGCAAGAATTCTGGCCACTTTAACGACAAATAGATAGTTCCTGTAGGTGCTAGAACGCAGGTGCAATATTCAAAGGGAAGAAAGTTAGACTGTTCCTGAATTTTCCCATGTGATGTCATACCTAGCCAGAAGAAGTATAAATATGGGGAAGGGGAGTTAATAAAACCACCTGTTTCGATAAAATCCAATCAGATGGTGTAGGTTAGATAAACAACTATGAAAGACTAAAAGACATGAAGAACTAACAATTTATTACAAACTTAATAATAACAACTTTCAAACGCGACCTTCACAGGTCTGGAATCTGCGAAGCAAGTGTGTCGAGAAAAGATCGCTCCTTCCTTTTCAACAAATCAGCTTGCAGCTCCGCAGTCAAAAACGACGTCAAAAGATGACGTAGGCAGCCGCCACATAAATACGCCGAGATCCTGAGAGAGGGGGAATCAGCCTGTTGTGAGAGTCTGCTTTTGAGGATTGATTGGACAATCGGTTTGAAGTAGTTGAACGGGTCTACCGAGGATGTCGTGGCCCCGTGAATCTGTAGAAGTTTTTCGTAGTGAGAGCTAGCAAGCAGGTCAGCTGAAAGTTGTTGATGCAATTGTGACTGTTTTTAAAAATGCTGTTTTTGTCCCTGTATTTGAGTCTTTAACCTATAAACGTACAGTGTATCTATTTGTTCTGTTATTGTTCAAGCTCTGCTACCTGCATGTTATCCTGAAGAATCGTAAATGAAGCGTCATTTGTCGGTAACTCCCTTGTTATACTTGATTTCACTCATACACTCAGAAATATATATATATATATATATATATATATACAGAGAGAGAGAGAGATCGAATAAACTGCTGATACTATAGAGGGCACTGATTCAGTTAGACGAGACAATAGTTCAGAGATTCATACGATGGGTGTCATCCAACAGAAAAGATGTTTTTGTAGACGATCCAAAATATCGAAGGCGATGTTAATTGTTAGAACTGTTTTTATGTTCGTGTAAATATTAATGTTCTAAGCGTTCAATATCTGATTTTTCGAAAAAATTGAATTAGTAACATAGGCAGAGCCACATAATTCAAAAGTGGCATGATATCGTGATGTAAAATTAAATTGTTATTAAATCTGATTCTATAATGTGTCTCTTTTTGGAAATATATATTTTGTGTGCTCTGGAAGAATTTAATTCAAGACTTAGAGGGGAGCAGCTTTATTCTTATTTGTTAATTTAAAGATGAAGATTGACGAAATTAATGTGATAAGCAATACACTGAGGAATCTGAATAAAGAAATAAATAAATTTTTACATTAGCCTATTTTTTATACAGATGTCAATGCTGAAAATACGGAAAGAATCCGAAATTTTACTGTTTTTGATTTCACAGTAAATGACTTCAATTTTAAAGCTAAATTAAAAACTGTTAATGATACAATTTCATTATATGAGTCGATTAATATTTTTGATGTTCTGAATATTGCATTCCAAGTAACAGAAACAGAAATAATCCAAAAATTATTAGTGTTGTTAAATGATATTAACTTGCTTTATCAATATATTGAAAATTAGAATCGATCTGTATCGGAAAGGAAATCGAATTAGAGACAAAATAAGGATTGTCAGAGCAGAGCCAGAACATTAATGAGTCAGCTAAGCATTCAGAGGAGTGGCGTTGTGTTTTAAATCAAAATCCAAACATTTCTATAAGCTTTTCTGATGTCGAAAGTGTAATTTCTGCTTTTAATGGCGAATTACACGAAAACATACCCGTTGGGTGTGAGCAATTTGAATGCGTGGCTAAAATGTTTAATTTATCTGACTTTCAAAAGTTTATTTTCGCTAAGCGATCGCTTGGCGGTAATGTTTTTTTATTTGTAAAAAGTGAATTGAATATTACGTTATGGGAGAAACTGAAGGAAATATTAATAAATGAGTTTGAGGTCACCACTAATTCAACTTAATTGAATGAAATATTAAATAAATGTAAAATAAAAGAATTTAAGTCTTTTCAGGAATATTATTTTATAATGAAAGATTTTTCCTTACCATTGATTAAAGATGTCTTAGAAAAATTACAAGAATCGTGAGTATTTAGTACTATCGACTTAAAAAATTGTTTCTTTCATGTTGTCGTAAATGAACAGAGTAGAAAGTATATTAGAAAAAATAATCCAAATTTGTACATAGCCATTAAAGGAAAAAGAAGAACGAAAAAGATGTGCCATTTGCTCAAAATTTTGTTTGAAGCGTCAAACGTTGACAATATATATGTGTAAGACATGTGACGTTGGATAAGGCATTGAAGAATTTTTTTTATAAAAATACTCCAGGGCAAATTAAGATTAATTTTTTTATATCTTAATATCCAATGTAATGGTACATCACTACACCATAAAATTTATGCAACAAATGTAAATATATTTTGTATTTTCTTAAAAAAAAATGATTTTTATGTAATAATTTTACGTATAAAACATATAATTTTCGATTAAATCTTCTTTTTCTTTCGTATATATTAAAGTTAATGCATTTCAATCCATACATGTAAAAACCAAAATATTCTAATGAATAGCCTATGATAGAGGAATTTTTTTTTCGCGAATTACGCAAATTACGCGAATTATCCAAAATCGTCTGGGCACTGCGCGACACAAAGCGGTAAGAAGCCGTGGGCTCAGAGAAGCACCTCTTTTTTCTCCCTCCGGTAGTGAAAGTTTTAAAAGTTTAATTGGAATAAAAAAAAATTTCTAACCGTAATCCATACGAACAGCTTGCGTTTTTATGCATTTTATGTAAAATCTGTATCATATATTTATACAGAATTTAATTGAAAATCCTTGAAATGACATTGCATACAGCGTGACAGATGACTCTGTTGATAAGCATAAACGTGGGTATTATAAACTTGGACAATTCATTTTGAGTTAAATCGAGATATGACACATCAAAGCAAAAGCCTTGTCAGCTCAACATATTTCAGCATTCTGTGTGCCGATGCTCTGTAGAGGATAGGAATTTAATTTTACTCAGTACAGGGAGGGATTTGTCGAGGCTCAAATCGTTTTTCCTCACTACGTTTAAATACTCGTACAAACGTAATTCCCTCTCGAATTCCCACAGTAAATTGCCTCTCAAATGAACATGTTAATAAACGTGTTCGTAATTCATTCACTAATGTATGCCAGCGAAACAACGAACGAAAACAATTCTAACGATAATTTAACATGCAAAAGTATTTGAAATTATGAGATTTATTGAGATAACACATCGATCTATAACTCCCGAGTCTAAAATTGAAAACAACATTTTTTTTGCAAAATTTTTTTTTATTCATCAACATAACACCTTTTGTTAATCACCTTTTAGGGTGATACAATCGTTCCAACGCTTTTCCAATTT